>CM038669.1:692157100-692476802 GCA_021605145.1 Aegilops bicornis
CGGATCCCCTTCCGACTTGCTTTTCCGGGCACTGGTCTTTCTAACAACTGGAACTCGTCTCGCAGAAGAAGTTGAATCGCTTCCAGAGATCGGAGCCAGACAAAGACAAGACTCCACGGCGGCACGATCGGGATGCGGAGGTGGTGCTACAAAACCCAAGAGCAGTGAGGAATGCTGCAATGCGTTGATACCAAGCACGAGGCGCGTGTTTCAGACCATATAGAGACCGTGATAGCAAGCAGACATCATTAGACCGAGTGGGATCAACAAAACCAGTAGGCTGCTGACAGAGGACACGCTCCTGGAGATGACCATAAAGGATAGTGTTGTTGATGTTAAGCTGATGAACATGCCAGTGACGAGATACATCAAGCTTAAGAACAACACGAATCGTGGCGGGTGTGACGACCGGGGAGAAGGTCTCCGAGAAGTCAACACCGACACGTTGTGCAAAACTGCAAACAACCCAACGAGCCTTGTACCTGTCCAAAGAGCCATCCGGAAGAAATTTATGCCGAAATAGCCACTTGCCGGTGATGATGGTAGCACCAGGGGGCGAGGGACCAATGTCCAAGTCCGGTTGGCAACGAGAGCATCATACTCAGAACGCATAGCTGCAAGCCAATGCGGATCACTCAATACAAAGCGCACCGAGCGCGGTACGGGAGAGATGACCGTGACGCTGAGATTATGTTAGCCAGGGTTCGGTTGACGGATCCCATCTTTAGCGCGCATCACCATAGAGTGATGAGGCGGAGGAGGCGGGGGCCGAGCCCGACGTCGAGGAGGAGCCTCAACCTCTGGCGATGACGGGGCCGCAGAAGCAACCGCGGGCGACGGGGCGTCGGTCGAGGCCGTAGACGAGACCGCTGATGACGGCGTCATGACCACGGACGAGGCCGCGGGTGGCGAGGACGGCAAGAAGGCCGCCGACGGGTCCGCGGGTGGAACCGCGGGGGAGGCCGCGGGTGGCGAGGACGACGAGTCGACGGGCGAGGCCGCAGCCAGCGTTGGGGCGGGCAGGGCCGCAACCAACGTGGGCGGGGTCGCGACAGGAGAGGCGGCCGAGGACCCAGCCGAGAGACCTCCTGAGGCTGTCGAGGAAGGTGCCAGCGGGCCAGCAGGTGCTGGCGCTGAAGCCTGCCGAGGCGAGGCCGGCTCCGCCTGAGCCAACGAGGGAGGTCCCGCTGAAGTGGCATGCGGGCGCGGCGAGGGAAGCGCAAGGGCTCCCCGAGGCCGCCGGGTGCGAGCGTCCGAGGACGGGGCTGCCGTCGGTGAAACCTGCTGAAAGGGAAAAATAGCCTCATCAAAGTAAACATGCCGCGAGACGAACACACGACGAGAGACCGGGTCGAAGCAGCGAATTCCTTTGGTGTTGGGTTGATAGCCAAGGAAGACACAAGCGAGAGACCGCGGTGCAAGTTTATGTAGCGCGGTAGCGGTGATGTTGGGGTAACACAAGCAACCAAAGACGTGAAGATCGTCATAGGATGGAGGAGACCCGAACAGAAGATGATGAGGTGTATAGCTCCACCGTGGTTTGCAAGGCCGGATGTTGAGAAGGAGAGTGGCGGTGGCGAGAGCATCTGGCCAAAAACGGGTGGGCATGTGTGCTGGGTGCGGAGAAAACGTTCGGCACGACCGTTTTGTTGGGATGTGTATGGACAGGTAAGGCGAAATATGGTGCCATGAGTGGAGAGAAGATGTTGAATGGCGAGGTTATCAAATTCTTTTCCGTTATCTGTTTGAAGGTGAGCAATGGTGCGACGAAAGTGAGTGTTGACGTAAGCATAAAAAGAATGAAGAGTGGAGGCGACGTCGGATTTGCGGCGTAACGGAAAAGTCCAAGTGAAGTGAGAAAAATCATCTAAAATCACAAGGTAATAGGATAAACCCAAATTGCTAGGCACCGGAGATGTCCAAACATCACAATGAATAACATCAAAGGAAAAGTAGCAATTGATGAAGATGAAGAAAACAGTAGTGAAACGTAGTGTTTTTCCTATGCGGCAAGCATGACAAGTATGAGCCGCTGATTTATTACATGAAAAGGGAAAAGTTCTCAAAATTTTATGAAGAGCGTCGGCGCCGGGATGACCTAGACGAGCGTGCCAAAGTGAAACATCGGCATGAAGTGCAATTGGTCCGCCGCGCGTAGAAGCACCGCATGGGTAGAGATCATCGGGAGAGTCACATCGGTGCAGAACCCTCCGGGAGCGAGCATCCTTAATAGAAAAACCGAGAGCGTCAAACTCAACAATGACAGGATTTTCACGAGTAAGAGTACAAACATAACATAGGTTTTTGATTAAGGATGGTGAAACGAGCACATTATTGAGTGTCAAAGAAGAAGAAGGTAACCAGAGGGAGGACTGTGATGGGGAGAGAGTTCCCATCACCAACGATGATGCGAGAGGAGAAAGGACAGGGGGAGGCACGAGAGAGGATACCGGGGTTAGAGGCCATGTGGGCAGCGGCGCCGGTGTCCATGTACCAATCACCGCATCCGTTGTAGGTACTTGGCGAGGGTGCAGCATCGAGAGCGTAGAGGAGCGCCGGGTTGTAGACCGGAGGGGCACCGCCATAGGCGCCGTAGTCCGGAAGGCCGCCGTACGCCGCAGCGTTGCCGTATGCTGCGGGAACCGGCGTGGTCAGCAGCGCCTCAGGAGAAGTCGGCTATGGCCTGAGAATACATGGAGCCGATGGGCGGGGGACGGGCATAGAGTAGGCATGCACGACACCCGTCCAGGGATTGTATCCCGAGAGCCAAGGCGGAGGAGGAGCAGCCGCAGCGGGCGCGGGAGGGTGTTGCGCGGTGTTGGAGTTGCGGCCCGGCCCCCGCATCCCTCCTGTTTGCGGCCACCCGAGGGCACGGGCGTGGGTGGCGGGGTGAGAGCAGGCGCGGGTGGCCCTGGCGGGGTTGGAGGAGCACCGTGGCCAGTGGTGAGGCCGACGTGGAGGGCGGCGTGGGTCGCCTGCCGGGCAGAGTGGCGGAGACGCTTCTCCTCCATGCGAAGGTACGTGACCTCCTTCGCGTACGTCGGCATGACGATGGAGAGGTTGGCGGCGGACTGGCCAAGGTCAGGGTGGAGGCCCCGAAGGAGGTTGGTGAGGAGGACGGAGTCGTCGATGGTCATGCCAACGTCCCAGCTCGTCGGCAAGAACCTTCAGCTGCGTGCAGTACTCATCGATTGAAAGATCGTTTTGCTGCATAGTGAAGAATTCCCCTTGGAGGAAGACAGGGCGTTGGAGCTGATTGTCGAGGAAGAGATCGCACAGCCGTGTCCACATGGCGTACGCTGAGGGGTCACGGGAGTTCACCATGTCGAAGAGACCTTGAGAGATGGTGAGGAAGAGCCACTTGACGATGCAGGCATCCACGACAAGCCACTCATCGTCGTCCTTCATGTCACGGAAGTCGACGCTCCCATCAACGTGCTCAATGAGACGGTAGGAGCGGAACAAAAGCGCGAAGTAGGTGCGCCATGCATTGTAGGACGGTGAGTCGAGGTCGAGGATGATGGGCACATGATCCTTGATGTGGAGCTCATTGAGGCGATCCGAGGTGAACATGGCACCAGCGAAGGAGCCGGCGTCGGAGGGGTCGGACTTGGAGCGGGACATGGTGGGAGGGGAGCGCGGTGCGGTTAGTGTTTGGGAGGTGGTGGAGGGACAAGACAGCAGCGACGTAAGGCGGCAGCTACGTTGGAGGGGGAGGGAATTGTGGCGGCTACGAGGAAATGGCAGCGGCGATTAGGGTGTGGGAAGATGCGGCGGCGGCTGCGGGAGGGTAGCGGCGGCGGCGGTGTAAGGTTGGTGAGTTGCAGTGGTGGCGGCAGCTAGAGAGAGGGCACGGCGGCGGCCTAGGGTTGAGAGGGCGGGCGCGGCGGCTGCATTGGAGGGGGAGGGAAGTGTGGCGGCTGCGAGGAGATGGCAGCGGCGATTAGGGTTTGGGAAGATGCGGCGGCGGCTGCGGGAGGGTAGCGATGGCGGTGGTGTAGGGTTTGTGAGTTGCGGTGGCGGAGGCGGCCTAGGGTTGAGAGGCCGCAGCGGCGGCTACAGGGAGGTGCAGCGGCGGCGGCGCAGGGCGGAAGCGATGGAGATCGTAAGGTAAACTGATATCATGTAGAAAGATGTAGGATGCAACTCATTATATTCCATGGAGTCGGTTACAATATATACAAGGATGTCTTGCATGACAAGGAAACTTATTCTATTATATCTTTAGAAGTCAGCTATACAAGACTAGAGAAGATAGGAATAGCAATACAAATATGTCACGTTCAACATGGCAGTAACGAAATCTTCCTTTCTTCTCGCTGCAATGACGACCACGTTGAAGAGTTGCCCTGCGACATGATCTGAAGAGCATGCTACGGAGGAAGCTGCTGTTCTCCTGCTTCTCTCAATCTCGGCAGTGGCAAGAAATTTTGCCGCTGGTACACCATGTGTTGAGTATGCGGAGATGCATGGGTGTTCGCATGGGCAAAGCAACCATGCATTCTCATGGGTGCTTCCTCGAGGTTGATGATCACCCAAAGTAGTAGTACCATCAAAGCTCAGTTGTGATCTTGCATCAGATATTACGTCACATATATGCCTTCTGTTTGAAGTTTTGAAGTCCAAACAAAGTATTCGATAAACCAGTTTTAACAAAACAACTACCTAAAACTAGTTTTCCTAAAAACACTTTATAAACTAATTTTGCTAAAAGTCGTTCCGTCTTATACGTCAGGGCAGGCCGCCCAGTCACTGATCGGTCATAATCTTTCGACCCAGAAGGCCCCCTCAAATGCCTGGACTAATTGACACCCCTCATATCCAGCCCAAATATGGGGCGGATATGGAGAGTGTCCGGGCGCACCCGTCACGTAGGACGGACGAAGGGGTCCCATCCGGAAACCCCACGGTCCGATGGATGTCTCCTTGGTCCCTGCGGTGTGAACGCCATGTGGCGCCAGTCGAGCTCGCTGCCCGAGACCAAATCCGCCTATTTAAATCTGACGGCATCCCACAACCCTAGCCCATCAACCTTCTCCCTCTCCGCGCCGCTAGTGCACGCCCATCCACCTCCCTCTCCCGCTCAGGCGCGCTGCCCATGCCCCAGCGCTCCGCCATGGTCTGAAGAAAGATCACCTACTAGGCAATGCTCACGCCGGGCGCCCGATGCGAGATCCTGCGGGAGATCCCGGCGAGGCAAGCAGCAGCTTTGCCATCGTTGTCGGGCTGCCTCCGGACTCGCCGGAGCTGGAGAGGGAGGAGGAGTAGCCGGGGGAAGAGGAAGGAGAGGAGCTAGCCCCGATGTAGGTGGAGGAGGCGGAGCAACCAGAGTAGGAGCTGCCAGGCTTCAACATGGAGCAGGCGGAGGCGGAGTTTGCCGTCGCCCAATCGAAGGAGATGGCGGACCAGCAGGCCATCCTGGAGTCCATCTAGGATGAGGCCTATGTGGAGGCCAACCGGGCGTTCCTCCGGCAGGAGCAGGTGGCGTCCGTCGCGCTCTTCACCGAACCATGGAGGTAGAGGAGGAGGAGGAGGCTGGAGCTGCTGCTGCTGCCCATGCTGCCCATGCTGCCGGAGCCGGGCATAGAGATCGTCAACATCTCCGACGAGGAGTAACTAGGTGATCGACATAGTACGTATGTTTATTTTATTTTCTTGTCTTTGTATGGATTTAGGAATCTAGTATGAGATGTTCGGATGCAACTCGTGAAATTTGGGGCGTGCCCTGTCACTGCCCGCGGACGCGTCCGGGCACGTCCGCGGGCGTTTGAGGGGCCATATTTGACATATCGGGATGTAGATGCTCTTACTTGCATCTGCTCTTTTTCCTAACCACCTTTTTGTATTCCATGCCGTGCATACCCACGCACGCGAGCCTCGATCTACTGCCGTCGCCGCCGCTACCCAACGCTGAATCCCTTCTCTGCTGCCACCTCCTATAGGCACATCTTCCTCCCCAGCCGCACCTTCTTCTCCTCGCGGCCGCCTGAGGCGCCCTCTAACAAAGTCCGAATGGCTCCTAGGAAGGCGGCGGCGCTGCTATAGCGGCCGTGATCCATAGATCCGGGGCAGCGGCCCCATGGAGAGGCGGTGGCATCCTCATCAGGATGGTGACGTGGTGGGGGCGGCCCGTTGTATGCTAGCTGCGTGCCTGCGACGGCGGGTCAGATCAGATCTGACCTCAACTGTGACGACGACATGCTGGGCCTGGTCTGTGGTCAGATCTGATCCGGCCGATGCGGCCTGTTCCATGCACGGCGGCGGTGATCGATGGCGGTCCCCTGCACACAATGCTGGATGGAGGGTCCTCGAGCGGATCAGGGTGAAAAGCCTACTCTCTTGGCACATTGCCAAGGTCGGCGATGGCGTCGTTTTTTTTTCGTCGGCCCCATACTGAAGGCATCGTCGTGAAGAAGATCTAGACCCCTATCTGCTACCTTCGATGGAAACCCTAGATTAGTTGATTGGAAATGGTGGCGCTCATGTGTCGTGCCCCACTTGAGGGTGTCATTCTTGTAGGTGTGCATAGGCTTGAGGGACCAGTGGAAGGCACCTGCGGTGGAGCGGCCTTCCCTGTGAGGAGTCGACATTGTGGAGTCTCGGCAGCGAGGCACAACAAACTCTCAGCAACGGATGCGTGATGTTGAACGCGCGCGTAGGGAGGAGGTGCTGTCTGGCGTCGTGGGGGCGTTAATGGCAGACCTGGCAAGGTCGATGCGTCAGTACCTGCTCTGAAGATGGATTGATGGAAGACCATGGCGACAACCTATGAGTGCGTCGTACCGGTTTTTGCCTCAGACCCGGTATGTGGCTTCGTCGGGCCGGGGCCTCCGACTTTATGTTAGGCTAGGTAGAAGTCTGGGCATTCGGCTCATACTTTCTGCACCCCTGATCAATGGATAGGAGCAGCGACAGATATTATCAAGATAGTGGATTCAGACATATTGGTGCATTACTTTGTAAGGTCTTTGTGAATAATTAATAAAGTTACTACATGTATCTCCCAGATGGAAAGGCCGGGGGTCATCCTCATTTTCTAAAAAATAAAAAAGAAATCCATACCATGCATGCTTTATCTAACGTCAGCTTCTGTTAGCTTTTATCCGATCGGGTTGCACACGTGTTAAAAATATGGGAATGGTTAGGATGCAGTCAATTGAAATTTCATTTTGGATCTGACGTATCAACATGAAGCGTTAGATAAAAAACCAACGCACCAGATGATCTCTTCTACCTCGAATTGTTTCTTCCTGAAAAAAATAGTTCACCCTGTTATTCTTCTTACTCCCGCCGCCCTGCTGCCTGATGTCTACTACGCAACCTTCTTCTTGTAGACGTTGTTGGGCCTCCAAGTGCAGAGGTTTGTAGGACAGTAGCAAATTTCCCTCAAGTGGATGACCTAAGGTTTATCAATCCGTGGGAGGCGTAGGATGAAGATGGTCTCTCTCAAGCAACCCCGCAACCAAATAACAAAGAGTCTCTTGTGTCCCCAACACACCCAATACAATGGTAAATTGTATAGGTGCACTAGTTCGGGAAGAGATGGTGATACAAGTGCAATATGGATGGTAGATATAGGTTTTTGTAATCTGAAAATATAAAAACAGTAAGGTAACTAATGATAAAAGTGAGTGTAAACAGTATTGCAATGCTAGGAAACAAGGCCTAGGGTTCATACTTTCACTAGTGCAAGTTCTCTCAACAATAATAACATAGTTGGATCATATAACTATCCCTCAATATGCAACAAAGAGTCACTCCAAAGTCACTAATAGCGGAGAACAAACGAAGAGATTATGGTAGGGTACGAAACCTCCTCAAAGTTATTCTTTCCAGTCAATCCGTTGGGCTATTCCTATAAGTGTCACAAACAGCTCTAGAGTTCGTACTAGAATAACACCTTAAGACACAAATCAACCAAAACCCTAATGTCACCTAGATACTCCAATGTCACCTCAAGTATCCATGGGTATGATTATACGATATGCATCACACAATCTCAGATTCATCTATTCAACCAACACATAGAACCTCAAAGAGTGCCCCAAAGTTTCTCCGGAGAGTCAAGAAAAACGTGTGCCAACCCCTATGCATAGGTTCATGGGCGGAACCCGCAAGTTGATCACCAAAACATACATCAAGTGAATCACGTGATATCCCATTGTCACCACAGATACGCACGGCAAGACATACATCAAGTGTTCTCAAATCATTAAGACTCAATCCGATAAGATTACTTCAAAGGGAAAACTCAATCCATTACAAGAGAGTAGAGGGGGAGAAGCAACATAAGATCCAACTATAATAGCAAAGCTCGCCAGAGGCGGAGCCAGGATTTTTCAAAGCCTAGGGCTATAACTAAGCGGCTAGAAAAAGCTAAGACTAATATACCACATATATCAATGCATGCCAGAAATACACTACATATTCGCATTTGGTAGGAAATAAACTCCATTATTAAAACAAGAGAAATTTCATAGAAATATGTAAATAGTTTAACAAAGTGCATTGCTGCATACGCTGCTACAAAATTAATGAAGGCTTGATTAAGTTGATCCCATTGTTTCTTCATCAACAATAGAAGGACCTGGAGCTGCCAAGGTAAAATTTAGTTACACAAGGCAGTAGACATAGGCTAAGTCAATTGTTCATAACTTTTGAAAATAGGAACATAATATACCATTATCTCGAAGTGTGTAGTAGCACGGGATGTAATTAACCGAGTCTGCTTCATTTTGTATTTCTAATTTCCTGTTCGCAATGAAACAAAATTGACTGAAGTTGTATAGTTTAACAAAATAAAATTGACTTAAGTTGTAGAGTTTAACAATACAAAGTAATTGATGTCGTCTATGATAAAGAACCAGGGAAAGTAAGTTAGATGGCACTCCCTCGGTTCTTTTAAATAAAACCACGACAAAAATTATGAAACGGAGGGAGCGTTTTTGGAATTACCTGGTCAGGGCATTGGGTAATTACGTAATAGAAATAAGTTGGATGATATATACTAGGAACAGATTTACTAAAAAATATATACTAGAATAGATAAATTGTTGGATGATTACCTAGGTTTGGTAGTGGGCAGCTGAGAATTACAGAACAGGAGGTAGCCAATCAGATTGTTAGGGCTCAGGCGCGCAGCAAGGGGCTGCTCTGCGATGAGCGCCGAGCCGCCTTGACGAGGGGATGCGACGCATCTGTGATTCAGGGTTCGTTTCCGATCAGATGAGATTTTCCTCGATTAATTAGGCGAGTTGGCCGTATCGTTGGGCTATTCTTTTTTGTTTAGCATTAGCAATTGGTATGGCAGTCGTATTGGGTAGATGGATAGAATGGGCTAAGCAAATGCACGTCCATCCGCTTAAGCCTGCTTGGGGTTGCATTAGCAGGCCTGGGGCTGGGCCTCTATAACACCAAATTTTGAAAAAAAAATACAAACAGATGCATTTGTACTAGCTGGGCCACGCCTGGGGCTATAGCCCCAGTTGCCCTAGGCCTGATTTCGCCCCAGAAGCTCGCGATACATCAAGATCGTGCCAAACCAAGAACACGAGAGAGAGAGAGAGAGAGAGAGAGAGAGAGAGAGAGAGAGAGATCAAACACATAGCTACTGGTACATACCCTCAGCCCCGAGGGTGAACTACTCCCTCCTCATCATGGAGAGCGTCGGGATGATGAAGATGGCCACCGGTGAGGGTTCCCCCCCTCCGGCAGGCTGCCGGAACTGGTCTAGATTGGTTTTCGGTGGCTACAGAGGCTTGCTGTAACACCCCGGATGTAACTTTCCATATTTGTAACTCCAACTCTTGCCATTTTCGGCTATGTGCTATGATATTCCCTCCGTGGTTGGGTTTTTCTTCAATTTTGCATTTTGTCCATGTCATGCATTTCATATCATGTCATCATGTGCATCGCATTCATAAACGTGTTCGTCTCATGCATCCGAGCATTTTCCCCGTTGTCCGTTTGCAATCCGGCACTCCTATGTCCCCGGCGTCCCCTTTTACATTTTTCCGTGAGCGGTACTAAACTTTCTCGGAATGGACTGAGCCTTGCCAAGTGGCCTTGGTACACCACCGGTAGGCCACTGTCAAGTTTCGAGTCATTTGGAGCTCGTTTAATCTTGCAACGGTTAACCGCACTCTCGCAAAGGCCTCTTTTAAGTTGCAGCCCAACACCCTCCAAAATAGCCCAATAACCCATCTAAGTCACTTCCAAGCTCTCCGTTGTCGGATCATGATCATGTGGGCGAAAACTACACCTCATTTGGAGCTTCCTAGCTCCTTCTACCTATAAAAACACCCCTTCCCCGAAATCCCGGATCATTCCACCCCTAACCCTAGACGAAATCCCTCCTCTGCCGCCGGACACGTCCGGATCGGGCAGACAGCGTCCGTCCGCCGCCGCCCTTGCCAATCCAGAGCCGCCACGTGGCGCCCGCCATAGCCGCCGCCCGGGCCCAAACCCTCCCCAGCGCCCGGGCGCGCCCAACGCCTCCGCCGCCGCCGCCCGCTCCGCGGTCCGCCGCCGCCGCCTCCCATGAACCCGCCGCCTCCCGCCCGTCCCGCGCCGTGCCTCCGCCGCCTTTCGCCCCATTGCGCCTCCCGTGCAGTGCCGCCATCGCCGCCCCTCCGGCGCCCGTCCGCCCCTCCTTCCCCGGCCTCTCCTCCCTCCAGCTCCGGCAAACCTCGGAGTCCGCGCCCGGATCTAGACCCAAACGAGACGGTTGACTTTTCCTTCTCCCCCGAAATCCTCCAAGTCATTTTCTGTCAGTATTTTGTTGCATTTTCATCATGCCATAACTTTGCACTCGTCGCTCCGTTTGTGGCGTGTAGCGCACCAAAATGTTCTCCTCGATGATTACATCATTGCATCTCATTGCCGCATTTTCATTTGAGCTCATATTGATACCCGAAATGCTGTTAGAAGAGGGCTATGTGATGTTAGTTTCAGATTCTTATCAGAACATGCACTTTTGTCATTTTTGCCATGATTGATGTGTGCAACCTATGATCTTGAGTCCTACATGTGTTATGTAATATGCCATGCCATCTTTACAGGGGTGTATGCCATGTATTTTTGTGATCTCTGTGGTGACTAGCACAAGCATGCAAACTAGGCTTCATGATGTTGCTGATTTCAGCCCTGTTCTGCTGATTTTTTATGCCATGTTAACTTGATGCTACCGAGAGATCCATGCATATTTTGAGATACTTCAGTAAGGATGTTTTGAACATATGATTATGCTCTATCCATCCATGCCCTTTTTTGCAATTATGGAGTGACATAGCTTGAGTCAATCGAGCTCTACTTTTGCTACAAAATGTTTCTTGGCAGATTGTTTAAATGTTATTCAATTTTGCCAAGGTTGTTGTAGTTGATCCGTGTATGCTATGATGTTGTTCTTGCCATGTATAGCTTCTATGCCATGTCTTCTTGATGTATGTAGGCTTAGTTTATCATGAAATGCTCTGTAGTGAGTGCATCGAGCTCACGAAGATGCCTACATAATTCTGTCAATGTCATGCCCTGTTTGCTGAATCTGTAACGAAACTTGCTATGTTTACGTGGGTGCCATCATATCTTCTGATCCCTTTTGGCTCATGGTCAGTAAGGGACTTTTGTTATACGATTTGAGTAGATTCATTCCCTGCCTTGTTGTGCTAATATAAGTTCCTGTAGCTTGTTGTTTGCTTTCTCTGAACATTGCTTCCTGATGCTGATTCTGCCATGTTCAGTATTTTCTCCAAGTCTGTGAAGCTGATATGTTTTGCACTTTTGCCATGCTTGTTTGGAACTGTTATGGTGTGATTTAGCCGTAGCTCAGTGTTTATCTTTTGTCAAGCATCTTGAGTATATCACTGCCATATGCTTTTCTGGTACGTTTGGGTGCAGTAGCTTAATTTCGTGTTGCTTGCTAAGTGGCATCATGCTGTTAATGGCAGATTTGTGCCATTCTTGTTTTGCTTGTCATTTGCAAACCGTGCATCCGATTCGGTGATCTTTATATCGATTTCAACCGAAATCATCTCACCTTTCCAGCGGCATACTTGGTTTGCCAAGTTGATGCCTGGTTCATCATTTTCCTTCCGAACACGCATACGCATTGCATATCATATCTCGCATATCATGCCATGTATTGCATCATGTTGCTTGTGCATTGCACCGTGATTTATTGTGGTTCCATTGTTTGTGTTCTTGCTTTGGGTAGAGCCGGAGGCGAGTACGTGAGCGAGGAACCTGTTGAGAACGCTACGAGGATCAAGCTTTCGACAACTCTAAGAACCTTGCAGTGCAAGATGACCATACCCTCGAAATCACTTCTATCTTTGCTTGCTAGATGCTCGCTCTTTTGCTATGCCTATGCTACGATGCCTATCACTTGCTTATCATGTCACCCATATTGCCATGTCAAACCCCTAACCATCCTTTCCTAGCAAACCGTTGTTTGGCTATGTTACCGCTTTGCTCAGCCCTCTTATAGCGTTGCTAGTTGCAGTGAAGATGAAGTTTGTTCCTTGTTGGAACATGGAGATGTTGTTCCTTGTTGGAACATGTTTACTTGTTGGGATATCACAATATCTATTGTTTAATTAATGCATCTATATACTTGGTAAAGGGTGGAAGACTCGGCCTTATGCCTGGTGTTTTGTTCCACTCTTGCCGCCCTAGTTTCCGCCATACCGGTGTTATGTTCCTTGATTTCGCGTTCCTTACACGGTTGGGTGATTTATGGGACCCCCTTGACAGTTCGCTTTGAATAAGACTCCTCCAGCAAGGCCCAACTTTGGTTTTACCATTTGCCACCTAAGCCTTTTCCCCCGGGTTTCGCGAGCCCAGGGTCATCTTTATTTTAACCCCGGGCTAATTCTCCTTCGAGGTCTGGTCCAACTTGAGCGATGTCCGGCGCCCTTGGGCAATCAGGGTCTATGCCAACCCGACGTCTGGCTCATCCGGTGTGCCATGAGAACGAGATATGTGCAGCTCCTATCGGGATTTGTCGCCACATTCGGGCGGCTTTGCTGGTCTTGTTTTATTGCTGTCGAAATGTCTTGTAGTCCGGGATTCCGAGACTGATCGGGTCTTCCCGGTAGAAGGAATATCCTTCGTTGACCGTGAGAGCTTATAATGGGCTAAATTGGGACACCCCTGCAGGGTATTATCTTTCGAAAGCCGTACCCACGGTTATGAGGCAGATGGGAATTTGTTAATGTCCGGTTGTAGAAAACCCTAAGTTGACCTTAATTAAAATACACATCGATCAGCGTGTGTAACCGTGATGGTCTCTTCTCGGCGGAGTCAAGGAAGTGAACACGATGTTGGAGTTATGTTTGGCGTAAGTAGTTCAGATCACTTCTTAATCGCTACTAGCTTCACGACCGTGCCTTGCTTCTCTTCTCGCTCTCTTTTGCGAATGTAGCCACCATATATGCTAGTCGCTTGTCGCAGCTCCACCTCACAACTCTGTCCTTCCTATAAGCTTAAATAGTCTTGATCTCATGGTGTGAGATTGTCGAGTCCCCGTGACTCACAGATTCTACCAAAACAGTTGCGAGTCTTGGCGATGCCGGTCTGAGATATGCGCAACCGAGCTCAAGTGGGAGTTCGGCGAGGAACGTGGTCGTTACTATGTGTCTTTTGCTGATGATCAAGTGGAGCCAGCTTGGGACGATCGGGATCTGTTTAGCATTTGGGGTAGTCTTCTTTATTTTGGTTCCGTAGTCGGACCTTGAGTGTAATCTGGATGATGGATGTTTATTTATGTATTGTGTGAAGTGGCGACTGTAAGCCAACTATGTATCTCTTTCCCTTATGTATTACATGGGTTGTGTGAAGATTACCTCACTTGCGACATTGCTTTCAATGCGGTTATGCCTCTAAGTCGTGCTTAGACACGTGGGAGATATAGCCGCATCGAGGGCGTTACAAGTTGGTAATCAGAGCCATCCCCGACTTAGGAGCCCCTGCTTGATTGTTTGCTGGCGTTGTTGAGTCTAGAACAAAAATGTTTTGAGTCTTAGGATTATATATATCGGAGAGTAGGATTCTTTTTACTCCCTAGTCCCTTCGTCGCTCTGGTGAGGTCTCCTAACGTAGAAGTTTTGACTCTCCTCTCCTCAAATTTCACTAAAAATTTTTTGAGGATCACGCGGGTATCTTGGAATCGTTCCGATGGTTGTGTGACGAGAACATTGGTCTTGGTGCCTCCTGACAGTTAGTGGTTGTGGCGGTGTCCGGGAGTTGAGCTCCAGGGTGTTGGCGTCACAATTTTATCGTTGCTGATTCTGGAATACGAGATTTGCCGACATCGAAAATCTCTTTTGTACAGTTGTTGGTGAGATAACCCCGATAACCCGATTACTAGGGCGAGCTCGAGTATTGCCATGACTCATTATAACGGATGCTTTTCAAGGTCGAGGTACCACGATTTCCGAAGGTTTCTTGGTTATGTGTTGACGGATGGATACAAATGGATCTAGGTATTGTTAGTTTGGGTGATATATTTTGTGTCCCTCTGTATCCCCAACACCGCAGTTGCATAACCGTAAAGTTTCGGGAGTTTATAGGTGGGATTCAAGTAGCTCCTAGCATTTCTTCCCGCAGATATTTGGTTTGCGTATTGGGTAATCCTTACCACTTATTTGTTCCAATGCATTCTTGTTATTTTTTTTTCATCAACCCTTAATCAAGTGGCTTCTCACCTTAATGGACGTGTTATGTTTACTTTGGAATTCATTCGTTCATCCTTGTTCGAATGTTTATTGTCAAGACTATATGTTGCAATTTCTATCCGCTGATTCAACTTGTCTATCTGCTCTATCAAAGTGCTAACGGATGTCACCCTCTTCAGGATGGCTCCGCCATGGCGTGCGAATCTGGATCGCAATGATGGGAGTCGATCAGACCTCCACCTCCACCTCCGCCTCCGGAGGCATGGCAAGCTATCATAGCAGCCACCAATGCAAATGCTTTCGATGATTTTGCAACTCTTGCAAGAGCGTACCCAAGGGCAAGGCAACCAAGGAAATTAAGGCCAAGGCAACAACCAGCCGACTTTGCTATCCTCAATCAGTTCCTCGCTAATCACTGAAGTCTTTTCAGCTTACGTAGCCGAGGCCACGACGCCGACGATTGGCTTGTGGACATCTGCAAACATTTTGAATGTAGCAATGTCGGACACGAGGACTTTGTCAAGTTTGCTTCGTTTCAACTCAAGGACCAAGCTGCTGAGTGGTACCAAAGCCAATACAAAGATTCCAGAGGAGGTCGTGTCATTACAGGATGAGTTCCATAGAGACTTCAAAGCTCACCACATTCCGAAAAGTGTTGTTGAGAGCAAGCGTGAGGAGTTCCGCAATCTCAAGCAAGGCAACATGTCTGTGTATCAATACAATATCCAGTTCGAGAAACTCGCTCGCTTCGCTAAGCAAGACGATCTGATGAAAAGAGTATGATCTATCAATTCGAGAGGTGGTCTCGGAGAAGATCTGCAATTAGCTCTCGTGCTTTTTGAGCCGAGAAAAGTATGATGAATTCTACAACATGGCCTTTGAAGCAAGAAGCTGCCCAGCTCAAATGTGAGGCTTCTAAGAAGAGAATCGAGGATGCAGTTCAGTCTTCTTCTTCCTCTCAAGTGGCAGCTAAGCAGAAGTTCTACCTTCCTCCTCCTCCGTTTCGTCGACCTTATCGCCAGAAGAACTCAGGTGGTCGTGGATCTTCCCACCCGCCCAACCCAGGCTATCGAACAAGTCTAATTCTCAAGCTCCAAGGTCAAATGCTCCTTATCACCGTCCGCTCTCGAGGTGACTTGCAACAAATGTCAGCGAGAAAGGTCACTATGCTAACAAGTGCTTCAACCAAAGGCGCCTTCCGCCTCCTCCTCCTGTGAGATCTTCCGGCAATGCACGTTGGTCAAGCATAATCCCAAGTCTGCAAAGGTGAACATGATGAATGCAGCTCAAGCGGAGGAATCTCTTGATGTGATAATGGGTAATCTCTCGATTAATGATATTCCTGCAAAAGTCTTATTTGATACTTTGGTGCATCGCATTCTTTCATTTCAAGACCTTTTGCATCTAAGCATGAGTTGGTTTTCAAGATTTGCCTAAACCGTTATCAGTTGTCTCTCGGGTAAATTCATGCATGCAAGCTCCTTGGTTCCGGATGTTTCTATCAAGATGGGCGACTATAGATTTACGGCTAAACCAATTGTCCTTGGTGACTCGGATATTGATCTAATTCTCGGGATGGATCGGCTTTCTCGACAAAGCTCAGCTTGATTGTGCTGCCGAGGAATTCAATTGACTCACTCTTACGAGGATGTGATCATCTATGCCGCTCGTGATGAAACCATTCGGTTGTTTTCTCTCAATGAGAAGGGCGAATTGGATGCTATCTCTCGATTCGATCGTTTGTGAGTACCAAGATGTCTTTCCGGAAGAGCTTCCGAGAATGCCTCCTCACCGGCCCGATTGAATTAGATTATCGATCTTGAGCACGGCACGGAACCCGTTTGCAAGCGTCCATACAAGCTTGGACCTAATGAGCTGAAGGAATTGAAGAAGCAGCTCGATGAACAAGAGCGTCTGGGTTTGATCAGACCGAGTTCATCTCCTTGGGGTTGTGGAGTTCTTTTTGTCCAGAAGAAGGATGTCACAGACCGACTTTGCGTCGATTACCGTCCATTGAATAAGAAGACAATCAAGAACAAGTATCCACTTCCCAACATCAATGAGCTTTTCAAGCAACTCAAAGGTGCTAAACTGTTCTCCAAGCTTGACCTTCGTATGGGTTATCATCGATTCGCATTCGTGAGCAAGATATTCCCAAGACTGACATTCGAACAAGCTTTGGTTCTTATGAATATACTGTCATGTCTTTCGGCCTTGTCAATGCTCCTCCAACATTCTCTCGAATGATGAACTTCATCTTCAACCCCTACACCAATGAATTCGTCTTGGTCTATCTCGATGACATTTTGGTCTTCTCCAAGAATAAGAAGGATCATGCCAAACATTTGCGATTGGTGCTCGACAAGCTCGAGAGCATCAATTCTATCTGAAGTTTTCCAAATGTGAGTTTTGGCTTGATGAAGTGCTTTATCTTGGTCACATCATCTCTGCCAAGGGCATCGCTGTTAACCCCAGAAGGTGTCCGCAGTTGTGAATTGGGAACCTCCTCGGAATGTCAAGCGACCAGCGATTTTCTTGGACTTGCAAGCTATTGCGAAGATTAGTTGAGAACTTCTCTAAGATTGCAAAGCCTCTTTCCAACCTCCTCCGAAGCATGTGAAGTATGTCCGGTCTCCACGAGTGTGGCGTTGCTTTCAACACCCTCAAAGAGAAACTCGTCACAGCTCCCTCAGACATTGACTCCTCCTGATGAATCCAAGCCATTCGAAGTTTTCTGTGATGCTTCTCTTCATGGTCTCGGTGCTGTGTTATTGAAAGAGAAGAAAGTTGTGGCCTATAACTCTCATCAGCTGAAGCCCAACGAAAGAACTACCCCACTCACGATCTTGAGTTGTGGCGATTGTCCATGCATTGATAACTTGGAGACATCTCTTGTTGGGAAGGAAAGTGGACATATTCACCGATCACAAGAGTCTCAAGTATATCTTCACTCAACCCTACCTCAACCTCAGGCAAACTCGATGGGTCGAGATGATTCAACAGTACAACCCAAGTATTGAATATACTCCGGGCAAGGCCAATGTGATTGCAGATGCTTTGAGCAGGAAGGCTTATTGCAACAGCTTAGTCCTCAAGCCCTTCCAACCGGATCTTTGTGAAGCTTGCCGTAAGCTGAATCTTCAAGTTGTTCCTCAAAGCTTTCTTGCCAACCTCATAGTCTCTCCTACTTTGGAAGACCAAATTCGTGAGGCTCAACTCCTGGATACCATGGTGAAAAAGGTGAAACGTGGTATCGACAAAGGGTATTTCCAAATACAAGTGCTTCCACATTGATGACAAAGATACTCTTTTCTTCGAGGACGGATTGTGGTTCCTAAGGGTGATCTACGTAAAGTCATTATGAGCAGGCACACAATTCCCTTCTATCCATTCATCACGGAAGTACGAAGATGTACCATGACCTCAAGCAGTCATATTGGTGGACTCGAATGAAGCGAGAAATTGCTCAATTCGTGAATGAGTGTGATGTCTGCGAGAAGAGTGAAAGCAGAACACCAACGACCAGCTGGTCTCCTCCAACCTCTTGCTATTCCAGAATGGAAGTTTGATCATATTGAAATGGACTTAGTGACTGGATTTCCTAAGTCCAAGCGTGGAAATGATGCTATCTTCGTTGTCATTGACAAGCTTACTAAAGTGGCTCATTTCCTTCCTATCAAAGAATCTATCACAAAGCAGCTCGGTTGGCGTAGCTATACACCTCCGAAATTTTCTCCTTGCACGGCATTCCACAAGTGATCTCTTCAGACCGTGGAAGCATCTTCACCTCCAAGTTCTGGGGCTCTTTTCAGACGGCCATGGGCACCAACATTCGTTTCACCACAGCTTTCCATCCTCAAACAAGTGGCCAAGTTGAGCGAGTCAATCAAATCCTCGAAGACATGCTCGTGGCTTATGTCATCTCTTCGGTATGAAGTGGGAAGATTGTCTTCCATATGCCGAGTTCTCCTACAACAACAGCTTCCAAGCGAGTTCGGGCAAGGCCCCATTCGAAATTCTCTATGGCAGGAAGTGCCGTACTCCTCTCAATTGGTCGGAGACAGGTGAACGCCAACTTCTTGGCAACGGGTTGGAAATGAAAAAAAAAATATTCAACGAGGATGGCCCCCCCACCCACTCACCTCAGGCGACTCCCATGGCGATTCTAGGGTTTAACCCTAGGATCTCCTCCCGACGGCCCCAATGGATGGCCTTCTCCATTGGGATTTCTCCCCCGGCCTCAAGGTTGAGGCACAGGTGCGTGCAAGGTTTGGATCTATGGTCCACTTCGTCTCCAACCCCGGCTCCAAGGAATTCTTCCTTGAAGTTTCCTTCTCTTCGGCTTCTTTTCCCCTCTCGGTGGATTCGGTGGGTTTGGCCCTGCAGTCATGTATTGGAGGTCTTTCTACTGGTTTCAATGTTTTGCAATTGGGTGATCGGCACTTTCGGTTTTCAGTGGCCTCAAATCGTGTGGGGCATTTCATTTTTGGGTTAAGAGATCGTATTTGGCCGGACTTTATCTGCCACTTTCATCTTCATCGTCCTGGGATTTCACGTCCACGGCTCCCATCTTGGCATGCCGATTCTGAGCTAACTGGGTTGGCTTCTTCACCGGGTCCGGCGATTAAATCTACATGGCTCTCTAGCCAGGGTAAACTACCATTGGATCCCAAGTCATTACCAGTACTACAAAAATTGGGTTTCAATCCGCCGCCGACGGACTTGCATTCGGCGAGCCTTCCGATCGGATCTTCTTTGGTAGTTTTTCGTCCCGGTTTCTCCGGAATCCTTTCGGATTGGTTCCATATCTTTACCTACTAATCCCGATATTCCTGGAAGGTTGCCATCTATTCATGGGAAAGGTTATATTGTGGGTTTATGGGATTCACTTACGGATGAAAAACTTCTTTCTGTTCTGGATGGCTGGCAGGCCGGTTATGATAATGATAATGTTAAGCTTATGGTGCAAATTCCGTCAGTCCCCACCAAGGAATACATTTACAAAAGACTTTTGCATTGTTCTCTCTGTGATCGTTTTGGCCATGTTGACAATGATTGCACGGGTGTTTTCTGTCAACGGTGTGGGGATGACTCTGGCGCATGCGCATGTTCGTTTACACGTACTGATGCTCATACGCATGTGCCATGCAAAGTGGGCCCGGACCCGTTGGGCTTTCCGTGTAACGCATGTTCTGCGGTGGATCATATGACTCGGTTTTGTCCTGGGCTTCGTCGCTGTTCTCTTTGTTATGGCCTGGGCCACAAATCACGTAAGCGTACGACTTGTGCTTATCGCCCTCGTTGGGCTTGGAAAAGGAAAAATCTAACACAATCGGAGAGGATCTTGCCTCGGGCTGCTGCAGATGAACCTGAGGATGGTAACTATGTGGATGTTGGTATGGCCCTTGTCGCTAGGGATCCGCAGGATGGTTACACATGGCAACGGAAACAGATAATCCCGCACCACGCGGGCGTGGCTAACCCCCATTGCTTGACGATACGTCTCCCTGGTCAGGGTGTAGTCAATTCTGCCTGCCAAAAACCCCAATCGGGTGAGGTGACGCTCCCCTCGAGTTCTACACCCACGCCTCCAGCACCTCGATTCTTCTCCTCTTCGACCGTCTGCAAGCATCCACCACCTCCTTCTCCGGCGGACACTCTCAAGCCGCCACAGCACCAGGCTCCATCTACCATGGCGAACTTCCCCGTGAGCCCGTTTGACTTCGCCCCGGTTGGATCCACCTTTGATCGCGGGCCTGCTCACCGGGTCCAGCGTCACGTTATGGTGGTGGATGATCCGCCTCTGAACCATGATAGGTACGCCATTGTCTTCATCAATCCCCCGGTTCTTGATCATCAGAAGGAGTTTTGGTTAGCTGAGGTCTGCTGCATTATCATTGGCGATTTAGAGTATGAACTGCTAGATGATTTTGTTTACCCGCTGGGGATCGGGTGTGTTGTGTTTGCGGATATGGAGAGTAGAGATGCTGCCATTCGCAAAGGACCGCATGCTTTGACCAAGGATTCCACTTTCTCCCTAGTTCCGCATGACGAGGGTATCAATATGCGCATGCCTGCCTTTGAATATGAAGTTTGGGTCATGTTTCTTGCTTTTCCTTTGGACTATCAAACTGAGCATTATGTTCACAAGGTTGTTTCACACTTTGGAAAGTTGCTTGTCTGGCCCCGCCCAGGACAGAATAAAGCTAGAATCCTCGTTAAATGTCATATCAAGGATGTTGCTGAAGTGCCGCATAGTCTTGTGATTACCAGGGTTGGTATTCTGCCGGGTCTTGCTCGCTCGTCGTCAGTACCAGTTTATGTTCTGAATGGTCGAAATACCATACCAAACTTGGTTGGTAATGAGGATGTCCCCCCACTTTTGAATGCATCTCCACATCCATACCAGCTTCCTTACTACACCCTCATGCAACAAGGAAGGATTGACGAGATGATGGCTCGGGATGCATTGAATGAGGCTGCACGGAATGCTGCGGAACCTGCCTGTGGTGTTCAGGAAAATGGGTGGGGTGCGTGGCACATGACCCCCCACCGTATCTTTGGGTTCGTTTCAGGACCTTCTTTTCGATGATGATGGTCCGTCTCTCATGGATGGGGTGGATCCGGAGCATAATGTGCAGGATAATCTCTCTGACATTTGGTCATCTGATTCGGAGTTTCTGGCAGTTGAAGCTCTGGCTGATGGATTTGTAAATGGTAACCCTGCAGCCAGGTTGGAGTTCATCAGGGCTGGGGGACGTTCTGCTTTTCTTCAGGTTCCAGTTGATCATGAGTTCTTAACTTGGATCGGGGGCATGCTCAAGCGCATATATACACCAGCTATCACCCTTCAACACACTTCTCCTGTGGTGTTGCCTCTAAACCCTTTTCAGATTATTCAGAATCATCTTAATGCCGCTGCTGCTGTTTGGATTGAGGGTATGGTGCCTGAACCTGACATTTTCTCAAGGATCTTTGCTTCTGTTTGTCAATGGGGGACAATTGTGGTTCCATCGTCTATTTTATCGCCTGAAGCTGCAAACTGGGATTTGCCCGAGCACTCTCCAGGCCTCCAGGCGATCACGCAGCTCGCCCCGGATGCAGTGGAATTAGTGCCTTCACACCAGGCTACTGCGCTTCAGGTGCTTGCATCCTCCTCTGTGTTCAACGCTACTCAACACCGCAGTGTGTTAGTGCCTTTGGACACCACTGCTGTTAGAAGGAGCAATCGATCCAACAAATATGATGGATTCAAAGTCAACCATGCTCCAGACACAAAGCGTTACAAGTCTAGGGTCAAACCACGTGAGACTCCCTTTGTCAATGCTGTTTCTTTGGCTGCTGCTCCTGTGCAGGTGCCCGATGCTACCTGCCCTCCACCAACACCAATCGAGGATCTTCATTCGATGGGTCGCTAGTGTGGAATTGCTCCGGAAGCCATCTCCCGTGAGAAGCTGCTGGATGACCAGCGTTCGCCGGGGGCGGATGAAGACTGAAGCCTTTCATTCCGATGAATAAATCGTGGAATGTGCTCTCATGGAACATCAGAGGCATAAACTCTGATGCAAAACTTTTGGCTATTAGGAATGCGATCGATACTAGCGGTTGTTAGGGCTCAGGCGCGCAGCAAGGGGCTGCTCTGCGATGAGCGCCGAGCCGCCTTGACGAGGGGATGCGACGCATCTGTGATTCAGGGTTACGTTTCGATCAGATGAGATTTTCCTCGATTAATTAGGGCGAGTTGGCCGTGTCGTTGGGCTATTCTTTTTGTTTAGCATTAGCAATTGGTATGGCGATGCATTGGGTAGATGGATAGAATGGGCTAAGCAAATGCACGTCCATGCGCTTAAGCCTGCTTGAGGTTGCATTAGCGGTGCACTGAGGCTGAGCCTCTATAACACCAAATTTTGAAAAAAATACAAACAGATGTATTTGTACTAGTTTGGGCCACGCACAGGGCTATAGCCCCAGTTGCCCTAGGCCTGATTTCGCCCCAGAAGCTCGCGATACATCAAGATCGTGCCAAACCAAGAACACGAGAGAGAGAGAGAGAGAGAGAGAGAGAGAGAAAGAGAGAGAGAGAGAGAGAGATCAAACACATAACTACTGGTACATACCCTCAGCCCCGAGGGTGAACTACACCCTCCTCATCATGGAGAGCGTCGGGATGATGAAGATGGCCACCGGTGAGGTTCCCCCCCCCCCTCGTGCTGAACTGGTCTAGATTGGTTTTCGGTGGCTACAGAGGCTTGCTGTAACACCCCGGATGTAACTTTCCATATTTGTAACTCCAACTCTTGCCATTTTCGGCTATGTGCTATGATATTCCCTCCGTGGTTGGGTTTTTCTTCATTTTTGCATTTTGTCCATGTCATGCATTTCATATCATGTCATCATGTGCATCGCATTCGCATACGTGTTCGTCTCATGCATCCGAGCATTTTCCCCGTTGTCCGTTTTGCAATCCGGCACTCCTATGTCCCCCGGCGTCCCCTTTTACATTTTTTTCGTGAGCGGGTACTAAACTTTCTCGGAATGGACCGAGCCTTGCTGCCATGACCTTGGTACACCACCGTGAGCCACCTGTCAAGTTTCGAGTCATTTGGAGCTCGTTTGGTACTGCAACGGTTAACCGCACTCTCGCAAAGGCCTCTTTTAAGTTGCAGCCCAACACCCCTCCAAAATAGCCCAATAACCCATCTAAGTCACTTCCAAGCTCTCCGTTGTCGGATCATGATCGTGTGGGCGAAAACTACACCTCATTTGGAGCTTCCTAGCTCCTTCTACCTATAAAAGCACCCCTTCCCTGAAATCCCGGATCATTCCACCCCTAACCCTAGGCAATCCCTCCTCTTCCCGCGGACACGTCCGGATCGGGCAGAACGCGTCTGTCACTTGCCGCCGCCCGGCCAATCCAGGGGCCGCCACGTGGCGTAGCGCGCCCCAGCCAGCCCGCCGCCTTGCCCGCCGAATCAGTAGCCCTCCTGCCCAGCGCCCAGCCGCGCCCAACGCCCGCCGCCGCCCGCTCCACGGTCCACTTGTGCCGCCTCCCGCCCGATCCGCCCGCCCGGCCGCCTCACGCCCGCCTCGCGGTTGCGCCTCTGGCAGTGCCGCGCGATCGCCGCCCCTCCGCCCGCCCGGTCGCCCGGCAGCCCCTCCTTCCCCGGCCTCTCCTCCCTCCAGCTCCGGCGAACCTCGGAGTCCGCGCCCGGATCTAGATCCAAACGAGACGGTTGACTTTTCCTTCTCCCCCGAAATCCTGTAAGTCATTTTCTGTCAGTATTTTGTTGCAATTTCATCATGCCATAACTTTGCACTCGTCGCTCCGTTTGTGGCGTGTAGCGTACCAAAATGTTCGTCTCGATGAGTACATCATTTCATCTCATTGCCTCATTTTCGTTTGAGCTCATATTAATGCCCGAAATGCTGTTAGAAGAGGGCTATGTGATGTTAGTTTCATATTCTTATCAGAACATGCACTTTTGTCATTTTTGCCATGATTGATGTGTGCACCCTATGATCTTGAGTCCTACATGTGTTTTGTAATATGCCATGCCATCTTTACAGGGGTGTATGCCGTGTCTTTTTGTGATCTTTGTGGTGACTAGCACAAGCATGCAAACTAGGCTTCATGATGTTGCTGATTTCAGCCCCTGTTCTGCTGATTTTTTATGCCATGTTAACTTGATGCTACCGAGAGATCCATGCATATTTTGAGATACTTCAGTAAGGATGTTTTGAACATATGGTTATGCTCTATCCATCCATGCCCTTTTTGCAATTATGGAGTGCCATAGCTTGAGTCAATCGAGCTCTACTTTTGCTATAAAATGTTTCCTGGAAGATTGTTTACATGTTATTCAATTTTGCCAAGGTTGTTGTAGTTGATCCGTGTATGCTATGATGTTGTTCTTGCCATGTATAGCTTCTATGCCATGTCTTCTTGATGGATGTAGACTTAGTTTATCATGAAATGCTCTGTAGTGAGTGCATCGAGCTCGCGAAGATGCCTACATAATTCTGTCAATTTCATGCCCTGTTTGCTGAATCTGTAACGAAACTTGCTATATTTACGTGGGTGCCATCATATCTTCTGATCCTTTTTGGCTCATGGTCAGTAAGGGACTTTTGTTATACGATTTGAGTAGATTCATTCCCTGCCTTGTTTTGCTAATATAAGTTCCTGTAGCTTGTTGTTTGCTTGCTCTGAACATTGCTTCCTGATGCTGATTCTGCCATGTTCAGTATTTTCTCCAAGTCTGTGAAGCTGATATGTTTTGCACTTTTGCCATGCTTGTTTGGAACTGTTATTGTGTGATTTAGCCGTAGCTCAGTGTTCATCTTTTGTCAAGCATCTTGAGTATATCACTGCCATATGCTTTGCTGGTACGTTTGGGTGCAGTAGCTTAATTTTGTGTTGCTTGCTAAGTGGCATCATGCTGTTAATGGCAGATTTGTGCCATTCTTGTTTTGCTTGTCATTTGCAAACCGTGCATCCGATTCCGGTGATCTTTATATCGATTTCAACCGAAATCAACTCACCTTTCCAGCGGCATACTTGGTTTGCCAAGTTGATGCCTGGTTCATCATTTTCCTTCCGGAGCACGCATACGCATTGCATATCATATCTCGCATATCATGCCATGTATTGCATCATGTTGCTTGTGCATTGCACCGTGATTTATTGTGGTTCCATTGTTTGTGTTCTTGCTTTGGGTAGAGCCGGGAGACGAGTACGTGAACGAGGAACCTGTTGAGAACGCTTACGAGGATCAAGCTTTCGACAACTCTAAGAACCTTGCAGGCAAGATGACCATACCCTCGAAATCACTTCTATCTTTGCTTGCTAGATGCTCGCTCTTTTGCTATGCCTATGCTACGATGCCTATCACTTGCTTATCATGCCACCCATATTGCCATGTCAAACCCCTAACCATCCTTTCCTAGCAAATCGTTGTTTGGCTATGTTACCGCTTTGCTCAGCCCCTCTTATAGCGTTGCTAGTTGCGGTGAAGATGAAGTTTGTTCCTTGTTGGAACATGGAGATGTTGTTCCTTGTTGGAACATGTTTACTTGTTGGGATATCACAATATCTATTGTTTAATTAATGCATCTATATACTTGGTAAAGGGTGGAAGACTCGGCCTTATGCCTGGTGTTTTGTTCCACTCTTGCCGCCCTAGTTTCCGTCATACCAGTGTTATGTTCCTTGATTTCGCGTTCCTTACACGGTTGGGTGATTTATGGGACCCCCTTGACAGTTCGCTTTGAATAAGACTCGTCCAGTAAGGCCAATCTTTGGTTTTACCATTTGCCACCTAAGCCTTTTCCCCCGGGTTTTCGCGAGCCCGCGGGTCATCTTTATTTTAACCCCGGGCCAATTCTCCTTCGAAAGTGCTGGTCCAACTTGAGCGATGTCCGCGCCCTTGGGCAATCGGGGTCTATGCCAACCCGACGTCAGCTCATCCGTGTGCCACGAGAACGAGATATGTGCAGCTCCTATCGGGATTTGTCGCCACATTCGGGCGGCTTTGCTGGTCTTGTTTATTCTTTGTCGAAATGTCTTGTAGTCCGGGATTCCGAGATCGATCGGGTCTTCCGGTAGAAGGAATATCCTTCGTTGACCGTGAGAGCTTATAATGGGCTAAGTTGGGACACCCCTGCAGGTATTATCTTTCAAAGCCGTACCCATGGTTATGAGGCAGATGGGAATTTGTTAATGTCCGTTGTAGAAAACCCGAAGTTGACCTTAATTAAAATACACATCAATCAAGTGTGTAACCGTGATGGTCTCTTCTCGGTGAGTCCGGGAAGTGAACACGGTGTTGGAGTTATGGTTGACGTAAGTAGTTCAGGATCACTTCTTGATCGCTACTAGCTTCACGACCTTGCCTTGCTTCTCTTCTCGCTCTCTTTTGCGAATGTAGCCACCATATATGCTAGTCGCTTGCTGCAGCTCCACCTCACAACTCTGTCCTTCCTATAAGCTTAAATAGTCTTGATCTCGCGGGTGTGAGATTGCTGAGTCCCCGTGACTCACAGATTCTACCAAAATAGTTGCGAGTCTTGACGATGCGGTCACAGATGGCGAACCGAGCTCAAGTGGGAGTTCGACGAGGAACGTGGTCGTTACTATGTGTCTTTTGCTGATGATCAGTAGTGGAGCCCAGTTGGGACGATCGGGGATCTGTTTAGCATTTGGGGTAGTCTTCTTTATTTTGGTTCTGTAGTCGGACCTTGAGTGTAATCTGGATGATGGATGTTTATTTATGTATTATGTGAAGTGGCGACTGTAAGCCAACTATGTATCTCTTTCCCTTATGTATTACATGGGTTGTGTGAAGATTACCTCATTTGCGACATTGCTTTCAATGCGGTTATGCCTCTAAGTCGTGCTTCGACACGTGGGAGATATAGCCGCATCGAGGGCGTTACAAGTTGGTAATCAGAGCCATCCCCGACTAAGGAGCCCCGATTGATTGTTCTTTGGCGTTGTTGAGTCTAGAACAAAAATGTTTTGAGTCTTAGGATTATATATATCGGAGAGTAGGATTCTTTTACTCCCCAGTCCCTTAAATGCCGCTCTGGTGAGGTCTCCTAACGTAGAAGTTTTGACTCTCCTCTCCTCAAATTTCACTAAAAAAAATTTTAGGATCACGCGGGTATCTTGGAATCGTTCTGATGGTTGTGTGACGAGAACATTGTTCTTGGTGCCTCCTGACATTTAGGGGTTGTGGTAGTGTCCCGGGGAGTTGAGCTCCGAGGTGTTGACGTCACAATTTTATCGTTGCAGTTCTGGAATACCTGAGATTTGCCGACATCGAAAATCTCTTTTGTACGATTGTTGGTGAGATAACCCCGATAACTTGATCTTTGAGGCGAGCTTCGAGTATTGCCATGACTCGTATAACGGATGCTTTTCGAAGGTCGAGGTACCACGATTTCGAAGGTTTCTTGGTTATGTGTTGACGGATGGATACAATGGATCTAGGTATTGTTAGTTTGGGTGATATATTTTGTGTCCTCAGTATCCCCAACACCAGTTGCATAACCGTAAAGTTTCGGGAGTTTATAGGTGGGATTCAAGTAGCTCTAGCATTTCTTCCCGCAGATATTTGGTTTGCGATTGGGTAATCCTTACCACTTATTTGTTCCAGTCGTACCTTGTTATTTTTTTCATCAACCCTTAATCAAGTGGCTTCTCACCTTAATGGACGTGTGATGTTAACTTTGGAATTCATTCGTTCATCCTTGTTCGAATGTTTATTGTCAAGACTATATGTTGCAATTTCTATCCGTTGATTCAACTTGTCTATCTGTCTATCAAAGTGCTAACGGATGTCACCCTCTTCAGATGGCTCCATGCCAACGTCAATCCGGATCGCAATGATGGGAGTCAGTTGAACCCTCCACCTCCACCTCCGCCTCCGGAGGCATGGCAAGCTATCATAGCAGCCACCAATGCAAATGCTCAGATGATTTTGCAACTCTTGCAAGAGCGTACCCAAGGGCAAGGCAACCAAGGAAATTAAGGCCAAGGCAACAACCAGCCGCACTTTGCTACCCTCAATCAGTTCCTCGCTAATCAGCCGAAGTCTTTCAGCTTCTCGTAGCCGAGGCCACAGACGCCGACGATTGGCTTGTGGACATCTGCAAACATTTTGAATGTAGCAATGTCGACCTGAGGACTTTGTCAAGTTTGCTTCGTTTCAACTCAAGGACCAAGCTCTTTGAGTGGTACCCACAATACAAAGATTCCAGAGGAGGTCGTGTCATTACAGGATGAGTTCCATGAGACTTCAAAGCTCACCACATTCCGAAAAGTGTTGTTGAGAGCAAGCGTGAGGAGTTCCGCAATCTCAAGCAAGGCAACATGTCTGTATCAATACAATATCCAGTTCGAAACTTCGCTCGCTTCGCTAAGCAAGGCGTCGATGAAAAGAGTATGATCTATCAATTCAGAGGTGGTCTCGGAGAAGATCTGCAATTAGCTCTCGTGCTTTTGAGCCGTAAAAGTATGATGAATTCTACAACATGGCACTGAAGCAAGAAGCTGCCCAGCTCAAATGTGAGGCTTCTAAGAAGAGAATCGGGGATGCAGATTCAGTCTTCTTCTTCCTCTCAAGTGGCAGCTAAGCAGAAGTTCTACCTTCCTCCTCCTCCGCTTCACGTCGGCCTTATCAGCCGGAAGAACTCAGGTGGTCGTGGATCTTCCCACCCGCCCAACCCGGGCTATCGAGAACAAGTCTAATTCTCAAGCTCCAAGGTCAAATGCTCCTTATCACCGTCCGCTCTCGGTGACTTGCAACAAATGTCGCAGAAAGGTCACTATGCGAACAAGTGCTTCAACCAAAGGCGCCTTCCGCCTCCTCCTCCTGTGAGATCTTCCGGCAATGCGGTGGTCAAGCATAATCCCAAGTCTTCAAATGTGAACATGATGAATGCATCTCAAGCTGAGGAATCGACTGATGTAATAATGGGTAATCTCTCAGTTAATGATATTCCTGCAAAAGTCTTATTTGATACGGGTGCATCGCATTCTTTCATTTCAAGACCTTTTGCATCTAAGCATGAGTTGGTTTTTCAAGATTTGCCTAAACCGTTATCGGTTGTCTCTCCGGGTAAATTCATGCATGCAAGCTCCTTGGTTCCGGATGTTTCTATCAAGATGGGCGACTATAGATTTCTGGCTAAACCAATTGTCCTTGGTGACTCGGATATTGATCTAATTCTCGGGATGGACTGGCTTTCTCAGACAAAGCTCAGCTTGATTGTGCTGCCGGGGAAATTCAATTGACTCACTCTTCCGAGGATGTGATCATCTATGCCGCTTCGTGATGAAACCATTCGGTTGTTTTCTCTCAATGAGAAGGGCGAATTGGATGCTATCTCTCGATTCCAGTCGTTTGTGAGTACCAAGATGTCTTTCCGTAAGAGCTTCCAGAATGACTCCTCACCGCCGATTGAATTAGATTATCGATCTTGAGCACTGCACGGAACTCCGTTTGCAAGCGTACATACAAGCTTGTACCTAATTATCTGAAGGAATTGAAGAAGCAGCTAGATGAACAAGATCGTATTGGTTTGATCATACAGAGTTCATCTCCTTGGGGTTGTGGAGTTCTTTTTGTCCAGAAGAAGGATGTCACGGACCGACTTTGCGTCGATTACCGTCCATTGAATAAGAAGACAATCAAGAACAAGTATCCACTTCCCAACATCAATGAGCTTTTCAAGCAACTCAAAGGTGCTAAACTGTTCTCCAAGCTTGACCTTCATTATGGGTTATCATCGATTCGCATTCGTGAGCAAGATATTCCCAAGACAAAGCATTCGAACAAGCTTTGGTTCTTATGAATATCTTGTCATGTCTTTCGGCCTTGTCAATGATCCTCCAACATTCTCTCGAATGATGAACTTCATCTTCAACCCTACACCAATGAATTCGTCTTGGTCTATCTCGATGATATTTTGGTCTTCTCCAAGAATAAGAAGGATCATGCCAAACATTTGCGATTGGTGCTCGACAAGCTCAGAGAGCATCAATTCTATGCGAAGTTTTCCAAATGTGAGTTTTGGCTTGATGAAGTGCTTTATCTTGGTCACATCATCTCCGCCAAGGGCATCGCTGTTAATCCCGAGAAGGTGTCTGCAGTTGTGAATTGGGAACCTCCTCAGAATGTCAGCGACTTCCTTGATTTTCTTCTTGGACTTGCAAGCTATTGCGAAGATTCGTTGAGAACTTCTCTAAGATTGCAAAGCCTCTTTCCAACCTCCTCCAGAAGCATGTGAAGTATGTCTGGTCTCCTGAGTGTGACGTTGCTTTCAACACCCTCAAAGAAAAACTCGTCACAGCTCCTGTATTGACTCCTCCTGATGAATCCAAGCCATTCGAAGTTTTCTGTGATGCTTCTCTTCAAGGTCTCGGCGCTGCGTTAATGCAAGAGAAGAAAGTTGTGGCCTATACCTCTCGTCACCGAAGCCAACGAAAAGAACTACCCCACTCACGATCTTGAGTTGGCGGCGATTGTCCATGCATTGATAACTTGGAGACATCTCTTGTTGGGAAGGAAAGTGGACATATTCACCGATCACAAGAGTCTCAAGTATATCTTCACTCAACCCAACCTCAACCTCGTGCAAACTTCGATGGGTCGAGATGATTCAAGAGTACAACCCAAGTATTGAATATACTCCTGCAAGGCCAATGTGATTGCAGATGCTTTGAGCGGAAGGCTTATTGCAACAGCTTAATCCTCAAGCCCTTCCAACCGGATCTTTGTGAAGCTTGCCGTAAGCTGAATCTTCAAGTTGTTCCTCAAGGCTTTCTTGCCAACCTCATAGTCTCTCCTAATTTGGAAGACCAAATTCGTGAGGCTCAACTCCTGGATACCATGGTGAAAAAGGTGAAACGTGGTATCGACAAGGGTATTTCCAAATACAAGTGCTTCCACATTGATGACAAAGATACTCTTTTCTTCGAGGACCGGATTGTGGTTCCTAAGGGTGATCTACGTAAAGTCATTATGAACGAGGCACACAATTCCCTTCTATCCATTCATCACGGAAGTACGAAGATGTACCATGACCTCAAGCGGTCATATTGGTGGACTCGAATGAAGCGAGAAATTGCTCAATTCGTGAATGAGTGTGATGTCTGCAGTAAGAGTGAAAGCGAACACCAACGACCAGCTGGTCTCCTCCAACCTCTTGCTATTCCGTAATGGAAGTTTGATCATATTGAAATGGACTTAGTGACTGGATTTCCTAAGTCCAAGCGTGGAAATGATGCTATCTTCGTTGTCATTGACAAGCTTACTAAAGTGGCTCATTTCCTTCCTATCAAAGAATCTATCACAGCAGCTCAATTGACAGAGCTATACACCTCCAGAATTGTCTCCTTGCACGGCATTCCACAAGTGATCTCTTCAAACCGTGGAAGCATCTTCACCTCCAAGTTCTGGGACTCCTTTCAGACGGCCATGGGCACCAACATTCGTTTAAAGACAAATTTTCCATCCTCAAACAAGTGGCCAAGTCGAGCGAGTCAATCAAATCCTCGAAGACATGCTCGGGGCTTGTGTCATCTCTTTCGGTATGAAGTGGGAAGATTGTCTTCCATATGCCGAAGTTCTCCTACAACAACAGCTTCCAAAGCGAGTTCGGCAAGGCCCCATTCGAAATTCTCTATGGCGTAAAGTGCCGTACTCCTCTCAATTGGTCCGAGACAGGTGAACGCCAACTTCTTGGCAACGGGTTGGAAATGAAAAAAAATATATTCAACGAGGATGGCCCCCCCCCACCCACCCACCTCAGGAGACTCCCATGGCGATTCTAGGGTTTAACCCTAGGATCTCCTCCCGACGGCCCCAATGGATGGCCTTCTCCATTGGGATTTCTCCCCGACCTCAAGATTGAGGCACAGGTGCGTGAAAGGTTTGGATCTATGGTCAACTTCGTCTCCAACCCCGGCTCCAAGGAATTCTTCCTTGAAGTTTCCTTCTCTTCGGCTTCTTTTCCCGTCTCGGTGGATTTGGTGGGTTTGGCCCTGCAGTCATGTATTGGAGGTCTTTCTACTGGTTTCAATGTTTTGCAATTGTGTGATCGGCACTTTCGGTTTTCAGTGGCCTCAAATCGTGTGGGGCATTTCATTTTTTGGGTTAAGAGATGCGTATTTGGCGGACTTTATCGCCACTTTCATCTTCATCATCACAGGATTTCACGTCCCACGGCTCCCATCTTGGCATGCCGATTCTGAGCTAACTGGTTGGCTTCTTCACCGGGTCCGGCGATTAAATCTACATGGCTCTCTAGCCAGGGTAAACTACCATTGGATCCCAAGTCATTACCAGTACTACAAAAATTGGGTTTCAATCCGCCGCCGACGGACTTGCATTCCGGCGAGCCTTCTGATCGGATCTTCTTTGGTAGTTTTTCGTCCCCGGTTTCTCCGGAATCCTTTCGGATTGGTTCCATATCTTTACCTACTAATCCCGATATTCCTGGAAGGTTGCCATCTATTCATGGGAAAGGTTATATTGTGGGTTTATGGGATTCACTTACGGATGAAAAACTTCTTTACATTACGGGATGGGTTGGCAGGCGGTTATGATAATGATAATGTTAAGCTTATGGTGCAAATTCCGTCGGTCCCCACCAAGGAATACATTTACAAAAGACTTTTGCATTGTTCTCTCTGTGATCGTTTTGGCCATGTTGACAATGATTGCCACGGGTGTTTTCTGTCAACGGTGTGGGGATGACTCTGGCGCATGCGCATGTTCGTTTACACGTACTGATGCTCATACGCATGTGCCATGCAAAGTGGGCCCGGACCCGTTGGGCTTTCCGTGTAACGCATGTTCTGCGGTGGATCATATGACTCGGTTTTGTCCTGGGCTTCGTCGCTGTTCTCTTTGTTATGGCCTGGGCCACAAATCACGTAAGCGTACGACTTGTGCTTATCGCCCTCGTTGGGCTTGGAAAAGGAAAATCTAACACAATCGGAGAGGATCTTGCCTCGGGCTGCTGCGAGATGAACACGAGGATGGTAACTATGTGGATGTTGGTATGGCCCGTGTCGCTAGGGATCCGCAGGGTGGTTACACATGGCAGCGAAACAGATAATCCCGCACGCGTGGCGTAATAACCCCATTGCTTGACGATCGTCTCCTGGTCGTGGTGTACTCAATTACGCCGCCAAAAACCCCAATCGGGTGAGGTGGCGTCCCTCGAGTTCTACACCCACGCCTCAAAGACTCGATTCTTCTCCTCTTCGACCGTCTGCAAGCATCCACCACCTCCTTCTCCGGCGGACACTCTCAAGCCGCCACAGCACCAGGCTCCATCTACCATGGCGAACTTCCCCGTGAGCCCGTTTGACTTCGCCCCGGTTGGATCCACCTTTGATCGCGGGCCTGCTCACCGGGTCCAGCGTCACGTTATGGTGGTGGATGATCCGCCTCTGAACCATGATAGGTACGCAATTGTCTTCGTCAATCCCCGGTTCTGATCATCGAAGGAGCTTTGGTTAGGCGAGGTCTGCTTTGCATTATCATTGGCGATTTAGAGTATGAACTGCTAGATGATTTTGTTTACCCGCTGGGGATCGGGTGTGTTGTGTTTGCGGATATGGAGAGTAGAGATGCTGCCATTCGCGAAGGACCGCATGCTTTGATCGAGGATTCCACTTTCTCCCTAGTTCCGCATGACGAGGGTATCAATATGCGCATGCCTGCCTTTGAATATGAAGTTTGGGTCATGTTTCTTGCTTTTCCTTTGGACTATCAAAGCGGGCATTATGTTCACAAGGCTGTTTCACACTTTGAAAGTTGCTTGTCTGCCCCGCCCGACAGTAATAAAGCTAGAATCCTCGTTAAATGTCATATCAAGGATGTTCTTTGAAGTACCGCATAGTCTTGTGATTACCAGGGTTGGTATTCTGCCGGGTCTTGCTCGCTCGTCGTCAGTACCAGTTTATGTTCTGAATGGTCGAAATACCATACCAAACTTGGTTGGTAATGAGGATGTCCCCCCACTTTTGAATGCATCTCCACATCCATACCAGCTTCCTTACTACACCCTCATGCAACAAGCAAGGATTGACGAGATGATGGCTCAGGATGCATTGAATGAGGCTGCACAGAATGCTTTGCGGAACCTGCTCGGGGTGTTAGGGAAAATGGGTGGGGTGCGTGGCATGACCCCCCACCGTATCTTTGGGCTCGATTTGAGGACCTTCTTTCGATTATGATGGTCCGTCTCTCATGGATGGGGTGGATCCCGAGCATAATGTGCAGGATAATCTCTCGACATTTGGTCATCCGATTCGGAGTTTTACGGCGGTTGAAGCTACGGCGATGGATTTGTAAATGGTAACCTATGACCAGGTTGGAGTTCGCCGGGGCTGGGGGCGTTACGCTTTTCTTGAGTTCCGATTGATCATGAGTTCTTAACTTGGATCGGGGGCATGCTCAAGCGCATATATACACCAGCTATCACCCTTCAACACACTTCTCCTGTGGTGTTGCCTCTAAACCCTTTTCAGATTATTCAGAATCATCTTAATGCCGCTGCTGCTGTTTGGATTGAGGGTATGGTGCCTGAACCTGACATTTTCTCAAGGATCTTTGCTTCTGTTTGTCAATGGGGGACAATTGTGGTTCCATCGTCTATTTTATCGCCTGAAGCTGCAAACTGGGATTTGCCCGAGCACTCTCCAGGCCTCCAGGCGATCACGCAGCTTCGCCCGGATGCGATGTGGAATTAGTGCCTTCACACCAGGCTACTGCGCCAGTGCTTGCATCCTCCTCTCGTGTTCAACGCTACTCAACACCGCGGTGTGTTAGTGCCTTTGGACACCACCGCTGTTAGAAGGAGCAATCGATCCAACAAATATGATGGATTCAAAGTCAACCATGCTCCAGACACAAAGCGTTACAAGTCTAGGGTCAAACCACGTGAGACTCCCTTTGTCAATGCTGTTTCTTTGGCTGCTGCTCCTGTGCAGGTGCCCGATGCTACCTGCCCTCCACCAACACCAATCGAGGATCTTCATTCGATGGGTCGCTAGTGTGGAATTGCTCCGGAAGCCATCTCCCGTGAGAAGGCTGTTGGATGACCAGCGTTCGCCGGGCGGATGAAGGCGAAGCCTTTCATTCCGATGAATAAATCGTGGAATGTGCTCTCATGGAACATCGAGGCATAAAGTCTGATGCAAAACTTTTTGGCTAATTAGGAATGCGATCGATACTAGCGGTTGTTCTGTGCTATGTATCCAGGAAACTAAACGTGAATCCTTCGATCTTACCTTTATTAAGACTTTCTGCCCTAAGCGCTTCGATAAATTTGTCTTTGCGCCGTCAGTGGGTTCCTCGGGTGGCATCATAGTCATCTGGAATAGTGCTGTGTTTATGGGCACATCTTGGTTTTAATGGATTCTTTTGCCATTGGTATTTCTTTTTGCGGCTCTGTGATCGAATGATGTGTGGAATCTGGTAAATGTATATGGCCCCTGCTCTGGTCAGCGTAGAGTGGATTTTACAAACTGGCTTTTTGATTTGAACATCCCTGATGAAGAAAACTGGCTAATTCTTGGAGACTTCAACTTTATCCGATCCACTTGTGCAATGAAACAAACACAGGGGTGGACGCTGCAGACATGTTATTATTTAACGAGCTCATCCGTGCACAGTCACTCATGGAATTGCCTGTAAAAGGCCGAGCGTTTACCGGGAGTAATATGCAGGATGACCCTCTGCTCGAACAGTTAGATTGGTTCTTTTCATCCTCTTGTTGGACCACCTCATATCCAAACACAATGGTCCTGCCCCTGGGAAAGCCTGTGTCCGATCACATTCCATGCGTGGTCTCAATTGAATCAAGTATCCCCCGATCCAAGCTCTTTCGGTTTGAGAATTTTTGGTCTAATCACGATGGGTTCATGGAGGTTGTTGCTAACTCATGGGCTAAAACATGTCACGCACCCAATGCCGCGGCACGAGTATGCAAAAAACTAAAAAACTTGAGATATGATCTCAAGCGATGGAGCAAGGGTGTCTCGAAACTTAAAATTCTGATTCAAAACAGCAATGAGACTCTGGCCTTCATGGACACCCTTGAGGACAAACGACCTTTATATGGTCCGGAGTCAAACTTTAGGAAGATTTTGAAAACCCACCTACAGGCCTTGCTCAAATACCAGAATGAGTACTGGCGGAAAAGATGTACCATCAGGTACTTTCGTTTTGCTGATGAAAATACTAAGCTCTTTCAGTCATTGGCCACAGAGAGGTACAGGCACAATGCGATTGCCACACTTAGAGTTGGCGAGGTCGAAATTCATGATCATGTTGGCAAGGAGGGGGTCCTATTCAATACATACAAGGATCGTTTGGGTTCTTCTAAACCCACCAGTATGAAGTTTGATCTATCTAGGATCATCCGCAGGATCGATGGGCTGGACCAACTGAGTGCGCCCTTCTCAACTGATGAAATTGATGCTGTTGTTAAGGAAATGCCGAATAGCCAGAGCCCCGGCCGGATGGTTTTAATGGTTGTTTTCTTAAGAAATCTTTGGCAAATCATCAAGTCAGATTTTTATGACCTCTGTCACGCTTTCCATGCTGGTGGTCTTGACATCACTAGCATTAGTGATGGGTTTATCACCCTGATTCCCAAAATATCCTCTCCGGAAACGGCTAATGATTTCAGACCAATTACCCTGCTGAACTGTTGTCTGAAAATCATTACTAAGATCTTGGCGAACCCGGCTGACAGAAAGTCATTTTAAAATGCATACGTGAACCAAAGAGATGGATTTATTAAAGGTCGGACTATCCAAGACTGTCTCGCATGGTCATACGAATATATTCACCAATGCCACTCGTCTGGAAGGGAGATTATATTACTTAAGCTTGATTTCGCCAAGGCCTTTGATACGATTGAACACGCCCCCATGTTGGAAATTATGAGACACATGGGTTTTGATGATAGGTGGCTCGGTTGGATGGAAACGATTTTTGGCTCGGGAGTTTCGTCAGTCCTTTTAAATGGTGTTCCTGGTCGGAAATTCAAATGCAAATGTGGCGTGCGTCAGGGTGATCCTCTCTCGCCATTGATCTTTGTCCTTGCGGCTGATTTGCTCCAAGCTGCGATCAACGATGCTTCACGCTCAAGGTCTCTTTGGAGCTCCCGTTCCTCGTGAAGATACGGTGACTTCCCGATGGTGCAATGTCTGGCAGCGACCACGATCCTGGTTATGCAAGCTTGTCCTACACAGGCCGCCCGCATGAAACTTATATTGGAGGATTATGCGGCCTCGGTGGGACTCAAAATCAACTTTCATAAATCGACCCTCATACCCATTAATGTCGACCAACTGCATGCTGGCGGGTTGGCAGGGGTGTTTGGCTGCTCCGTTGGCACCCTGCCGTTCACTTATCTTGGTCTCCCCATGGGGACGACTAGGCCAACCGTTCTTGACCTCATGCCACTGGTACACTCTGTTGAGAGGAAAACATCCACTGCCGTAGCACTCATGTCATCGGGGGCCAAGCTGACGCTGGTAAATTCGGTGATCACCTCCATGCTAATCTACGCCATGTGCACGATCAAACTGCACCCTAAAGTGGTTGAGCACCTTGACAAATTACGTCGATACTGCCTCTGGGCAAAAAACTCTGATGATGGGATCAAAGCCAACTCCCTTGCTGCCTGGGAGCTTGTCTGTCGACCGAAACGGTGTGGTGGCCTTGGTGTTATTGATATCAAAATGCAAAATGCCGCACTTCTTCTAAAATACTTGTTCAAGTTCTACAATCATGAAGATGTGCCCTGGGTTCAGCTAGTCTGGGAGGCATACTACCTGAACAAGGTGCCGCATGCCACCGAGCACGTGGGTTCGCTTACGGTGGAAAAGGCGTAATGCAGCTCAATGGAACCTTCCATGGGGTCGCCAAAGTCATCCCTGGGGATGGTTGCAGCTCTCTGTTTTGGAAAGATGTCTGGTTTAGTGACACTGGATCCACACTGATGGACTCGCATCCGCGCGCCTTCTCTTTTGCTCTGAACGAAGATGACTCCATTGCCAAGGTTCTCACGACCACTAATCCGGCCACGATCTTCAATCTGCCTCTTTCGGCCAAGGCTAGGGAGGAGATCAGAGAGATCCAGCAAGGGTCCTTGCATGTCAGCCTGGAAACCGGTTCACCCGACGTTTGGGTTTGTGACCTAGGGCGTTATTCGTCAAAGAAATACTACAACCACTGTGTCGGGCAGGTGAAAGCTGATGAGGCCTTAGGATGGCTATGGAAGTCCAAATGCCCGATCAAGTTTAAGATGTTTGGGTGGCTGCTTATGGTCGACCGTTTGAACACCAGGAACATCTTTGAGCGGCGGCACTTTCTTTGTGTTGAGGCAACTACGCTTGCATGCTCTGCCAAAACCCGCCCGAGGAGACTGTGGAACATCTCTTCTTCGCGTGCCCTTTTTCCAAACAATGTTGGAGTAAGGTTGGTCTGACCTGGCCAGGAGGGACCAATCGGCTTGCTATCTTGCATGGTGGGAGAGAGAGCTGGCGTCGGCCACTCTTTATGGATATCTTCTTGCTTGCTGCTTGGAGCCTGTGGATGGAAAGAAACAACCAACATTTCGGGGATCCACTTTTCGTTAAATCAGCGTGGTTAGCTAGGTTCAAAAATTTGTTGGGTTTGGTGATTCACAACTGCCCTGAGAAGGTTCATCCTTTTCTCTCTGATTTCATTGTGAATTTGGACCGCTAGTCTTGTCTCTGATCACCATGTGGCCGGGGGGGCCTAAAACCCATTGTAACACTCTTGTAATTATTATGTGGTGAGTAATACAAAGTCAGTGGGAGCCTCTCCCACTGTCACTGATTCTTCAAAAAAAAACTTCTTGGCAACGACTTGATCACAGAAGCCGAAGAAATGTGCAAAGTCATTCGTGAGAATCTCAAAGCCGCGCAATCGCGCCAGAAGAGCTATTATGATGACAAGCACCGTGATGTGGCTTTTGAAATCGGAGACCATGTCTACCTCAGCGTCTCTCCAATGAAAGGCACTCGTCGCTTCGGTATCAAAGGGAAGCTTGCCCCTAGATCGTGGGTCCTTTCAAGATCATTGGCAAAGAGGCGATCTACGCCTATCAACTTGAGCTTCCGTCCAACTTCGCGAATGTGCACGATGTGTTTCACGTGTCACAGCTTCGCAAGTGCTTCAAGACTCCTGAGCGCACTATCAACTTCGAAGAAATTCACCTCCAAGAAGATCTCTCCTATCGTGAGCACCCCGTTGCTATTCTTGAAGAAACCGAGCGCAAGACTACTTAACAAGTCAATCAAATTCCTGAAAGTGAAGTGGTCACACCATTCCGACCGAGAAGCCACACGAGGCGCGAGGATCACCTCCGTTCCGAATATCCAGAGTTCTTTCGGTCCTAGATCTCGGGACGAGATCCTCTTGTAGTGGTGGAGTGTTGTAACACCCCGGATGTAACTTTCCAGATTTGTAACTCCAACTCTTGCCATTTTCGGCTATGTGCTATGATATTCCCTCCGTAGTTGGGTGTTTCTTCATTTTTGCATTTTTTCCATGTCATGCATTTCATATCATGTCATCATGTGCATCGCATTCGCATACGTGTTCGTCTCATGCATCCGAGCATTTTCCCGTTGTCCGTTTTGCAATCCGCACTCCTATGTCCCCGGCGTCCCCTTTTACATTTTTCCGTGGCGGGTACTAAACTTTCTCGGAATGGACGAGCCTTGCCAAGTGGCCTTGGTACACCACCGATAGGCCACTGTCAAGTTTGAGTCATTTGGAGCTCGTTTGGTACCTTGCAAGCAGTTAACCGCACTCTCGCAAAGGCCTCTTTTAAGTTGCAGCCCAACACCCTCCAAAATAGCCCAATAACCCATCTAAGTCACTTCCATGCTCTCTGCATCGTCGGATCACGATCGTGTGGACGAAAACTACACCTCATTTGGAGCTTCCTAGCTCCTTCTACCTATAAAAACACCCCTTCCCCGAAATCCCGGATCATTCCACCCCTAACCCTAGACGAAATCCCTCCTCCGCCGCCGGACACGTCCGGATCGGGCCGGACGCGTCTGTCCGCGCCGCCCGTGTCCGGCACGCCGTAAGCGCGCCCAGCTTCAGCCGCCTTGCGCCCCGGGTGAGCCCTCGGCTTCCAGCAGGCCCAGCCCTCGCTCGCCGCCGCCGCCTCCCGCCGCCGCCTCCCCGTCCGCGCCCGCCCCGGCAGCCGCCTCACGCCGCCTCACCCATTGCGCCTCGGCGTGCCGCCCGTCGCCCAGCTCCCTGCCACCCCTCCGCCGCCCGGTCCCGCCCGGCAGCCCCTCCTTCCCGGCCTCTCCTCCCTCCAGCTCCGTGAACCTCGAGTCCGCCGGATCTAGATCCAAAGCAGGGACGGTTGACTTTTCCTTCTCCCCGAAATCCTGTAAGTCATTTTTTACATCGATTATTTTGTTGCATTTTCGTCATGCCATAACTTTGCACGCTTCGCTCCGTTTGGGGCGTGTAGCATACCGAAATGTTCGCCTCTATGAGTACATCATTTCATCTCATTGCCTCATTTTTATTTGAGCTCATATTGACGCCCGAAATGCTGTTAGAAGAGGGCTATGTGATGTTAGTTTCAGATTCTTATCAGAACATGCACTTTTGTCATTTTTGCCATGATTGATGTGTGCACCCTATGATCTTGAGTCCTACATGTGTTTTGTAATATGCCATTCCATCTTTACAGGAGTGTATGCCATGTATTTTTGTGATCTCTGTGGTGACTAGCACAAGCATGCAAACTAGGCTACATGATGTTGCTGATTTCAGCCCCTGTTCTGCTGATATTTTTATGCCATGTTAACTTGATGCTACCGAGAGATCCATGCATATTTTGAGATACTTCAGTAAGGATGTTTTGAACATATGGTTATGCTCTATCCATCCATGCCCGTTTTTGCAATTATTGAGGGAAATAGCTTCAGCCAATCGAGCTCTACTTTTGCTACAAAATGTTTCCTGGCAGATTGTTTACATGTTATTCAATTTTGCCAAGGTTGTTGTAGTTGATCCGTGTATGCTATGATGTTGTTCTTGCCATGTATAGCTTCTATGCCATGTCTTCTTGATGCATGTAGGCTTAGTTTATTATGAAATTCTCTGTAGTGAGTGCATCGAGCTCATGAAGATGCCTACATAATTCTGTCATCGTCATGCCCTGTTTGCTGAATCTGTAACGAAACTTGCTATGTTTACGTGGGTGCCATCATATCTTCTGATCCTTTCTGGCTCATGGTCAGTAAGGGACTTTTGTTATACGCTTTGAATAGATTCATATCAAACCTTGTTTTGCTATTATAAGTTCCTGTAGCTTGTTGTTTGCTTGCTCTGAACATTGCTTCCTGATGCTGATTCTACCATGTTCAGTATTTTCTCCAAGTCTGTGAAGCTGATATGTTTTGTACTTTTGCCATGCTTGTTTGGACCTGTTATGGTGTGATTTAGCCGTAGCTCAGTGTTCATCTTTTGTCAAGCATCTTGAGTAGATCACTGCCATATGCTTTGCTGGTACGTTTGGGTGCAGTAGCTTAATTGCTTGTTGCTTGCTAAGTGGCATCATGCTGTTAATGGCAGATTTGTGCCATTCTTGTTTTGCTTGTCATTTGCAAACCGTGCATCCGATTCCGGTGATCTTTATATCGATTTCAGCGAAATCATCTCACCTTTCCAGAGGCATACTTGGTTTGACAAGTTGATGCCTGGTTCATCATTTTCCTTCCGGAGCACGCATACACATTGCATATCACATCTCGCATATCATGCCATGTATTGCATCATGTTGCTTGTGCATTGCACCGTGATTTATTGTGGTTCCATTGTTTGTGTTCTTGCTTTGGGTAGAGCCGGGAGACGAGTACGTGAATGAGGAATCTGTTGAGAACGCTTACGAGGATCAAGCTTTCGACAACTCTGAGAACCTTGCAGGCAAGATGACCATACTCTCGAAATCACTTCTATCTTTGCTTGCTAGATGCTCGCTCTTTTGCTATGCCTATGCTCGATGCCTATCACTTGCTTATCATGCCACCCATATTGCCATGTCAAACCCCTAACCATCCTTTCCTAGCAAACCGTTGTTTGGCTATGTTACCGCTTTGCTCAGCCCCTCTTATAAGCGTTGCTAGTTGCGGTGAAGATGAAGTTTGTTCCTTGTTGGAACATGGAGATGTTGTTCCTTGTTGGAACATGTTTACTTGTTGGGATATCACAATATCTATTGTTTAATTAATGCATCTATATACTTGGTAAAGGGTGGAAGACTCGGCCTTATGCACGGTGTTTTGTTCCACTCTTGCCGCCTAGTTTCCGTCATACCGGTGTTATGTTCCTTGATTTAGCGTTCCTTACGGTTGGGTGATTTATGGGACCCCCTTGACAGTTCGCTTTGAATAAGACTCCTCCAAGCAAGGCCCAACTTTGGTTTGACCATTTGCCACCTAAGCCTTTTTCCCCGGGTTTTCGCGAGCCGAGGGTCATCTTTTATTTTAACCCCGGGCCAGTTCTCCTTCGAGTGCTGGTCCAACTTGAGCGATGTCCGGCGCCCCTTGGGCAATCGGGGTCTATACCAACCCGGCGTCTGGCTCATCCGGTGTGCCACGAGAACGAGATATGTGCAGCTCCTATCGGGATTTGTCGGCACATTCGGTGACTTCTTTGGTCTTGTTTTATTCTTTGTCGAAATGTCTTGTAGTCAGGATTCGAGACTGATCGGGTCTTCGGTGAAGGAATATCCTTCGTTGACCGTGAGAGCTTATAATGGGCTAAGTTGGGACACCCTGCAGGGTATTATCTTTTGAAAGTCGTGCCGCGGTTATGAGGCAGATGGGAATTTGTTAATGTCGGTTGTAGAAAACCCGAAGTTGACCTTAACTAAAATACACATCAACCGCGTGTGTAACGTGATGGTCTCTTCTCGTGGTCAAGGAAGTGAACATGGTGTTGGAGTTATGTTTGGCGTAAGTAGTTCAGGATCACTTCTTGATCGCTACTAGCTTCACGGCCGTGCCTTGCTTCTCTTCTCGCTCTCTTTTGCGAATGTAGCCACCATATATGCTAGTAAACTGCTGCAGCTCCACCTCACAACTCTGTCCTTCCTATAAGCTTAAATAGTCTTGATCTCGCGGGTGTGAGATTGCTGGAGTCCCGTGACTCACAGATTCTACCAAAACAGTTGCGAGTGCCGACGATACCGGTCTGAGATGGCGCAACCGAGCTCAAGTGGGAGTTCGACGAGGAGCGTGGTCGTTACTATGTGTCTTTTCACGATGATCGATGGTGGAGCCAGTTGGGACGATCGGGGATCTATTTAGCATTTGGGGTAGTCTTCTTTATTTTGGTTCCGTAGTCGGACCTTGAGTGTAATCTGGATGATGGATGTTTATTTATGTATTGTGTGAAGTGGCGACTGTAAGCCAACTATGTATCTCTTTCCCTTATGTATTACATGGGTTGTGTGAAGATTACCTCACTTGCGACATTGCTTTCAATGCGGTTATGCCTCTAAGTCGTGCTTCGACACGTGGGAGATGTAGCCGCATCGAGGGTGTTACACTTGCGGCGGCGGAACTCCCGATCTATCAGTTTTTCGATCGTTTTAGGGTATATGGGTATATATAGGAGGAAGAGGTACGTCAGGGGAGCCACGAGGGGCCCACGAGGGTGGAGGGCGTGCCCCCTACCTCATGGCTCCCTCGTTTCTTTCCTGACGTGCACTCCAAGTCTATCGGGTAGCTTTCCTTCCAAAAATAACTTCTACAGAAGGTTTCATTCCGTTTTGACTCCGTTTGATATTCCTTTTCTTCGAAACAACTGAAACAAGAGAAAAAACAGGAACTGACACTGAGCTCTGGGTCAATAGGTTAGTCCCAAAAATAATATACAAGTGAATAATAAATCCCATAAACATCCAAAACAGATAATATAATAGCATGGAATAATCAAAAATTATCGATACGTTGGAGACATATTAGCATCCCCAAGCTTAATTCCTGCTCGTCCTCGAGTAGGTAAATAATAAAAACAGAAATTTTGATGTGGAATGCTACTTGGCATAATTTAAATGTAATTCTTCTTAATTGTGGTATGAATATTCAGATCCATAAGTTTCAAGACGAAAGTTTAATATCGACATAAAAATAATAATACTTCAAGCATACTAACTAAGCAATTATGTCTTCTCAAAATAACATGACTAAAGAAAGTTCATCCCTACAAAATCATATAGTTTAGTCATGCTCCATTTTAATCATACAAGAATGCTCTCATCATGCACAACCACGATGACAAGCCAAGCAATTGTTTCATACTTTAGTAATCTCAAACCTATAAACTTTCACGCAATATATGAGCGCGAGCCATGGACATAGCACTATGGGTGGAATAGAATATGATGATAGGGGTTATGTGGAGAAGACAAAAAAGGAGGAAGTCTCACATCAACAAGGCTAATCAATGGGCTATGGAGATGCCCATCAATAGATATCAATGTGAGTGAGTAGGGATTGCCATGCAACGGATGCACTAGAGTTATAAGTATATGAAAGCTCAACAAAAGAAACTAAGTGGGTGTGCATCCAACTCACTTGCTCACGAAGACCTAGGGCATTTTGAGGAAGCCCATCATTGGAATATACAAGCCAAGTTCTATAATGTCAAGTTCCCACTAGTATATGAAACTGACAACATAGGAGACTCTCTATCATAAAGATCATGGTGCTACTTTGAAGCACAAGTGTGGTAAAGGATAGTAGCATTGTCCCTTCTCTCTTTTTCTCTCATTTTTTTGGGCCTTCTCTTTTTTTATGGCCTTCCTATTTTTTTGTGGGCCTTCTCTTTTTTTATGGCCTTTCTCCCTTTTTTTATTTTTTTATTTTACCTCACTTGGGACAATGCTCTAGAAAATGATGATCATCACACTTCTATTTATTTACAACTCAATGATTACAACTCGATACTAGAACAAAGTATGACTCTATATGAATGCCTCTGGTATACCGGATATGCAATGAACCAAGAGTGACATGTATGAAAGAATTATGAACGGTGGCTTTGCCACAAATACTATGTCAACTACATGATCATGCTAGCAATATGACAATGATGAATGTGTCATGATAAACGGAATGGTGGAAAGTTGCATGGCAATATATCTCAGAATGGCTATGGAAATACCATAATAGGTAGGTATTGTGGCTGTTTTGAGGAAGATATAAGGAGGTTTACGTGTGAAAGAGCGTATCATATCACGGGATTTGGATGCACCAGCGAAGTTTGCACCAACTCTCAATGTGAGAAAGGGCAATGCAGTGCAGAAGAGGCTAGCAATGATGGAAGGGTGAGAGTGCGTATGATCCATGGACTCAACATTAGTCATAAAGAACTCACATACTTATTGCAAAAATCTACAAGTCATCAAAAACCAAGCACTACGCGCATGCTCCTAGGGGGATAGATTGGTAGGAAAAGACCATCGCTCGTCCCGACCGCCACTCATAAGGAGGACAATCAAAGAACACCTCATGCTTCAAATTTGTTACATAACGTTTACCATACGTGCATGCTACAGGACTTGCAAACTTCAACACAAGAATTTCTCAAATTCACAACTACTCAACTAGCATGACTTTGATATTATTACCTCCATATCTCGAAACAATCATCAAGCATCAAACTTCTCTTAGTATTCAACACACTCATAAGAAACTTTTTACTAGTCCTGAATACCTAGCATATTAGGATTAAGCACATTACCATGATGTTTAAGACTCTCAAAATAATATAAGTGAAGCATGAGATTTCATCTATTTCTTCAAAAAAAAACTAACGTCATGCTCTAAAAGATATAAGTGAAGCACTAGAGCAAACGACAAACCACTCAGAAAGATATAAGTGATGATCAATGAGTAGTCAAATAATTATGCAACTATGTGATGACTCTCCCATTTTAAGAATTTCAGATCTTGACAGTTTATTCAAACAGCAAGCAAAGCTAAATAAAATAAAATGACGCTCCAAGCAAAACACATATCCTGTGGTGAATAAAAATATAGCTCCAAGTAAAGTTACCAATGAACGAAGACGAAAGAGGGGATGCCTTCCGGGGCATCCCCAAGCTTAGACGCTTGGTTATCCTTGAATATTACCTTGGGGTGCCTTGGGCATCCCCAATCTTAGGCTCTTTCCACTCCTTATTCCATAGTCCATCGAATCTTTACCCAAAACTTGAAAACTTCACAACACAAAACTTAACAGAAAACTCGTAAGCTCCGTTAGCGAAAGAAAACAAAACACCACTTCAAGGTACTGTAATGAACTCATTCTTTATTTATACTGGTGTTAAACCTACTGTATTCCAACTTCTCTATGGTTTATAAACTATTTTACTAGCCATAGATTCATCAAAATAAGCAAGCAACACAATGAAAACAGAATATGTCAAAAACAGAACAGTCTGTAGTAATCTGTAACTAACGCAAACTTATGGAAGTCCAAAAATTCTAAAATAAATGTGTGGACCTGAGGAATTTATCTAGTAATCATCTGCAAAAAGAATCATCTAAATAGCACTCTCCAGTAAAAATTTAAAGCTAATCTCGTGAGCGCTAAAGTTTCTATTTTTTACAGCATGATCATAAAGACTACACCCAAGTCTTCCCAAAGGTTTTACTTGGCACAAACACTAATTAAAACACAAAACCACATCTAAACAGAAGTTAGATGGATTATTTATTCCTAAACAGAACCAAAAATCAAGAAACTAAAATAAAATTGGGTTGCCTCCCAACAAGCGCTAACGTTTAACGCCCCTAGCTAGGCATGATGGTTTCAATGATGCTCACATAAGACATAAGAATTGAAACATAAAGAGAGCATCATGAAGAATATGACTAGCACATTTAAGCCTAACCCACTTCCTATGCATAGGGATTTTGTGAGAAAACAACTTATGGGAACAATAATCAACTAGCATAGGAATGCAAAACAAGCATAACTTCAAAACTTTAAGCACATAGAGAGGAAACTTGATATTATTGCAATTCCTACAAGCATATATTCCTCCCTCATAATAATTTTCAGTAGCATCATGAATGAATTCAACAATATAACCAGCACCTAAAGCATTCTTTTCATGATCTACTAGCATAGAAATTTTATTACTCTCCACATAAGCAAAATTCTTCTCATTCGGAATAGTGGAAGTATCATAAGAGACTTGAATACTATAAATTGTTTCCACATTAAAAGAGTAATGTTCAGAAAAAGGGGAATCATAATCATGGCAAGTTTTATAAATACAATCATCACTACTTTTTATAGCATAAGTTTCATCACAATAATCATCATAAGTAGCAACTTTGTTCTCGTCATAATCGATTGAAACCTCTTCCGAAATAGTGAATACATCACTAAATAAAGTCATGACCTCTCCAAATCCACTTTCATAAATATTATAAGATTTAACATCCTCCAAAATAGTGGGATCATTACTTCCTAAGGTTGACACTCTTCCAAACCCACTTTCATCAATATAATCATCATAGGTAGAAGGCATGCTATCATCATAACAACTTTGCATATCAAAACTTGGGAGGATAAAAATATCATCTTCATTAAACGTAGCATCCCCAAGCTTGGGACAAACATTAATTGCAGCAAATATATTCTCAAAAACATCATCTTCATCAAACATAGCATCCCCAAGCTTGGGCCTTTTCATATCATAAACATAATCACTCTCATCATTAATAGTATGGATAGCACCGATAGTATAGCAATTATCATATTCTTCCAAGCAAGTGCCAAAAATATTTTCAAGATCATAAGAAGTATCATTATCTTCCCAATCATTATCATCATAACAAGAAATAGGCATAACGAGATCATCATCAAGTGCATCATCTTCCACAATTATTTTTGATTCATTTTCATGAGGCATAACCATAATAGGAGCAACATTATTTGGGAGAGATATCTTTTTACCTCTCTTCCTTTTTCTTTTCTTCTTCTTCAACACATCATGTGTGTTCAATCCTCTTTTTGGAGCTCCTTATTGATGAGACTGGTTGAATAGAAGGCTCCTTCTCGTTACCTGATTCATCATAAGAAATAATAGGAGAATATTGGGAAGTCTCTTCCCTTTCACTAGTATTCTCTTCATCTTCTATTTGTTTTCTTTTCTTTATGTAATTGGCAATATAAGGATTTTCAATGCAATTCACAGCGCAATACATATAAATTTCCTCTAGATCAAAATGAAGAACTCTATCAAGGGCAAATTTTGGAATATTCTTAGTTGTACGTTTCATTTCTTCATAACCCAAGAGCAAACTAAGTTCATTATGATGTGCAAGGGAAATCAAGTCATCACAATTTTTGGACACGATACGATCATGAAACAATTTGCATTGGGTGCGAAATGATCACGTTCATTACAAAGTTCACAAGTATGGCTAAGAAAGTTTAAATTTTCAGCACACGCATCTAGACTTTCTTGCAACCATTTATTTTCTAAATGCTTATGCCTCTTGCAATATCTATCTTCCCTATTTGGTGTGTATACTTGCAAACCCAATGTACTCCACAAAAATTGACATGTTTATAGGAGACATTTTCATCATAACTAGTGCAATCATCATTAGTACTATGGATATTCAAGGAGTTCATACTAACAACATTGCAATCATGCTCATTATTCAAAGATTTAGTGCCAAACATTTTAATACATTCTTCTTCTAACACTTAGGCACAATTCTGCTTTCCATCATACTTACGAAAGATATTAAAAAGATGAAGCGTATGAGACAAACTCAATTCCATTTTTTGGTAGTTTTCTTTTATAAACTAAACTAGTGCTAAAACAAGAAACAAAAAGATTCGATTGCAAGATCTAAATATATACCTTCAATCACTCACCTCCCGGCAAAGGCGCCGGAAAAGAGCTTGATGTCTACTACGCAACCTTCTTCTTGTAGGCGTTGTTGGGCCTCCAAGTGCAGAGGTTTGTAGGACAGTAGAAAATTTCCCTCAAGTGGATGACCTAAGGTTTATCAATCCGTGGGAGGCGTAGGATGAAGATGGTCTCTCTCAAGCAACCCTGCAACCAAATAACAAAGAGTCTCTTGTGTCCCCAACACACCCAATACAATGGTAAATTATATAGGTGCACTAGTTCGGCGAAGAGATGATGATACAAGTGCAATATGGATGGTAGATATATGTTTTTCTAATCTGAAAATATAAAAACAGCAAGGTAGCTAATGATAAAAGTGAGCGTAAACGGTATCGCAATGCTAGGAAACAAGGCCTAGGGTTCATACTTTCACTAGTGCAAGTTCTCTCAACAATAATAACATAGTTGGATCATATAACTATCCCTCAATATGCAACAAAGAGTCACTCCAAAGTCACTAATAGCGAGAGACAAGCGAAGAGATTATGGTAGGGCAGAAACCACCTCAAAGTTATTCTTTCCAATCAATCCGTTGGGCTATTCCTATAAGTGTCACAAACAGCCCTAGAGTTCGTACTAGAATAACACCTTAAGACACAAATCAACCAAAACCCTAATGTCACCTAGATACTCCAATGTCACCTCAAGTATCCGCGGGAATGATTATACGATATGCATCACACAATCTTAGATTCATCTATTCAACCAACACATAGAACCTCAAAGAGTGCCCTAAAGTTTCTACCGGAGAGTCAAGGCGAAAACGTGTGCCAACCCCTATGCATAGGTTCATGGGCGTAACCCGCAAGTTGATCACCAAAACATACATCAAGTGAATCACGTGATATCCCATTGTCACCACAGATACGCACGGCAAGACATACATCAAGAGTTCTCAAATCATTAAAGACTCAATCCGATAAGATTACTTCAAAGGGAAAACTCAATCCATTACAAGAGAGAAGAGTGGGAGAAGCGACATAAGATCCAACTATAATAGCAAAGCTCGCGATACATCAAGATCGTGCCAAATCAAGAACACGAGAGAGAGAGAGAGAGAGAGAGAGAGAGAGAGAGAGATCAAACACATAGCTACTGGTACATACCCTCAGCCCCGAGGGTGAACTACTCCCTCCTCGTCATGGAGAGCGCCGGGATGATGAAGATGGACACGGGTGAAGGCCCCCCCCTTGGCGAGTGCGAGCAGGTCTAGATTGGTTTTCGGTGGCTACAGAGGCTTGCGGCGGCGGAACTCCCGATCTATTCTGTTTTTCGATCGTTTTAGGGTATATGGTTATATATAGGAGGAAGAGGTACGTCAGGGGAGCCACGAGGGGCCCACCAGGGTGGTGGGCGCGCCCTAGGGGGGTGGGCGCGCCCCCCTACCTCGTAGCTCCCTCGTTTCTTTTCTGACGTGCACTCCAAGTCTATCGGGTAGCTTTCCTTCCAAAAATAACTTCTTCAGAAGGTTTCATTCCGTTTTGACTCCGTTTGATATTCCTTTTCTTGAAACTCAAACAAGAAAAAAACAGGAACTGGCACTTTGGGCTCAGGTCAATAGGTTAGTCCCAAAAATAATATAAAAGTGAATAATAAAGCCCATAAACATCCAAAACAGATAATATAATAGCATGGAACAATCAAAACTTATACATACGTTGGAGACGTATCACTGCCGACGCCCGCGGACAGCAGCGCTCCCGCGCCATCCTCGCCGCCCCGCCCTCCCCCAACCTCTTCCCACCGCCGGGCATGCCGCCACCCCCTAAAAAAAAGTTATGTGTGGTCAAATGAGCATACGGATTATCATTTTATAACCACATGCCAACATACGCTTGGGAATCTTAGACACAAAGGCCTGAAAACAGAGAAATTTTGAAAGATCACACATGTTGATAAGTTAAGTTAGTGTGCACTAACCTTGGAGCATTACATTAAATAGTAGAGGTATGCAAACTATTTTTCACTATTCTAGAACATTATTTAAAATTCATGTAACTACAAAATGACTACAAACAGGTCAGAAAATCCTATAGCTATAATAGCCCTGCTATCCCATCCTGGGAAAGACCGAAGGAATCGCAAAAACCAGTAAATGGATGGGCGCACGATGCACTGAGTGAATCAAACATATTAGGCCAAATGAAAAAAAACATGATTATTTATAGGTGTTGGCGAAATTACTGTTTTAGGGGTTGAGAAAAAGGATTTCCCCCCGCTTTGTATTACAAAGCAAACCTCCGATACAACCAACGATAGGTGCTGGGGCGGAAGCAGCACAACCACGCCAAAAAAAAGAAAGAGAAAAAGAAAAGAAACAAATGGCGATAACGGCGGATCGACAAAGACGACGAAGCCTCGCGACTGCTGCTTCCACCGAAAATCGTCCCCCAAGCTCCGAGACTCTGAAGCGCCGGTACCAATCAACACCTCCAAGAAGGGACGCGACGATGACGACGCTGCTACCAAGGGTTTCCTCCGGTACACGGTGAGGAAAGAAGAAGGGTAGCCCCGACGCCCTCAAGGAAGGTCCGATGGCACCCTCAGGCGCCACTGTGTCGGTGTCAGCCAAGCCAACAGGGATTTCTCCCAATCCCATGCTCCACCTCAGGCACTCCGGAGCTCGCCACCAAACCGACCACCACCCTGCGCACATGGACATGAAGCTTCCCATTGTCTCACCACGGCACCGCGAAGATGGCTCGCTAGCGAGGAAGGGGAGCCGGGACTAGGCAGCAGCAGCACCGTCCATCTTGGAGGGCCCTCCACCGTCCATGACGGTAGCCGGCCGGACGCCAAAGCGGAGCTCGCTGCCCGTGGCCCATTAGCCCGGGCCCCTCGAGGCCCGGACAACTCCCGCCTCCGCGCTGGCATGCTGTCGGCATCGCCGCTTCGTCCGAGCTGCTCCACCACCTCACCACACAGCAGCGAAGACGGTTACCGCCGAGGCCGACCGCTAGGACCCAGATGGGGCCCGCGGGCCCCGATCTGGGCGGGGGCGCGCCACCAGCCAACCAGCGCCACCACGCCGTCTCGCCGCCAAGGAGCTGCGCCACCATCAGGCGAGCCGCCCGCCACCGTGCCGGACGCCGGGCCATCAAAGTCGAGGGGCACCGCCGCCCCCATGCCCCAGGCAGGAGCGCGCACGCTGGGACAGGCGAGGCAGGCCCCGCCGCCACCAACACCACCGCCAGCTGGGCGCCCGTCGGCGGGGAGGAAAGGAAGCGGCGAGGTGGCGAAGGGGGCATAGCTCTCGCCGCCCCGGCCACCTCCCGGGGAGGCGGCGCGGAGCGGATCCGGGGGAAGGGGAGAGGGGGGGAGGGGCGGGGGCGTAGGCGGCCGGCGACCGGCGGCGGCGGTGGGGCCTAGGACGGCCAGCGGCGAGAGGGGGAGAGAGGAAGGAACCCTAGATCGGGGGAGGAGCGGGCCGAAGCACAGCCTCGTGTCCTCCGTTTTAGGTGTTGTTGGCTAAACTACTGAAAGACGAAACATTTCTACAAAAACTGGTAGCCAAAAGTTTTTTTACATAACTGGTAGTAGTAGCTAAAAGCTAAAACAGAATTGAAAAAAAAGAATTGTCCGAAAAACCAGTGGTTGAGGCCTATAGAAGGCCCACAAAAGGAGCCATCGTCTTGTTTGTTGTTTCCTCTCCTCTCTCTCGAGTCCCGATTTGCGCCGGCGACGGAAGCAGTTCATCTCCATGGCGGCGACCGCGCTCCGGATCGGCGGCCGCGCCGTCCGGCCATCGCTGGCCGCGGCGGCGGCGCAGCAGAACCATCCCACCACCTCTCGGCTCTTTCACAGCACGGTATTTTCGCCCCTTGTTTGCTCCCATCGTAGGAACCCTAACCCTAACCCTAGTAAGGCGGATTCTCCCCTGCTGGCGTGTGAATGCTGGTGACGCTGTTCTATTCTGGAAGGATGCTTGGGAGCAAGATGGCTTGCTGATGGACCAATAAGAGCACCTCTTCTCTTTTGCTCTTCGGGAGTATCTCCCAGTCCAGCAATTCATGGACCATCTGCACTACTTTCACCAGCCTCTATCCTTGGAAGAGCCTCAGGACCTCCAAATCAAATTGAACAGTGTGTTTGCTTGCACATTCAGTACCTGGCTGAGATGATGAGGCTGAGCAATGCTGCTAATGCCTGGCTGCATAAATTGTTCAAAGAAATTGTGTACCTGGCAGCCTGGAATATCTGGAAGCAAAGTAACTGTAAATACTTTGATGCTGTGAGTCCTACTACATTGGAAGGGTGGGCTGCTGTGCTTAAGGAGGATTTATAAATCAACTTAAGTTCAGGGTCTCCCCATATCTATTTGACTTCCTAACCTCTTTTGTAAAGTCCATTGTACTCTGCATGTTTAATTAGCAACTTAGTGCTTCCTTCTCGTTTACCAAATGCTACAATCTGAATCTGAAAGAAGGGCATAATAATCCTGGGTTCAGAATTCGCTTGATATGCTGCTGGTCTTAATTTACTTGCATGCTTGACTGAATTTAGCTGGGTGCTAGTGCATGCTGTCAGACTCAAGTGCTGAATGACATAAGCATTGCATTGTTTGCCAATTGATTGATTGCATGCCTCTTGGAATCTTTTTGAGTGCTACTGCTGTCATAAAGCATATATACCCTGCTCTACTTCTGAGATACACTTGATATTGATCTGTTCCCGATTTGGGTTAATGCGGTTTCTCCCTGTCTTGCTCTGTCAATAACAATGCAGAAGGCGGCGGCAACCCATTCAGCTGAGATCCAGCAGGTCAAAGAGGAGCTCTACCGCATGATGTCCGAAAACAGGGACAAGATAGGAAATCAGAAGGGCCTGATCAAGCACCTCTCATCCCATGTGGAGCCTAAACCCGAGGACCCGTCTGGTATGATTTTGAGCCGGTATTGTCCTATATGCCTGTTACAGTCTTGGTTTACAAGGGCTCTAATCTCTCTTGTACTGCCCTGCAGGCGCTTCTATCGTAGGGCAAAGTGGTACCATTTAGTCATGATGTATAGCCCAGCATTCCTTTATGGCTACATGTGTATGTTGGATGTGCCTGATGGCAAGAAGAAGATGACGCCAGCTGAGAAGGATGATTTTAACAAGAGGATGGCCGCGTTGATGCCCAATGTAGAACTTTGAGGACAGCTAGTTGCATAGAGACTAACCCCAGCACTTTATGTTGTTGCCATTGCTCTGTTTGGACACTGCGGCTTTGTTCTGTCATGTTCAGTGCGGTTGTATTATGGTAAGGCTGAACTAGCTGTGATGCTTGGTGAAAAGTGATATCTTAAAAGTTAAGACTGAGTTATCAGTGAGAGTGTTGGCTCAAGTGGTATAGTACTATGTTGATATTATTTGGGTCTCCCTTGGCAAGTTGTTTGTTTGTTTGTTTGTTTCTAAGGATGTGGGAGCTATTTGCTCACACTGTATTTCGTTTGTCTTATGCATAGCTGAAAACGTGCTTGTGTGGAAAGGGTGATGACTATTTGGCTACTCTGCTGTGTTCTGTAATAGTAAGACATGATTGCTCTCTAACTGCCCCAGTGTGTCAAGATAATTCAGTTTTTGTGACTTAGTTTCATGTACCATTAATCTTTAGAGGAATGAAGATCAGGAGTGTTACAAGATGCCTGCATGTAACTTTAAATCCAGTCACAGCCATGTATGAACCAATTTTGATTGAATGATGATACTCTTTTCTGACCTCTTGTATGATCATCCTACTCTAGCAAGCCAACATTGATTTCTTACAGCCATCAAAAGGAATCATTAGTTTTTTTTGGAGCGAAGGCTCAAGAAGAGCCTGGCTTTGAATTAACAAAGCCATCAACCGCTAGGATTACAAGGACAAACACTTACAACGAAAAGTAAAGGAAAAAACCAAGCGGCAGTACAAGGAACTCAAGCAAAACAACTCAAGGCAGCAGCAGAGTGAGCCAATGCATCAACACGCTGCTGCTAACACCCAACTGGGACGACCTACACCAACAGAACAAAACTAGGGACTTGGGAGGAATGCACCACCGCGCAAGCTTCGTGATCATAGCCACCCTCGGAGCCAGCCATGGACCAGACCACCATCTGTTACTGCCTCGCAAGGGCCCCTACCCCTTCATCACGGGCGAAGGATGCCGCACCGCAGACGACAGCTCAGTTCACCCAGTAACCCAAATGGATGGCCTCCAAGCTGCAGGGAGAAGAAACTAGAGCAGAACCGCAAGCCCAAGGCACACTACTTACAAGCACCATCGTCGTATGCGGCTCAACCGCACCAAAGGCAAGAGCTGCCGGCCACAGTCGCAGAAGCAAAGGGAAGCAGCGATAAGTAGATCAAAGGCCAGCGCTGGATTCGCGAGCACAATGCTCCCACCAAATGGTATATCGTTATCGCCAGAGAGGGAACCCGATCCCCTCTTGCCAAGGCTCGTGGGCATCGACCCACCGGCGACCTCGTCAGGGACCCTCCAGCAGCCTATGAAGAAACAGAAACCAAACCAAGCTGTCTCCCGCCACCATCACATCCACAACCAAACTCTCTCGCCGCCCCTGCAATCCCCGGACGGTGCCTCCAAGAAGGAACACGACACGGACGTGCCTCGCCGCCCGAAGCAGGGAACCTAGGCTTTCACCTAGCGAGGGGCGGAAGGAAGGGGAGGATCCACAGCACAACCTCCAAGGAGGCAGGCGCCCAAGGCGTCGCCTTTGGTGTGACCGCCCGCGCCCGGCTAGGGGTTTCCCGGATCCAACCCCGCAAGCGAGATCCAGCGCGATCGACAACGGGAGCAGCGGCCTAAGCCACTAGGACCCAGATCCGGCGGAAGGAAGCAGATCGAGGCGGAAGGATGGGTTTCATCGATGGCATACCTGCGGGAGGGATGCACACCAGCGACCTCGACGCGCCTCCTCGTCACCGGCGAGACCGAGGCGCCTAGCTCGCACCGGCGAGGCGGCCCGCCGCCAGGCCACCCCACCCTCACTGTCGGGGCCGCCGCCCCGCGTGCGAGGCCCCTGCGAGTCGTGCGGCCGCGAATCCCGCAGCCACCTTCATCGGTGTCGAGCGCGTGCGTCGGAGCACACCTCAGGCGGCGGCGGAGAGGAAGGAGGGGGAGGAGGGGGCGCGGCTGTGGCGGCTAGGGTTACCCCCGAGACGCGGGGGAGGGGAGGAATCATTAGTTACACCCACCAGGTTATTCAAATGCTCATCTTAGCCTGCTATGCTTGTAACTGTCTTTAGTGCCATCTCCAATGGTGTTGCATATGTACCCAACATCATCTTCGAAAAATCCATGTCTTTTCCTCAGCCCATAGAGAGCAAAGCTGATGAGTATCTTCAGGAGTACAATGACAAGCAAAACTGGGAGTTCGTTTAGTCTTGATGTCTTCACAATAACACTCTTAATCTTCTAGTACTACTACATTTTTCAGGCCTTGGATATTTTAGCTGTCAGCTGGGACATAGTGAAAGTATGATGGTGAATCTCAAATATCCTTAACGTTTTAAATTTGCATAGCCCTCTGTAAATTTGGCTTGCAGTGATAGAGAATGGAGAGAACCGGAGTGTGGATATTGCGACAGACAACTTCATACAGAAAACACCACGGGGGAACTTTTCAGAGGCGTCGGTCATCAGCATTGGTCTTAATTTCTTTTAACAATAGTATAGTGTATGAAGAAAAGTGCTATGCTGAAGATAGAATTTACTGAATCCTAGTAGTCACTTTCTTTATACTGTGTAATACATCGATAAATAATTTGTTATACTGTTTGATGCCTTGATAAATAAACGAAGGGGGTCACTGCAGTTTAGCAGTATGTCAAGAGGGCAAGAATGAACTAGAAAAAGAAGCAAAATTCTCACAAACCACTGGTCAAAATCAGTTGGAACTTCCCCAGATCTTTACTGGGCACATATTCTTTTTTTTGAGAAAACAATATTCAGTAAGTAAGATCACTAGCCCCCAAACTCGCAGTGGCCACTGTTGAAATATTACGGTGGGCCTAGGGCCCATGTAACAATTTCAGAAAAATCTCACATTGCTAGTTGGAGAGGAGTTGGACCTCCTTAAGGGATTCTCTTCCACATGCTATTGGAGCTTGAGAATAGAAATGGTTCCCATGTGCTCCTCCTCCTCCGCCTCGCCTCGCCGATCTAAGACGTTGAATCGTGGGCTGTTACCGACTTGGACGTAGGTTCAGCTCACGCGAAATAGATCGCACCCTTGATTCCTTGTAGCAAAACCGTTCCAGTTGCACGATTCCTAGAGCTCCACATAACGGAGTCCATAATTTTAGGTCTTTACTTGCGTTGACAAGGTTGCATGTTTGTCTAGACCTGGGTGATGTTCGAAATGCCAATCATTGCCTTTCTCTTGAGCGAACTATATAATGCTGGGAGCATGTTCATCGCAACAAAAAGACAAAGAACTGACCATCCATCTTTACACAAGAGTATGGCTTTGTACCTAATATCATATCACAACCATATCGTAGTGCTAGCTAGCCAAACTGTAAGTCATCATAATTTAACTAAAAACAAACTGGAGCCATCTTTGGTTCTCAATTTTCAATCTTGACTTCCCTGGTTTTCCTCATTAACAGTTTGGGCTTTTATCCCAATGCCGCTCTTGGCTCTAACCACAGCAACAGTAACCAAAACGAAAATTGTCGCGTGGGCAGCTGCATCCAGCAAAGCGTTAGCCCTTGTAAAGAACCGCATGCAGGTCCTACAGGTCAAAAGAGAAAATGCCAATTCTTGTCAAACAAACGGGGAAATTAAGGAAGAATAGACCAAGTGATTTTGTATCTGCATGCATCTTGTTTGATTCTCTGATATTTTACGTACCTAAGGGTGGCATGTGGTTTTTGAACGACTTTCCGCCGAGAACGATATTGGAGTGCCAGTGGAAGCATGTCATGCTCACCAAGAGTCTCACAATTCCTGTCTGCCTTACCCAACGCATACAACTCCCTTTTCTTCTGCACCGCCTTAGATACCAAGTTTCGTAGCTCATCTCTCTTCTGCTGGATCTCACGCGTAAGGTCTGTAGGAGCATGCTGGATTGACACACGTAGATGATGATCAATGTACTTTGTATCATGGAGCATTAACTAATTGCTGATTGTGATCGGTTAATAACTTAAGAAGGATATTTTCTTGTAATTGTATGTCAATTAAGTAAGGCTTGATATATACAAAATGCAACATCCATGCATGTGTAACACCTAATAACAAAACCATACTTAATGTATATAGAATAGATAGATGGAGCGAATATATAATGTAGGTTCGGTTTGGTTGCTAATTAAATAAGGGCCAGATTACTTTAAATCGGTTCAAGGTTAAACAAGTACTCCCTCCGTAAACTAATATAAGAGCATTTAGATTACTATTTTAGTTATCTAAACACTCTTATATTAGTTTACAGAGGGAGTACTCCCTCCGTCCCAAAATTTTTGTCTTAGATTTGTCTGAATACAGATGTATCTAGTCATGTTTTAGTGTTAGAAACATTCGTATTTCAAGATAAATCTAAGACAATTTTTTTTTGGATGAAAGCAATATGATGCTACGTAATTTTGCTCTATCAAAAACATTCAAACTTGTCTCCATCCAAATAGTAAGGAGAAGAAAAGTCATCTTAACACATGCAAGTTGCTGTTTCCATTACGCAGAATTGGATTATCGCCCTATGACGTGATCCTTGATGACGTGAGGAAAATCATGAGGTAAAATATGTCAGCTTTGGTTGAGATACCTCACGGGTGTGCACGAGCCTGCTTGGCGAGAAGAGCCCCTCCGCCTGCGTTCGCTGGAGCAGGGAGCCACGGCCGAGCCTCCTCGCCGCGGATCGAAGCGCCGCCGACATGGATATTCGCCGGCCTGCAAGCAACTACTAAGGATTTGGTCACCACCGCCGACCGCTCCTCACCACCTATACTATCGATCGTGTTTCAATCTATGGAAATTTTGCAGATTTTAGTGAGCGTTCCTCCTCCTTGTAGGCCTCTCCTTCTCCTCGCTTGGCCGATATCGAGAGCGACGCGGACAAGTTTACTTTCCCTTTCCCTTCCAGGAATCCTATCCGATTCGATATAAAAGCGGGGATTCTCCTTGAGAAGCACGGCCCTTTCGACCCTTCATATAGGATTTCTAAAAGGGGCTGGCCCAAATAATAGTCTACCACTGAGGCACTGACTGTTTTTTGGAAATTTTCTAGAGGTTAATTTTCTGGGCCAGTATTCTCTGTCTTTTTTACTTTGTATTCCTCGCTGGCTTTCGATTGGTTTTGTTTCGTTTCACGGTTTTCATTCTCATTCTCATTCTCATTTTTCCTTTTGTTTTATTGTCTTTTATTTTATTTTCTTTTATTGTTTTCGATGTAAGCATGATTTTTTTGTATGGCTGAGCAATTTCAAATCCTCAAACTTTTTCAGATCCGTAAACACTTTGAAATAGCATGAACTTTTTTTTCGAATTAATGAACTTGTTCAAATTCATGATGGTCATGATGGTGTCGGAGCTGACCAGGCGGAACCTAGCCGAGCAGATGGCCATGATGCTGCCGGAAGAAGATGAGCCTCGGTGCCAGCATGGACACGATGATGCCGTACTGACCTGTGGCCATGTGGTGGTGCAAGTGAGAAAGAAAATACCAGGTCCACATCAGTACAAATCCATCCGGCGTGGTCTGAGGGATGACGAAAAGTATCTGGTTTTAATAGTTGAAGGATTAAGTTTGTCTGGTTTAGAAGTTGAAGGAATATTTCTAAACTATCCGTAAAGTTGAGGGAGAAAAAAAATATACTTTTCCCAACTACGTATAAGTATCATGCACAACCGAGAAACTCCATAACTAACAGACAAAGATAATTGAACATAGAAATAACTTTTGAGACTATTTAACGGTACATCCTACTCCTTCTACCCACTAGTATTACATGAGTAATCTCAGTCGTTGATTACATGGGTAATCTTGTCATTGTTTGGTTCGTAATTTATAGAAGAGTAAAATGTACCCGTGATCATTGAACTTGTGTCAAAAGCTCACTTTGGTCATTGTATTTAAGAATACGGTCAATACGATCACTATATACGACTTGAGATGATTATACGGTTACTGCCTCACTGTATAGCTCCATATTTTGCTCTGTTGACTGGTTAAACATCACAACACCCTCTCTCTACCCTATGAGGGTCCCACCTGTCAGTTTACCTCTGGATCGATCTGTGGACAGTACACAGCAACAATTTTTCTTAGAGCATCTCCAACAGCCGCGCCAAACTAGCGCCGCGCCGCAAAATTGCCCATTTTAGCGCGCGCGCAACCGGTATACTGGCTCCAGCGGGCGCGCAAAAACCGCGCGCGCAGCATATCTAGTTCAGCGCACGGGCCGAAACTCCATCACGTGCCGCTTATTTGCTGCGCCCGCTCCCGCGCGCTGGACTCTCGCGCTCGCAACTCACCCCCCTTCCAGCCGCCGCTTCGCCGCGCCATCCGGCGACTGCTCCGGCGCTTTCCGGCCTATCTCAGCGCTGGCGCTCGACCTATCCCGCCAGCGCTTCCTCCGCCCGCTCTAGTCACCGCCCCTCGCGTCCGTCCTCCGACGAACAGCGCTCGCTGCCGCTCGGCGCCCGCAAGGTGTTCGACAAAACGCCTGCAAGGTATGTATTGCTCAAACTTCATGAATTTGGTGCATGTTGATTGTAGTTTTTATAGCATAGTATTGAACATTGTAGATGAGTTAAATGCATTATGATTCTTGAAGAAGAATTTGATATGGAAGAGGAGGAGGAGGATCTTGCAATGATCCTGGCTATGCACATCAATAAAAAACAGAAGCACGGTGGTTCGGTTATGGGTCAGCAGAAAATTTGGAGGTATAGGATCGATGCCCATAACAGATTGATGAGGCACTATTTCGTGGAGAATCCCACATACCCGGAGTCGTACTTTCGTCGCCTGTTTAGGATGAGCACCGAGTTGTTTAGGCGCATTGCAGAGAAACTAGCGAGCCATGACCGGTTTTTCAGCAAAGGAGGAATGCCGCGGAGAGCTCGGGCATTTCAAGAGGGTGACAACCGCTTATGCGTATGTTGGCATCTGGTATCCCGGCTGATTTAGTTGATGATCACTTGGCTATGGGTGAGAGCCAAGCCATCATGTGTGTCAAGCGCTTCGCAGTCGGAATTGTGCAAGTGTTTGGCCAGGAGTATTTGAGATCTCCCAATGCTGAAGACGCCGCAAGGCTATTGGAGATGAACAAAGCTCGCGGCTTTCCTGGTATGCTTGGCTTCATAGATTGCATGCATTGGAGTTGAAAGAATTGTCCAAAGGCATGGCATGGGCAATTCCACGGCCCAAAAAGGGTTCCACTATAATCCTTGAAGCGGTGGCCAATCAAGAGACTTGGATTTGGCATGCATTATTTTGGAATGCCTGGATCTTTGAATGACATCAATGTTATCTAGCGGTGCAGTTTGTAGCAAATGACCGTACATACAACTATGGCTATTATCTAGCGGATGGCATCTATCCAAAGTGGCAAACCTTTGTGAAACCGTTGAAAAAGCCGGAAGATAAGAAAAATCTTGATTTCCACAATGCTCGGTAGCGGCTAGAAAAGATGTGGAGAGTTTTTGAGATTTTGCAAGCCCAATTTGCTATTGTGAGAGGACCGGCTAGATTTTGGGATCAGAAAATGCTTTGGTACATCATGCACGCTTGTGTGATCATGCATAACATGATCATCGAGAATGAGCGTGGCCAAGATGTAGACTACTCTCAGTATGAGCTCTTGGAACATCCCGTGCGAGTGCGATGGAGGACTGAATGGGTGGCCCGTTTTGTTGCCTCCTATCATGCCATTCGACGTCCCGCAGCGCATAATAATCTTCAGAAGGATCTCATTGAGGAGTGATGGGCATGGAATGGACGACAAAGAGCATCATGATTTGTGCGTTTGATATTGTATTGTTGAACTATTTGTTCTGTTTATTACACTATTTGTAGTAGTGAACGATAAACTGTTTGTTTGAGTTGTAATAACGAAATTGAACTATTTATTTTGTTTTTGTTTGATCTTTTTGCTTCTGTTTTGAAATGCATATGTTGTTTGTGCTAGAGTCGCGCGCGCTGCATTTTTCCGAACTGATGGAGCTGCGCGCGCTGCATTTTAGCGCGGCTGCTGGAGCTAGCGCTGCTTGCCGCGCCAAATCAGGCGATGGGTGCGCGGTAAAATAGTTTTTAGCGCGCGGCGCGTTCAGCGGTGTTGGAGATGCTCTTAGGCTGGTACCGTCGCATGTGTGCATGCATGCATGCATGCTATCGAGCGCTTGCTGGACGGGGCTCCATGCTACAATCCCTGCTCCCGACTTTCTTCACGGCCGCTCAGTTCCCTTCAGTGTTCCTTTCCCAGAAAAAAAAAAGACAACAATCCTTATACTACTCAAGACTCAAGACTCAGCCACCAGCTCAAAATAAAAAAAGACTCAGCCACGGGGCCATTGTTATACCTTTAGTATGTACGTATGTTACATAAATATATACATAGTACTATATCGTACGTTCGCTGTCTTCACCGACGGGCGCATCATCCGAGGATGCGCCGCTCCGCTCACGCCATCGCCACCTGCACTTCGATGAGCCCGGCCACCATCGCCGCTGTTGGTGCAGCCGCGCAGGTACCAACCTCAATGGCGATATAGCCGAGTGCTTTTCACGATACACGCGTATGAGGCTAGCTCGAGTAATTTCTGAGCTAAATCGGTTCCGTTCAGCCGTAGACGGCGAGAGATGCACCTACAAAGGAAGAAGCCTAGCTTGCTGCTCGATCCATTTTACTAGGCTAGGTAGCACAGGCACGTATATGTTTTTTTTCTCAAAAAAAAAAGAGGACATGCGAGTCACGCCGAGTTGATGGCCACAGGACCGTATCAGTTATGTTTGTTTTCTTTCTATTGAGCTGATTAAAAATATTACAGGGGTACAAGCTCGGACGATTGTTCCAGTCCAAAGCCGGACATGAACTCTCCAACGTCTGGGGCACAAGCAGCTCAGCCCGGTGTCCTCGCTTGAACACTGATATGTTCCCATTCACCGGCATGCACGTACGTACAGCCGCACAGGCCTTAGCTCCACAATGTGAACACCATGATGAGCACGGAAAGGGTTCAAAAGTGTTGCGTGCATGCGTGTAACTGTGTAAGTGTATTTTGTGCGTGTTAATTATATTCATAACGCTCCATAGATTTAACATAAACTTAGCTTAAAAAAAACATAAACTTGTATGGGTATAGTGGTTAGAGTACATGGGCTTCAGCAGAGATCCCTGGTTTGATTCTCATGCGACGCGGTGTTTTTCTTTAAAGAAATTTGACAGCTGGGTCCCACATAGAGAGAGAGAGAGAGAGAGTGATGTGATGTTTGACCAGTTAACAGGGCAAAATACGGAGCTATACGATGAGGCAGTGACCGATAATTACCTCAAGTCGTATATAGTGACCGTATTGACCGTATCTAGCAACGTACAAGTGTCGTGTGGGGGAAGAGCAGTTCACACAGATGTGGGCGGACTAGGTGGTGACGGTGTGAGCGGAAACTGGTTCGTCCACACCGCGCAGCCGGCAACCACGCGCTGCGGGTCGTGTGGGCGAGCGCTCTAATGCCCATACAGCATGCTATGCCGACATGGCATTGAAATTTCAACAGATTCCTTTAGGACTTGTGCAAAACAGAATCAACGTGGATCAACGCGTGTGGGCGAAGTGCAAACATGCCACACGTGAGCATTATCATTTGGTAAAAGAAAACGTTTCGTTTCTTTTGTGAAGAAAAAGAAGAAAAGTTTCGTTGTTTCATTGCATTGGTTTCTCGCACCAGCTCACATGATCTATTCATTGGGCCTTCACTCAGCCCACCAGTGCGTTAAATTGGGTCTTAACCCCCAGTCCAATAGGACTCTAAGTCCTGACTCCTTCAGTTTCCTTTTTCTTTTTTATTAAGCCCTTCACTATAGCTTGGATCCAAGAGAGAGGGGAGACTTTGATGCTTCATTTTAAACAGGGGCGGGCCCAGTTCAATTCATGGGTATTCACTTGAATACCCATTATTTTTGCTAAAAGATTATGTATATATAAAGTGTATCATGTACTGTATGAAAGAAAAAGGAGATCTACACCAAACAACAGGTTATATTGCTTCCAGCCCAAGGATTAGCCCGCTTACCCCCTGCGTCTCTCCCTTCCCGCTCCAACATGGCCTTGTGGCCCAAATCTCCTTCACTTAGGCCAGTCCCGGCCCAATTCAAATTTCTATAGTGGACGTGGGAGCAATCGAACTCAGCCCTGATCGCTCGATCATATAAACCGCCGGCTTGCAGTTCTCATGACTAGAAAGCACGCATCACGGCCGCACGGCGGCAGGGGTATACGGCGCGGCGGCTGGCTGGCACGCAACGGCGCTGCATACGCTTCAGGCGTGGAGATTAGGCGAGGCGTCAAGCTCGTTCTTAGTTGACACATCGATCTTTTCAGATACATTTTTCTATTTTCTTTTTCTCAATCAGATCTGATTTCATTACAGCCTTTTAGGTCCATTATTGGATGGTTGTCTAGGATTCATTTTTATGGAGGTGCTTCATAATTGTTTATTGGTCAAACTTTCTTTTGTTTTCTAGATGCTGGCAGTAGTACTACTGGATGTGAATTTGTTTGGATGTCCTGGCATTAGTACTGCTGATTATACCCTCCATTTATATCAGGTGTTGCCGCTTTCATATGTTTAACAATTTCAAGATGATCCTAGATCAAGAAATACAAGTTATATTAATTTTATGAATCTATGCCACTATTCCCAATTCCATATTTTATCTTTTATATAATACAGTTCATATAAAATGGTACTACAATTATTTATACGTGCCAAAAACAAGAGGCTATCCAAAACTGTACTCCTTTGAGATTTTGAATACACACTCTTAAAATCCTAGGCCCGCCCCTGATTTTAGAAACATGCAGATGTCGTCGCCATGCCCAGGACTCGGCAACATAGATGGCACACATCTCGATAGTCATCCTAGAGCTCCGTCCTCCCCGAAGGCGAGCGAGGGGTGGCTCCTGGGTTACTAGACGCCCCTATGGTGACCTCATCCCATTCGTGTGTAGCGCTGCCCTGGCATCTAGCAGTAGTAGAAAGTCATGCGCAATTGGTGGTATGCCTGCTCATGATCAACGAATGGCGTCACCTTTGCTCGGCCTTCTGTGGCGTTGAAGTGTGCGAAAGCAACACAATGTCGTCCCTAAGCGGCACCGCAATAGATACTCAACCCAGCACAAATCGAGACAATAGTTTATTTATTCGATAAAGAACATTCATTCAATTGAAATATCGAGGTGATACAACCCCATTGAAAGTATGCCCGGCCTCTTCATAGCGTGATGCACACAGCCAACAAGTCCAATAAGCCTAAAAATAAATAGCTTATGCCTTTTGGGTTAGTGTATATGCATGATTTGCCTATTACTTTATTTGTACTATCACACCTCTAGCAAGTTTTATTGTTGTTGCATGTCAGCGGCACCTTCATCATCTCCCTATTGGTGACAGATCAGGGTTTTTTAGGTGATGTTGCCGGTGTTGGTAAAAGGCCAAACAGTTGTTGTATTAATCTGGAAAAATTGGCAACAAGGAAGGTATAATGCAGTGTACTTTTGGCAAGAATTTCCATCCAGTATTACAGTGTGTACGCATAAGATTATACGTACTATGGAAGTAGTATAGGTCATGCATAGTTGCACGCAAAAAAAAAACTATGTTTAATTGTCGTAGTCTAGGAGTATATATTTGTATAATATAAGATTTATCGTTCATCATAACAAAAGGTTTGATGAACCGCCTCTATTGTCCTTTTTTTGGCCGTAAGATTTTGTACAAGTAGTGAGGGAACACGGACGAAAAGAGAACAATGAACTAAGTAAAAGTATCATGCGCATACAGAGAAGCTGATCCACAACTAACAGAGAAAGATAATTGAACACGTAAATAACTTTTGGCTATATATATCCAGTATGCTAACTTCATCGGTAGTACGTATAATTGATCTAATCCGTCTATACCAAAAAACTCGACAAGTAAAAGGAAAAAAAAATTCAACACTGAAATAGCTTGTGCCTATGTAAATTTGGCAATAGAAAAACACGCATCAAAATTGATTTTTGGTGGTGCGTGTGACCTTTTCGTTTGTCTTGCCTTGTTGCTATATAAATTGATTTTTCATATGTCACTGTTACCATTGCACCAAGACTATCAGTTCAGGACCCACTACCCAACATCTACTGGATTTGACTCCATCAGCCAGGAGGCGACTCCTGTGGCATGGGAATCCGCGTTGGTTTAATGGCGGCGTGGCCCCATGTGATTTACCGGTTTAATGGCCGGTTTGGTGTATGTATGACCTACGCGAACACCCTCTGGTGTGGGAATCTGTGCTACTTTAATGACCGGTTTGGTCATACGTATTTGTACGTACACGACGGTAATATCGTTGAGGGCAGGCACATACTGCCACGGACGGGCGGGCTCTGCTTTTTTCTATTTTGATGAAATATGACCATCTTGTCCTTTTTTACGAAAGGGTGTTTGTTAATCTCAGCATCCTTGTGTTTAAGGGGTTGTAGCTTTTATTTTTTGTAGTGGGTTTAAGGGGGTTGTACCTATGCAGGAGTATCAAAAACTAATCCAATGTGTGATATCCAATTTTATATTTCATCTTCATCTATAGAAATACAATACGTTCTAGATTATACGTAAGAGGGACTAGTATAGGTTATGCATACTTGCACGTAAAATAAAACTGCAACGTTTAATTGTCCTAGCCTAGGAGCATTCGTATAAGATCTATCGCCATCACTTAGAATGCGTATATGCATACCAAAGGGTTTGATGAACCGCCCTTTGTGTGCTTTTTCGACCGAAAGATTTTATACAAGTAGTCAGGGAACAATGAACCCAAGTATAAGTATCGCGCACATATCGAGAAACTCCGCAACTAATAGAGAAAGATAATTGAACACAGAAATAACTTTTGCTAAGTATGGCGCACATATGCACAGAAACTCCACAACTAACAGAGAAAGATAATTGAACATAGAAATAACATTTGCCTATTATTATATCCAGTATGCCAATTAACTCATATAAACGATCTAATCCGAAAAACTCCACAACTAAAAGGAAAAGAAAAATTCAACACCGAAATAGCTTGTGCCTATTATATCCAGTACTAGTATGTTACTATGATCGACTAGCCCATCTATCTATATATCTTATATATACGAGTATGCTTGCTTAGCTTCTCCTCATGCCAGTCCACCACCTGAACATGTCACGTTCATCGCTCCAAATATCGTCCGGCGACGGGTTGGTGTCCTGGTCGAGGCCCTCGTCCATGCGGCGGAGGTACTGGTGCTTGAACACGGCGGGGTTGCCGGCGAAGCACTCGCGCAGCGCCGCCGTGGCCTTGACGCACGCCTCCACGTCCACCACGCGCTTGCCGAGCAACTTGTCGAGTTTTGACGACTCGGCAGTGTAGCGGGCGCGGCACTTCGACATGGCCTTGTTGAAGTCGTCCAAGCACCCGCCGTTGGCCACGTGGTGTATGACGAGCCTCTCGTCGCACCTGGCGCCGGCCATTGACGCTTGCATGTACGTACTCGCCATGGCGTTAGCTAGCTAGGGTCAACAACGAAATCAATTGATCTGATCGGTCGATCGCTACTATGTATTTCGTTATATAAGGTTTGGCTGTGGACAATCCAAATCCGGCGCCATGCGTATCACACTCGGTCTCGGTTGCAACGGGCCCGCGCTAGCCAAGCACCCCCCAACCATGGAATCCCACCTGAATCTTCACTACCCGCCTCACGGAACCGGAGTCTAAATCGGCGGCCGGCGACGTGGCAACTCGGGGTTTCCTGGCCGTGGCCGACTTGGAGCATGTCTGCTGCCTATATAGTACAAAGTTAGTATAAAATTGAGTTATTTATTTCAAAACGAATGAAGTAAATGTGCTTGCGAGCCTTTCCTTCCCGCACAATCCACTGATGAGAAAAAGGGTTTCTTCCCGCTTTGTATTACAAAGCAACCAACCGATACATCCGACGATAGGGGCTAAGGCGGAAGCAGCACAAACACGCCCAAAAGAAAGGAAGGAGAAAATGGATAAGAAACAAATGTCGATAACGGCGGATCGACAAAAACGACGAAGCCTCGTGACCGCTGCGTCCACCATAGATCGCCCGCCAAGCTCCGAGACTCCGAAGTGTCGGTACCCAACAACACCTTCAAGAAGGGACGCGACGATGACGACGCTGCTGCCAAGGGTTTCCCCCGGTACACGGCGAGGAGAGAGGAAGGGTAGTCCCGACGCCCTCCAGGAAGGTCCGGCAGCACCCTCATGCGCCACCGCGTCGGTGTCGGCCATTCCAACAGAGAGTTCTCCTGATCCCAGCCTCTACCTCAGGCACTCCGGAGCTCGTCACCAGACCGACCACCACCCTGCGCCAACACGGACACGAAGCTTCCCACGCTGTCTCACCACGGCACCGCGAATATGGTATACTGCGCGCAGAAGAGGAGCCGGGAATATGGCAATAGCATCGTCGGCATACGGGAGGGCCCCAGCTGCACCGTCCACGACGGTAGCCGACCGGACGCCATGGCAGGAGCCTACCGGCCCCGTGGCCCCACAGGCCCGGCCGGGCCCTCAAAGGCCCGGACAGCTCCCGCCTCCGCGCAGCAGCTGGTACGGCGTCGGCGTCGCTGTCCCAGTCCAAGCCGCTCCCCTGCCTTCCCATACAGAGAGCGCCGCGGTCGCGCCGGAGCCGACCCGCAAGGACCCAAAAGGGACCCTACGGGCCCATATCTGGGCCGGGGACACGCCCCAGCCAGCCAGCACCACCGGACCACCCCGTCGCCGAGAGGCGGCACCACCACGGCGAGCACCGCCGGCCTCCACACCAGGACGCCGGACCGCCACCGGCCGAGGCGCACCGCCACCGGCCATCACCGCCCGAGCAGGGAAGGACCGCGAGCGGGGAAGGTGAAGCCCACCGCCGCCAGCATCACGCGGCCAGGACCGGCGACGGGAGGAGGGATGGGCGCGGGGAGGGCTGGAAGAAAGGCCCCTAACCGCCTCGCTCGGGAGGCGGCACGGGGTACGGGGCGCGGAGGGGTGGTGGGAGGAGAAGGAACGAGGGAGGAGGGGGCCTGGCGGCTCGGGCTGGTCGCTGTGGCGCGGCGGCTCCGTGGGGGGAGCCGGCGGCGGCGGCGGGGAAACCCTAGGGAGGGGGCCACAATCCACTGATCTGATCGCATGCGACCATACCGGTGATTCGGCACGCGGTCGGGAGGCTGGGTGGCCTCACGCTCCAGCGGACACCGACGGAGCTGCCAAGCCTGTCGCTTGCGACCTCTAAACTCCGGCCTCTTTGGCCACTCCATTGTTCTTGAAGCACAAGCGAATAATTATCTTAGAATCTACCAGGAACAAGAGAAGAACAGAAAGCACTCATTTGCTAATTTGTACATGACCACGAACAGTGGCTCACCGGCGTACGGACAAGAACCTGACAAGGAAGATGGATATAGGGGAGGAGGTAGATGAGGCGAAGGCATAGATCAACTGAGGAGCGAACCATTCTGCAGTAAAATCAAACAAAAAAATCACGGACAAGCAGCAGGCGATGACCAAGAACATAGGAAAATATGCAGACCTATAAATCGAGAGGCTCAACAACAGATCCGCTGTAGTGATGCAAGACCAAGTGACTTGCAGGCAGATGAGAACAATAATCATGGAAGAACGGATAAGCAGATGAAAATAAATTATATCCGAAGAGGGATCACCTTAACCAAGCGTCACGCAAAGAACGAACCCGTAGCAACCCTTTGCCACGATTCCAGATGCAACCAAATGCGAGCAGGAAGAACGAGCGAGCATAGAGCACTGGAGAACGAGAGGAAAGGGAGGAGAAGAGCCACGCAGGAACGCAAGGCGGATAAGGGCAAACCGCCCTCTCTCCCCACCGCCAGACACCAAACAGAGAGATGATGGTGGAGAACTTGGCTGTCCTCCTCGCCTAGATCCACTAGCAGAGGTGATGGGGTGGGGGAGGGGAAGCTCAGGAAGACAGGTCGAGAGGAGATGGGCAGTGGCGGCGCGAGCGGAAGGAGGGAGGAGAGCGGCGACGCGAGGGAAGGGGAGGAAGGGAGCGACGGCTGGCTGAGCGAAGAAGATGGCGGCAGCGTGGTGTTGACGGCGGGAGGGGGTGGGAGAACAGAGGAGCGCGAGGTGTGTCGCTAGGGTTCTCACCCAACTAGTGCTCTCCTCGCCTTACACACAGACCATCCACCCACAAAGCGCCACGCAAGGGCAAGCACATGGAATGTCAAAAATTCCCTCGGCGGCCACCCAGATTTACAGGCGGTGGCACGCTCCACGCGCCTATCCCAGGCTGCACCGGGCGCACACACACCCAGAGCCAATGCCAGCGGTGGCCCACCCCGCCCGGGTTCCTTGTGTCATAGAGAGATAGGAAGGCAGTGCGTGTGAAAAGTTGCATGCACTATTCATTGGCTGTCACATCACTGAAGATCCAACGGCCAAGATCAGTTCATCTCAAGATCTAACGGTCTGGATTTGTTTGGACACTCAATCTAACGGCTGAAAATGCAGGTGCCCAGAGAAGGCTCCATATGAGGCTGGGATGTAACGATGGGATGTGTGCAAGCCTTTCCTCCTCGCACAATCCACTGATCCGACTGCAGGCGATGATACCGGCGATTCGGCACGCGGTTAGGAGGCTGGGTGGCCTCCGCTCCAGCGGACGCCGGCGGAGCTGCCACGGATGCTCGTCGTGCATGCATGGCCAGATTGAGAGGTCTGAAAAAATATGAAGGAGAAGAAAGAAGAGCTGTTCGCCCTGATCGCCGACATGGAACGGCGATACGACACCCGCCTCACCAAGGAAAGGTTTCAGAACGTACGCATGCTCCAGCAGCTTGCCGTGCAGATCCATCCTAGGCCCGCCGAGCCATTGTGGTATTACTCTGTGCCTATGCTGCTGGTCCTTTGTCCTGATATCCTTCTTTTCTCGTCCATATTTATACAATAATATATTCGTTGATGAATTCTGTTCTGTCCAATGGACAATCAGTGCAGGCGGTCGAAGCGGTTCTCGAAGCGACTCTAACGATTTCTTGGGTATATGCTTACGGATAAATGGTCCACTCGGGCAAGGCGGCGGACAAGGAGGCGGATCCAAGAGGGTGGAGGGCACGGCTCTGGCTGCCGCTGCTAACCAACGATGAATGAATGGCTTGAGTCACTGGATTGGCGCCGTGGTAGTATGATTCTACAAGTGTACAAGTAGTTGTTGTCTGCTGGTGTGCCTTCTGTAAGTGTGGTTCTGTTTAATCCTGATTTCCTCTTATCTTGTCTAACAAAATCACCATCTAATGATAAGATCAAGGATGGCTTTCCCTGGCTGATTTGCCACACTCAAGATGTCATTATATCAACATTGCCATTAGAATTGCCCTATTTTCATAAATGGTGTGCCTAGCTCTCATCTAGACCAGAAATAATTTGGTTTCGTCTAATTTCTACACCATTTGATTTTTACCTGGAGATTCCTGTGCATTTCTATTTTTATTTTCTTGTTTGATTAATTAAATGGTGTATGAGTTAGATGAGACGAGACATTGTTATCCCGTTTCGTCAATTCAGCTAGATTATTCTGTACATTTTCGTCACATGTTCTCTCTTTTTTATAGTTATTCAATGAGGTGATGGATGGGTGAAGCGATCCGGGGCAGGCGGCTAACTCTAGCGCCCTGGCCTTCCACTTCTGGGCCGGCGACGTGGCCGGCGTCGGAGGGACCGAGTGAGTCGAGGTTCTCCTGCCTGGGTTCGGATTCCGGCTCCTCCGATGAGGAGGAGGCGCCGGATGCGGGAGGCGCGGCTTGGACTCCGGTGGTTCGCCGGAGGAGGAAAACTGAGGCAGAAATAGTTCAAGAATTCTGGAATGATGCGGGTTTTCCTACGCCGGCGTCTCGCTTCTGGGAGAAGCCGCTTCTGGGAGAAGCGGTCGCCGTCGCCGCCGCGGGTGCCGCCGGAACTCGTAGATATGGGTGTCGTCACTTGCAAGGCGCAGGAGAGGACTACAGATGCAGAGGGCTCCCCCGGCGGGCCGGTTCAGCGTTGCCGTCTGGCTCGGTGGCGTCACTGCCTCCCAGCCGGATGCCCTCGTCGTCACCGTCTGGTCTGCGAATGGCCTGACCACCGCGGATGGGGTCCTGGCGAGGTCCTCTGCCGCCGTGCAGGGTCACGCCGCCGCCGGTACTTGGGCAGTTCATGGACGCAGCCAAGTTCAATCCTTCCTTGAAAGGACGGGAGAGATCGCCGGCGACGGGCGCATCGACGAGATCTGACGTTGATCGAGCGGCTGTTTCGGAGGCGAATTCTCAAGAGTTTCAAAATCGGGAGTACCTAGAACTCATCTAGATGAGATATAATTTGGTCTCATTCACTTTGAAAACGAGAACAAATACAACCCACGTCAGCACATACGCATCTTATAGCATTACATTCAGTGGCTATAAAAGGTGAATGAGACCAAATTATATCTCATCTAGATGAGTTCTAGCAAAACTGTTCAAAATCGCCCGGCCTCGGAGAGCGGCCCCATGTTGCATGCAGAGAGAGAACCAGGCCAGGATTTTTCTTGGGCCTTTCTAAGGAGGCGCATGAGGGTGGACTAACGAGCAGCTCGGCTTCGTTAAGCTCCTACTCGTTAAGCTCGTGCTAGTTAAGCTCGTTAAGATTAACGAACAGAAAACTTTGCTTAGCTCGGCTTGTTTGAAGCTTGTTAAACTCGTGAGCGCTCGCGATCGCTCGTTAACAGATTATAATGTGTTGTGATATACATGATGAATGTGTAGATGTGGTTTTCAAGATGAAATATGATGACTACAAAAAGAAATGCATTAGTTTGTTGCCTCATATGTCGATTAGATTGAATTGATGGGCTGAGGTGCTACAAAAAGTTTGTCACGTAAGAACAAAATATGTGTTATGTTGTTACTAACGAGCTTAACAAGCTACTCGTGAAACTCGTTAGCTCGTTCGTTAAGCTCATTAAGCTTAACAAGCTGAAATCTATGATTGGCTCTGTTCATTAAGAAGCGAGCTCCGAGCTTAACGAGCCGAACTATCGAGCGCTCATTAAGCTCGCGAGCTACGAGCTTTTGGTCCAGCCCTACTCTCAGGCCGTTGATTGTGCAAGCAGTCGCAGACAAGCCGCCACCGTCCACATCGTCAACGGTTTCTGCCGCTGATCCTCGACCGCGCCGCATGAGCCTCTGCACCCTCACGGACGCCTTCACCAACTCCTGCACCGTCTTCTCCTGCACGGGGTTGCCGCTCCCTGGGCGGTCGCGGCGGCGCTATTGAGCCCCATGGCGGGCGTGCCTCCTGCGGTGCGGGCGCCGCCGCCACGGAGGGTCGAACCCCTTACTCCTTGATGGTAGAGGCGCCACCGCTCCCTCGCGCCCTGACTCAGGCGCCCGGGCTTCTACGGTCCGCCACAAGAGCAGCGAGGACCGGCACCGATATACAACTATGGTGGGAACCAGCCCCCTGGTTATGCCCAGGCTGGGCAGTACCTCTCGCCGTATGGTCCGGCCGTTGCCGGAGTGCAGGCCCCCACATATGGGGCTTCGCAGACCGGGTTGTCCACTTCGCTTGGTGCCCGGTTCTTAAACTCTCTAAGCCCAATGCTTTTGTTTCGGGAGTTGGTGCTGACGAGACTTACTTTGTACAGTTGCCGGATGGCGTGGTGAAAGAGCACTTGGCGCCGGCTACGCACACCGATCGCGACGTGTTCGAGTTCTTGGCTTGATAGTACCAGCTAGCATCGTCGAGAGTCAAATTGCCGTGAGATGTCCGGTCCATGATCAATGGAAGACATCACATGAAGTTCCGCATAAGATCGAACTTCAGCAGATTTGGCTTCATGTCGAGGGTGTTCCCCATACGGTCGCGTCATTTTTGGGCTTATGGGCCGTTGGTACTCTTATGGAGTGCGTAAGACCTTGGATGTGGATCTTATTAGCACCTGCGACGTCGTGGAGTGGTCCGTATTCTCGTGGCTATGACTAACACTCAGATTCTGGCAAAGGGCAAGGATGATGTTGGGCCTTTTGTCGCGACGGATATGATGGCCAAGCTCAAGGGCTACACATTCACTTTCAGGAGGGAGCCTGCAGGATATCCTCCGGATTCAGACTTTGTTCCGTTCATTTGGAGCGCAAAGATGATAATGTTGATGATGATAGCGGTGCGAAGGAGAAGGATAATAGAGATGGACACCTCGGAACACACCGGCAACCCATCCATCAATTCATCTTCTAGTACTGCCCAAGCGAAAGACATTCAGGTGCCTCGGGTGCAACGATGGGATCTCGCGAGCATTGGCCTTGGTGGTGTTCAGGAGGTGGCCTACCAGTCACTCCGTTCAACTCCAAGTCGGTGCAGGCCACGGCCTCTCGGCGGGACGCCCGGACTCATCATCGATGCACCGACAGCCTAGCGGGTCGGTGGCGTTGTAATCGTCGTCGCCAACACCGATGGTAGCGACACAGCTTGCTGCTTCCATTACAATCACGGGATGAGGCGACACGGCGAGGGGACGGACGGGGCTTGAGCACCAGCCACCACCGGTGTCTGCAGCGGTCGCCCGGCTACCTCCTCGTGATGAGCTGGGCAAAGCTGGCTCGACTGGCGTGGTGCCGACGGCCGACCTCCGGTGTTAAACCATGCATGCATACTGCGGCTGGGCGTGGTGCCGCAGGACGGAGTGGATGCATGCACCCGGCTGGGTTTGCGTCTTTGAGCAGCCCGGCCTCGGTGTGCACCCATGCATGCATGCACCCGTGGCTGCTCTTAAGCCCCGACCATGCAAACTCCTGTTGTACCGATTGTACAATTGACTCTACGATGTTGGGCGTCCTTGACGCAGGTGGAGCGGCCACGTCCATCTATACCGCATTCACCGATGCGATTGGTCCGGCCCCTCTTCGTGACGATGACCTTGTTGTTCGAACTGCGGTTGAGATTGTCGAGGAGGGGTTGCCACTCCACCATCATCCCCTTCACCGGCAATAGAGCAGGTGCCACGGCCTCCGATGGGGATGACACCTACACGACGGAGTAGTCGGCATACAGTTGCCGTTAACGGTTTTATGGACACAAATGAGGACTCTTTGGCCAAGGCTATGCGGCGTAAGGCAGCGCAAAACCTCGACAACCAAGGAATTACGTCGTCACCCAAATCCTTTTTAGATTTTTCTAATACTGCCATCGTTTCTAAGTTAAATAAAGTGGGTGTCAGTCTTGGAAAGAATGAGAAGGATATTTCTATTTCGACTAACGCTTTGAAACATTTGGAATATGACCGATTAAAAGTTACTCCACGTGTTTCTAGCGAGTCTTTGCCTTCCATATCGATGAGGAGGAGTTGCATGCCACATCGGATGGTCAGCTACTCACTCATTTAGTAGGAGCGGTTTTGGACGTGGGTCTAGATGAACACAGGCTTAGTTCATTGATTGAGCTTACATCATCCTGGACGTAAATCAAAGACCGCATGTTGAAAAAATATAGCAAGACCCATAAGAAGCGAAGTGTTCTAAATCTCCTATTGTTTTCTCATGAATGGAATGTTTTTAATAGCAGATGTCTACGTGACTTGGCTAAACATCTATTCATTGCGGAATGTAATAGAGAACACAATTTAGACTTTTGGCTATCTCTGAAGCAGGGGAGACGTGATTTCTCGGTTAGTGTGCTTAACCGTCTTTCGGTAGGGATAGACTTTACTTGGGTTTCACGACCACCTAGAAGGTCGCTTACGGAGGCATTTTACTTGGCGTTAATACAGGGACCATGGATATTTTGGCTAGTTTGGATGGTGAGTTTCACGTTAAACTCCATATTCGCAATAAGGCCGACAACTTCACATGGACCCTCGTAGCCGTATATGGAGCAGTCCAGGATGAGTTCAAGACCGGTTTTCTCCGTGAATTGGTTAATCTGGCGAAAGATAATCCTTATCCCATTCTTATAGGTGTGGATTTCAATTTGCTTCGATTTCCAAATGAGAAAAGCCGTGGTAGGTTTGATAATCATTGGCCTTTCCTCTTCAACGCTGTCATCGACAGTCTAGATCTAAGAGACGTGTCCATTATTGGAAGACAATTCACATGGGCGAACAGTCTTCCGGAACCGAGATATGAGAAACTAGATTGCGTTTTAATGGATACCGATTGGGAATCAAAATTTCCTATGGTTTCTATTCGTGCTCTACCTCGTATCGAGGCTATATCAAACCACACACCCATTCTTCCAACTACTGGGTTGCCACGACCACAACATAGAGGCAAGTTCAAGTTCAAACTTGGGTGGTTGCTTGGGATGGCTTCCATGACATGGTCAAGGAGGTGTGGGAGAAACCAGTCGCCGGGCCTACCCCAATACAGATGGAATAACAAAATGCGTGCATTACGTAAATTCCTTGGTGGTTGGGCCAGGCATACGGTGGATATCCTCAAAAAGGAGAAGCTTCGTCTTTCATCTATCATTGACGAATTAGAAGCTTTGGCAGAGGTTAGACCTCTATCTGAGCATGAAATCAAGATCAAGAATTATTCGAATGCACAGATAGCTAACATGCTGCATGAAGAGGAACTCAAATGGTATCAACATTATAATTCGCATTTTATCCTGAAAGGTGATTCGAATACTAGATATTTCCATGGAGTCGCCAATGGCAGACACCAGAAGAAAATTATTCATTCCCTACAACAGGATGAGGGAGTGATTGAGGGCATGAGCAACTTAAATCTTATATCACTAATTATTATAAAAATCTGTTCGAGCCCCAAAGGAAGGAAACTTCTCGATGGATGAGACCCGAACAGATGACATCCCTCAGGTCTCTGATAAGGAAAACAACCTTCTAACAGCCCCATACTCTGAGGAGGAAGTTAGAAAGGCAGTTTTCCTAATGGAGCATAACAAAGCCCCGGGTCCGGATGGTTTTCCTGCCGAGTTCTATCAGAAATTCTGGGAAGTCATCAAACCGGATCTCCTACTTTTGTTTATCGACCTACATGTTGGCCAGCTAGAATTGTTCCGCTTAAACTTCGGTGAGATTATTTTATTACCTAAGGTTAATGAGGCTGAACGGATACAACAATATAGACCTATTTGCCTCCTTAATGTTAGTTTTCAAATATTCACGAAGGTTGCGACTATTAGGCTAAATTCGGTTCTTTGAACATGTGGTTCGGCCTTCACGAACAGCTTTTATGCAAAGCGGAACACATCCTAGATGGAGTTGTTATCCTTCTTGAAACCGTCCATGAATTACACCGGAAAAAGCTAAATGGGGTGGTACTCAAAATAGACTTTGAAAAGGCTTATGACAAAGTCAAGTGGCCTTTTCTTCAACAGACTCTCAGAATGAAAGGATTTTCTGCAGAGTGGCGGCGCTTATGATCCATAGCTTCGTTTACGGAGGTAGTGTTGCCATTAAGATCAATGATGACGTTGGACACTACTTCCAAACGAAGAAGGATTGCGACAAGGTGACTCAGACGCCCATGCTATTCAATATAGTGGCGAGATATGCTAACGGTCATGATTGAGCGTGACAAGGTTGATGGCCAAATTGATGGGGTAGTAAATCATCTAGTTGATGATGGTCTCTCTATACTTCAATATGTCGATGATACGGTTCTCTTCATGGATCATGACCTTGAGAAAGCGAGAAATCTGAAACTGATTTTGTCAGCATTCGAGCAACTCTCCGGTCTAAAGATCAATTTTCATAAAAGTGAATTATTTTTGTTTGGCGAGGCTCAAGACGAGGCCCACCTGTACGCTGAACTGTTCGGATGCGGGTTGGGTCAGTTTCCGATCACATATTTGGGGATACCGATACATTATCGGAGACTCACAAATGCTGAATCGAAACACGTCGAGGAGAGACTGCAAAAAAGACTTAGCAGTTGGAAAGGTAAACTGTTGTCTCTGGGTGGAAGATTGGTACTCATAAATTCAGTACTTAGTAATATGGTACTATATATGATTTCCTTCTTCCAGTTACTGAAAGGAGTTTTACATAGATTGGATTACTTCCGATCAAGATTCTTTTGGCAAGGAGATAGCGAGAGAAAGAAATATCGACTCGCTAAATGGAGTATGGTTTGCCATACCAAAGACCAAGGCGGGTTGGGCATTCATGACCTTGAGGTTAAGAATAGGGCCCTCCTCGGCAAATGGTTGTTTAAATTACTAACGTAAGATGGTGTATGGCAAAACCTCCTAAGGAGGAAATATGTGGGTTCCAAGGCGGTATCCAAAGTATATTGGAAGCCTGGGGATTCCCACTTTTGGGCGGGTCTAATGGCTACTAAGAAATATTTCTTCTGCTATGGATCCTTCTCGATTAAGGGCGGCTCTGAAATTAGATTCTGGGAGGACAAGTGGCTAGGAAATGCCACACTCCGGGAACAATATCCGGCTCTATACAACATTGTGCGCCACAAAGGTGATACTATCGCCACGGTAATGGAATCATTTCCGCCAAATGTGACGTTCAGAAGAGACTTAATTGGACCCAGACTCCAATCGTGGAATATCCTGCTCCAACGGTTGTCCACGATGCAATTGTCACATGGGTGCGATGTATTCGATGGAACCTCCATGGGAATGGACAATTCTCGATGGATTCTATGTATAGAGCGTTAATCCAGTCCGATGTGCGATTGTTAATAACAAGAAGATCTGGAAGATGAAGATACCTCTTAAGAATAAAATCTTTGCATGGTATCTTCATCGCGGAGTCATTCTTACTAAAGATAACCTTATTTAGAGGAATTGGCATGGAAGCCCGCAATGTGTATTTTGTCACCATGAGGAGACAATAAAACATTTATTCTTTCAATGCAAATTGTGTCGTTCTATATGGTTAGTCATCCAAATAGCTTAAAGCTTGTATCCTCCATGTAGTGTTGCTAATGTATTTGGCAACTGGTTACATGGGATTGATCACAGGTTTAGAACTCTTCTTAGGGTGGGAGCGCTTGTCGTTATTTGGTCGCTTTGGCTATGTAGAAATGATAAGGTTTTTAACGATAAAAGTACTTTGTTGCAGGTTATCTACAGATGTACCGGGACTCTTTGTTTATGGTCCTCTCTACAACGCGTGAAGAATCGAGGCCTGTTTACGAAAGTGTGTACACGATTGGAGGCTACGGCGAGGGATACTTTTACCCAACATGAGTGGCAGCATGATCTAAGGAGTGACCCCCCTCCACATTAGGCGTTATACGGACTCTATATGTTTCGTTGTAATTCGCCTTTTTATTTTTATTTTGTGTGAGAGCATCTTATTTGACTGTGTGTATCTTAGTTATGCAGAGGCCGGATGTACTGCTTAAATCTTTTCAGTAATAAAGCGCCCTTTTTTGAAAAAAAATCTATACATTTCATTGGTAGCCTAACCCACTGCGCTGACGTATTCACGGTATTCTATGTAATGTCTCCGTAGCCTCCTCTGCGTGTTGTTTCTTCTTCTCGCCGCCGCCGGTACCTGGTCAAGATCCAACTCTGGTGCGCCCACGGCGACTATAGTCAGGGGCAACTAGGGGCCCACGGCGACTATAGTGTAGTAAAATCAGAAGATGTAGCCAATCATGAGATCAGGCTTGGTCGGCATGCAGGGTATCCCAAGTCACTACACATTGAAGGATTGACCCAAGGCCATCACTTTTTTAAGGGAAAATGTTTCCAGCCGGCAGACCGGCGGAAGCTTTGGACCGGTCCCTTGCGGGTCGTGCGATCCCTTTCGATCGTGGGTCTAGCGATCCCCGTGCTGGACATAGACAGGCCCAAACATCATTTTTTTTTCAAACAACCTTATCTTCTTCCCCGCATCCTCTCCTTTCTTCCCCTCGCAGCCTTCTTTCTTCCTCGGCACGAACGATGAAGCTTTGATGTTTTTTGCTACCAGCTGCTTGCACCGGTGCTTCAAGCGGCAGGGGTCGGGGCCGACGTAAAGATGACCGGCGGTGCTGAAACTGCTGTCGTCATCAAACTGCAACCACTGCCTGCTGCTAGGAGAGCAGAGATGTCACAGCTACCTGCTGCCATGGCCGGAACCCGTGTATACAGTGTTGCATCCATGATCCAAAAAAGCTTCAACCAGAGTTGAAAAAAGCTGCAACCGTAGATAGAAAAGCTTCAATCTATGTTTCGTTGTCATTTTTGCTGGAACCATTGAAAAAAGCTTCAACCACAGTTGAAAAAAAGCTTCAACCATAGATAGAAAAGCTTCAACCACAACGATGATTTTGTTGCAACCGTTGTCATTTTTGCTATGATCGATGATTTTTTTTGCTACATCCATTCGACGACACATTTTTGCTACCATGGAAAGTTGTATCCGGTTGTATGTTTCATTGGCCAGACTACGCCGCCCATTGACGCGTCGGTATTTTGCTGCAATGGTTGTCGGCTTTTTACTCGACCAACGAGAAAATTTGCTACATCCATTAATGGCGCAGATGTGACGGGCGGCAGCGACAATGATTTTGCTGCAACCGTTGCTATTTTTTGCTACCACCGGCGAAGTTTTTGCTACATCCATCTAAATGGCGTCGATTGGGCGGCCTTTGTTCGTGCAACCTCGGGCAGCGAGCATCAACGATGGCGGTCAGAGTTGCGGCTGGCGACACGGCGGTGCTGCGACGGACGCGATATGGCGGTGACGGATAGGTGCTGCAAGGATAGGGACGTTGGGCGTGATGGCGACGCCGTCCTGCTGGAACCGGTGAGGACGGTGTGCTGTTACGGCGAGCACCAGCGACGAGGGCGGCGACCGGCAGAGGGAGGAGTTCCAGGCGAGGGGTGGCGGTCGGCGGCCGGGATGACATCCACGTGAGCAGGGGGCGGCGCCTGCGTAGCGCACGAAGAGGACGAAGGAGATGAGAAGTCAACAGGCAGATCGGGCCGTTGGAGCGCACTGGATCTGACGGTTGGGGCTAGACCGGCCCAACAATTGGGCCGGTGCACCGGCGCAGATCACTGCCTTTTTTTTATGAAATCACCGTGTGGTAGGTTTGGGGTGGAGGGTCGCAGAACTAAAAAAGAGTCAAACATCATGATTGTTTCGGAAGGGCACCTTGTCCAAGATAGATGGCCGCTGGTCAGGAGTGATGCAGAAGGACAGTTCCTGAGGTCGGAGGAGACCTTGCCAACGACACGTCACAAGTTGGGACGCATCGCGTTGAAGGCTACATCATGGTAATGGTTGCCATGCAAAGCAGAAGCAATTGGATGAGTTTGAGTTGCGTTCAGGGGCAGACGGTGGAGGTGTATACGCCCAGACAGAGTGGCAGTTGAGATTGCCAGCATCCGAAGAAGGAGGTGACCTGTGGTTTATAATAATTCATGAGAATCAACTCATTGAGTTCTTCCAATAAAAGCATAATCCATCACTACTAGCCACCTCATAACCACTATCGAAACCGAGTGTTCCCCCCAAACGTTCCATTCGATACTTACCATATCAGTTACCCAACACAAAGGATCATCGGTGCACACTCCCACGGGAGGAACTGTCCCGGGTCGCCAGCTGGCGAAAGTTACAACAAAAAGTATTCGTTGCGACGGGAGTCCCCCTCAAAGGAGGTTGCCTATTGGTTAACGTTTTCAGGCTTCTTCGGCGAGGCAGATTACCTGAGCTTCTTGGACTCTCTTGGGGAAGAATGTACCCAATAGACGGAGATGGAGTATTATCTGAACTCAACATAAGCCGCATCACTCCCCACCTTCTGATGATCCCCTGATTTTCCTTCACCTTCCCTCACCTCATCATTTCCAACTTTCGCGAAAGAGTTGCACCCCTCTGGCAACTCTCATCCCTACCATCCCCAATTGACTTAATTGGGCTCGTTGACATGTCTGCAAGATTCTCCTCCTCGTGTACTTTCTATATATATCACCCGATGAACGCTTCTTCCGAAACACCATGTACTCCCTCGTCCCACGCCGCGGCTACCCCTCACATGCACCGTCAATTAATGCCACACTTCTGCATGTGATGACCAAGGATGCCACAACAGGCTGCGGGTGGGAACGAATTTAAGTGGGACTAATTAGCCCATCCCATTTAAATTGCTTTAGTCGGATCCCATTGGATAGAAAAAAAATTAATCGAGCTATCCCACTTAACCCCCCATTGGGATCCCACCTCCCTATTAGCTAGCCAATCCCAATGGTTTCTCCTACACTAAGGAATAGAGTGGGCGCCGCAGCGTGAGCCCATCGCCGCTGCCGACCATGCTGCCACTGCAACTTGCTCCCATTGCCACCGTCGATCAAGCCGCTGCGGCCGCACCCCCTGCTACCTCCTTCTGGTACAAGCTAGAAGCCCTCCAGGCAGGTCTGCTAATTGGTGATGTCCGCCGAGAGGACCGTCATGGCGTGCTCCATGGTCGGCTGCTTGCCGCGGAGGGCGACGGCTGGTCGGATGTGCTGGAAACGAGGTCGTCCATACCTCCATGGTGGTCTCCAGGATACCCGATAACTTGGGATTGTGATTGCATTACATCTGAATTAGAGAGTACATGCATATATATCAATATTGAGGATATCGCTTATCGTTAGCGTCTCGGTAAGCTGGGGATTAGAAATTAATCAGAAATCGCCGATTAATCGATTTTATCGGTCGACTAATCGAACATTTTTTTTTTTGCAAATCCCAGGTCCCCGACACTAAAATACGTTATATTCAACACCAAAACAATATTTGACAGAAGTGTTACCTCGATTCCTAGCCTTTGAATCCTCGTATAATGACAAACAAAATAGAACAATAGTACATATTGCGTAACAAGGTCCACAAAACACAATAAACATAGTTTTTTGCAAACATAGTGCTGTGAATAGATCCGATTTATCGGTAGATTCCCGATAAATCGCTTATCGGAGCGATAAATCGATCCAAAAGATAAATGGTGAAGATAAGGAATAGTCCTATCGGTCACCCCACGAGTAGCGATAAATCGGAAGATTAATCGGTGAATCGGAAGATTTTTTTGAACAGTATGATATATACAAGCCGTACATGCTAACTAAAGATTAGAGGAGGTCTGCCCCATGGGCCACTAGCACCCAAGTTGGGCTGGCCCGTTAAGAGGCAAAAAGGGTTTTAAGCCGGATTTTATCAGTTTTTTTCTTTGAGCAAATATTATCAGTTTTGCAAACAGGTTGTTCCTTTCTTTACCGGTTTATCCTTTTTTAGGTTTCTTACTTTCAGTTTTCATTTTTATGTTTGACTTATTTTTTATTTTTTTAATTGAAAAATGTTCCCATTTTTAAAAACAATCCCATTTACAAACTTTGTTCACAATTTCAAACAATGTTACTTTCTAAAATATTTTTCAGAATTTTAAAAAATGTTCCATTTTAACTTTTGTTACAAATTCAAAAAATATCCGTGTTTAAGAAATTGTTTAGGCTTTCAAGGAATGTTATATTTTTTCCAAATTCATGTCCCTTTTTAGTTTTATTTCGGTATATGTGAACATTTTTTCAACATGTGAACATTTTTGGAATCCACAAACATTTTTTCATATTCGAGAACATTTTTGAATTGGTGAACCTTTTCCAAATAATGTACAATTATGGAATTCAAAGTTTTTTGTTGAATCCATTAATATTTTTAATACATGAACATTTTCTAAATGTGTGATCAATTTTTTAATTTGTTAACATTTCCTAAATTCAGCGTGAACATCTACGCCGCGGATGCCGGTAGTCGCTCGATGAAGTCCATCGTGAGGTCGTGCCATGGCTCACTGGTTATGTGTAGAGATTGAAGCAGCCACGGAGTCTTGATATGCTCAAATTTCGCATGTTGTCACACAGATCATTGGCGGACAAAGTCTTCCACAGGATGCATGAGGCCCCTCAATGACAAATGCTTCTTGACCCGCTACCGCTCGTATCTTGCCATCACGTCGGAGTGTCCACCCACAACGCTCACACGAAATGCGCTAGCAAACTTGGTCTCGAGCGTGATGTTTACCCCGGTCCATAGTCTCTCATTGAAGCGAGTAACACCTTGTCGAAGCTGGTAGCCTTGATCGTTCGGGCTAGACAAGGCAAGGCACTGGAGCATGTCTCGCGCTTCGGAGTTTGTCTAGTAGGATTTGGCCACCCCTTGCATCCACTCAGGTTGGCACACTAACAGGGGTGTCGATGGAGAGAAAGTGACCTACGTGAGACCAAGCGTTTGCGGCGTCGTTATCCGAGCCTTGCATGCACTTGAAGGAAAATTGGAGTCCCATCATCTTCAACATGGCCTTGTGCTGAAGCTCCGTTTCGAGTTGTTGATCACAGAGAGAACATAAACTCTTGTGGTCGATGAAGATGATGAAGGCGGCCCGCTGGAGGTAGGAGCGTCATTTGTCCACGGCAATCATCATGGCCAGGAATTCCTTCTTGTGGTCATGCATGCCAAGCACCATGTTGTGGCAAGCAATCGGGTGGCCTTCGTGCACAGAAGCCACGCCCATGCTAGTGTCGCTGGCGTCCATTCTGATGCAGAACGCCGCGAGGTCCAACAAGGCCATTATCGGGGTGTTGACCATGGAGCTCTTGAGAAGCTAAAACGCCGCATGCGCCTAAGGCGACCACTCGAACCCCTTCTTGGTGAGGATCTTAGTGAGAGTTTTGGTGATGATCCCTTACCGTGGAACGAACTTGCGGTAGTACTCGGCTAGGCCGAGGAAGCCGCATGGCTTCGGTGGCATTTTGTTGGAGTAGGCCATGCGTGCATCACGCTAGTATTGCTCGTGTCAATGGCCACTCTGTCCTGGGAGATAACGTGTCCAAGGTACTCAATGCACGGCTAGGAAAACAAGCACTATGACTCGTCGGCATAGAGTTGGTATTGCGATGGGAGGGGCAACACTGTGCACAAGTGCTCCTCATCTTCCTGGGTGGTGGGGCCAAAATGTCATCCAAGAATATGATCATGAACTTATGAATGTGTTTGGCAAAGATGTTGTTCATCAAGCGCTGGAACATAGCTGGTGCATTGGTTAGTCAAAACAGCATGACATGAAAATGGAAATACCAATGGTGTGTCTTGAACGCCGTCTTTTGCACAAGTCAAGCTTGGAGAGGAAAGCCGCACCTGATACTCATTGAGAACCTCACCAATGATGTGTAAGGGAAACTTGTTTTTGACAGTCACGGTGTTTAGCCGACCTTTTTGCTGCAACCGCCATTGTTTTTTGCTACATCCATGACGGTGGAGCTGAAAGCCCCCACCCCCCTCCCTCCAGCGGCGACTATTTTTGCTGCAACAGTCGTCGGACTTTGCTACCATCAGTGGAGGATTTTGCTACATCCATCATGGCGGAGCTGCGACCCCGCAATGGCGGCGACTTTCTTTGTTGCAACCGTCGTTGTTTTTGCTACTACCGGGGATGTATTTTGCTTCATCCATTCAATGTCATTTACATGTGGTCGTCGTTCATGCAATCCAATTCAACAAGTATCGACGACGAGTGGCGGCGGCGGTGCATCGTGGTGTTGCATCAGTGGAGTATCAACGGCGGGAGTTGCAACCGGTCGAGGCAGAGCTGCGCACGAATTGATGAGCGGGGATGGTTCTTCGCGAGCAACGAAGGGCTGCGAGGCGTCGGAGTGCGAGCGGCCAGCGGAGCTGCACACGGAGGTGAATGCGCGTGGGCCAGCGGTGGGGATTTTTTTCCTGAGATGCGGTGGGAGGTAGAAGATGATTCAAGGAGGGGGAAGAAGCCAGATCGGACAAGTGATCGAGGCTAGATCAAACGGCTGGGGCCCGACTAGCCGAGAATTGGGCCAGCCGGCCTGTGCCTAGCACTGCCCAAAAGAGCATTGAACGTGATTGTAAAGGAATTATTGGGGCTTGGACGAGCTCACTTGAATTTGTTGTTTTGGGGGTGCTGGCTTGAATTAGTGCTGGTTCCCGGCAAAAAGAAAAGAAAAGAAGAATTAGTATTTTTACGGGTAGAAGAAGAAGAAGAATTAGTGTTCATTAATTCATACTACTCCCTCCGTTCCTAAATATTTGTCTTTCTAGAGATTTTAAATGGATAGCACATACCGATGTATATAGACATATTTTATAGTAGATTCACTCATTTTGCTCCGTATGTAGTCATTTGTTGAAATCTCTAGAAAGACAAATATTTAGGAACGGAGAGAGTAGTTGGCTAGCCCACATTCTATGCGTGAAAAAAGAAGGGTCCGGATAACTGCCACACGTGTGGCACAATGGACACCCGCCCACACGACCCTGTGTGGCATACCCATGAGCAGCCCATTACGACTTTGTGTGGGCGAATATAAGAACTGCCCACACGTGTGGCAGGAGGAGCATCCTACCACCACGACTCCCTACGGTACAATGGGATCGATCTCAAGAAATGCAATTCGTTTGGTGGGGAACCCACACCCCACATGCCTCCATCAGACCAGATCCCTTTTCCCTGTGAAAAAGGGGAAAAGCCCACTAACAACAAATTAAATGAAAAGGCCCAGTTTTTGCTTTTTTTTCTGTACAAATAAAAGCCTAGATTTTGCTTAGATACTAAAAAATGCCATCAGCTGCTTGAAAAAGCAGAAAATGTCATTCGAGTTTAACCATGAACAAAGGTTTATATTTTTTTAACGATGGCAAAGGTTTATGAACACATATATAATGCCCAAAATGAAATATGGCAAATCTGCCATGACAACAAAAATCAATATTGCCATGTGAAAAAAGCAAAAAGTTGAAAAAATTCATGTGAAAAGAACACACAAATTTGACAAAGGCAATAAAAGATAAAAATGCAATTGCATTTTTAATTAAAAATGCCATGAAAGTTTAATCAAAATTGCCATGTTTCAAGGAGAATTTTGCCGTGTGTGAGAAAAAACACAAAATGTTGAAAATCAAGTACGAACAAAGAGATTTGCCATGGCAGATTGGTATCAAAGAATTGCCGTGTTTTGTATGATGAATTTAATGTGTGTTGAAAGACACAAAAGGTTTGGAATTCACCTATGAACAAGAAACGTGTCATGGCAAATTAAGTATCAAAACTTGCCACCATTTAAATTCATGTAAACTAAATTTGCCATGAACAAGAAAACATTGCCATGGCAGATTCATATTGAAACTTGCCATGGCAGAAAAAATCATTTAAACTAAATTGCCATGATCATTAAACTAAATTTGCCATGAATTGTAAACTAAATTTGCCATGAATTGTAAACTAAATTTTCCATGAACCAACAAACTAAAATTTGCCATGAATTTGTATCAAAACTAGGCACGGCAGACTTATATCAATAATTGCCATGTTCTCGTATGATGAATTTGCCATGTGTGTAAAAAACAGAAAATTTAAAAAAATCATAAATTTGAACAGGAAAATTGGCACGGCAGAAATTCACGTAAACTAATTTTGCCATTACCAAGAAAAATTGCCATGGCAGATTCATATTGAAACTTGCCATGACAGAAAAAATCATGTAAACTAAATTGTCCTGATTTGAAAACGTATCTAAACTTGGCATGGCAGATTTGTATCAAGAATTGCCATGTTTTGCTATGATGAATTTGCCGCGTGTGTAAAAACCACAAAAGGTTGAAAATCAAAAAATATGAACGAGAAAATTGCCATGGCAAATTCGTATCAAGAATTGCCGCTTGTTTGTATGATGAATTTGCCGTGTGTGAAAAAAACACAAAAAGTTGAAAATTCCAGTATAAACAAGAAATATGCCATGGTAGATTCGTATCAAAACTTGCCACGGCGAAATTCACGTAAACTAAAATTTGCCACGATTTGAAATTCGCCATGACTAGTAAACTAAATTTGCCATGAACCAAATAAACAAAATTTGACATGATCAAATAAAATCAGTTTGCCATGATCAATAAACTAATTTGCCATAGCCAACAAACTAAATTTGCCATTATCAACAACCTAAAATTGCCGTGGTTAACTAAGAAACAAAAGCATAAAGATTGTCATGGGCGTGTTAAAAAAACTAAATTTGCCATGACTAGTAAACTAAATTTGCCATGAACCAAATAAACTAAATTTGACATGATCAAATAAAATCAGTTTGCCATGATCAATAAACTAAATTTGCCTTGGTCAATAAACTAAATTTGCCATTATCAACAAACTAAATTTTCCGTGGTTAAGTAAGAAACAAAAGCATAAACATTGTCGTGGGCGTGTTAAAAAAACGAAATTTGCCATGACTAGTAAACTAAATTTGCCATGAACCAAATAAACTAAATTTGCCATGAACCAAATAAACTAAATTTGACATGATCAAATAAAATTAGTTTGCCATGATCAATAAACTAAATTTGCCATGGTCAATAAACTAAATTTGCCATGGTGTTTTGCTTATAAATAGAAATGTACGTTATAGAATTGCCATCGATAAAAGTTTAACAGCTGCCATGATTTCTGACCTCAATCTAACCACATGTATTCTATAGATAACAACACCAGATAATTAACAGGCCTCTTGACCTAGGGTACTACTACAGGTACACACGTTTAAGCTATGTGACCAACTTAAAATGCCATGGGTGTTAAATTTGCCATGCCTCTGAAATTTACCATGGCATCATCAAAAATTGCCATGACTCTAAAGTTGCCATCACTGCATGCTCGAAAACTGCCCGTGGAAACTATAGACTATCCATCCAATTCTAAACAAAGGCTAAATTATCAGATTCAAAACTGTACTCAAATGATTGATCAAACAAAAATCATCGCCCTGCTGCCGTGTGCATGAACACACAACACACGAAACTGAGAGAGGGAAAATCAAACCTCCATGGCATCGGGTGCCGGAGGAGCACGGAGCAGGCGGGCCTTCCTGAAGATCACATCGAGCACGCGGATGTCGTCGTGATTGCAGTAGTTGCTGGGCTACCGCGACGCCCTAACGAACAAGCTGTTGCCTCCCACGACCACAAGCCCATCGGTGTTGACAACGAACATGGGGTGGCGCTTGCCCACCGGGTCGAGTAGCTCCGGCCCGCGCCTGCACCCACCACGGAGGCCGAGCCCCACCGGGGACACCCGCCCGGCCCGCCGCGTCATTCCCGGCAGGAGTTGGCGAGTAGCGCGGGTGCCACGCAGATAGACCTGGCCTTGGCGGAGCTCGAACCCCAGAAGTAGCCGCGCGCGCTCGCCTCCTCCGCTTCAGCCATCCGGCCCCCTGGACCTCCCCCTCACAGCTGGAAAAACCACGCCGCTCTCCCTCACCGCCACCCAAGCCGCCATGGGAGAAGGGGGATCCACCGGTGCTCACCACCAACGCGCCCCTCCCCGCCCCTCACGCCTGCCACCGCCCATCTCGCAGGCCACCTACTGGTCACCACAAAGATACATATGAGAGGGGATTAGTAGCAGAGGGGAAGAAGAGGAGCGGCACGGGGCGGTGGGAAGAAACCTGGCTGCGCTAGTCGGTGTTCGCCGGCCACCGGAGGTGTGGGAGAGGCGCCGGGGTCGCTCGGGGTTGAGCTCCTTGGCGCGTGGCCGCCGTCGATGCGGGGGAAAGGGAGTGGAGTGAGGGTGGGGGGCCTGAGGCGAGAGGATAAGGTGCGCTGCCACACGCGTTCGGGCGAGGAGTGTTTCGCCCGCACAACACCATTTGCTTACGTGGCTTTTGACCCGGATGGCAATTGCTCTAAAATTCGTGCAAACGGATCGAACGGCATCAAGTGCGTGTGGGCGGGTTTCTAAATGCCACACGTGTGGGCGTTAACATTTCCGAAAAAGAAAGTTAGCCCATCTTCTAGCCTTTAACTTCCTTAGTAAGTGTTTCGAGAAAAAAAAAACTTCCTTATTAATCTGCCAGTAGATATTTTTTGAAGCTATAATCTGCCAGTAGATAGCCTTGGCACAAGTAACGGGATGGATAGAAACACGGTTGCAACGCATTGTACTGTGCATGTATATGTTATTTATTTATTTTTGATTGAGAATCGGATACGTTTTTTTAGGGTGATCGGATACGTTGTTAATTTGATTGATTGACTACGGTGCAATCGGGACCGAGCTTGATTCGAACGGCGGCGGGGATTCGGAGTTCCAACAACGAAACACTATGTATTTGCACGCCGTGTGTTTAAATCGAGTCCGGCTTGGAATACACGTTGTGTCCGTGTAGTTCTAGGACAGGCCCAAAGGGTCGGCTGCTCATGTATATTTATATGCATCCTGAGATAGCACCGGCAAGGAAAAGTAGAAAAGGGATAAAGGGAAAAACAAAGGGCACGACAAGGATCCCGGCTACGAGTTTCTTGTGTCTCGTGTTTGTCGGACAAGCGATTGATTTCGTTGTCAACCCTAGCTAACGCCATGGGGTTCCTTACACACATGGAAGCGGTCAATGCAGCACGCGAAGCAAGCAAGGCTGGGGCCAGGTGCGACGAGAGGCTCGTCATTCATCGTGTGACCAACGGCGGGTGCTTTGACGACTTCAACAAGGCCATGGACGAGTGCCGCGGCCACTACAGTCCCGAAACGTCCAAACGTGATATTGAGCGAGGCACCGGCGAGCGCGTGGTGGACGTGGAGGCGTGCGTCAAGGCCACGGCGGCCCTGCGCGAGTGCTTTGCTGGCAACCCCGCAAAGTTCAAGCACCAGTACCTTCGCCGCATGGACGAGGGCCTCGACGAAGACACGAAGCCGTCGTGGGAGCAGATTCGGGAAGATAAAAAGGTCATGTTCAGGTGGTGGACTGACATGAGGAGAAGCTAAGCTATGCTTGCATCTGCATCGAGCATATATTTACTCGTATTGATAACATGGCTTACATCGATTATATTAGCCTATACTAGTAGTAGTGGATATAATAGGATCAAGCTATTTTGGTGTTGAATTATCTTTTCCTTTTATTAGTTGTGGAGTTTTTCGGTGTAAGATGGATTAGATCGCGATGAGGTTAGTGTTCCGGATGTAAACCTTGTTTAGATCTATTGATGAATTACGCAGCTTCTTCTCCTGCACAAAATGTGCATGTCTCGTCTTGTAAAACATGCAACTTTTAGTGCGAATTTATTCCTAATTTGACTCCAAACGATCTTGAGCATTGATTTCTCGATTGATCTACAGTAGCAGCAGCAGTACGTCAGCTTTGCGTGGACTAGGTTAATTTAATTACTACTCCTAGTTACTACTCATGTGTGGTAGTATGATTTCTAATCCATCCGTCCTACCCTGCACAGCAAAGGCAGGACCAAATTCAACCAAAATCACTACGTAGTAAAGTCTAGTAAGTACATCACAAATTTATATATTGCTTCTTTTGCTTTTTCAACACAACCAGGAACGACTCAAGCCTGAGAAAGTGAAAACACACAACCAGTTTACTTTCTATATTTCAGCCAAGAATCATTGGTCCATTTGCTGGCTCGCTCCGAATCAAGCCTGGGCGAGCTTCTTATCGACGGCGGTCACCGAGCGCAAGCTCTGGGCTGCCCACTACCGCGCGTCCCTGGCAAAACAGCAGGATCACCATCAGCTGTACCCCTCAAGAATGAACAAACATGGTCAGCTATTTATTCAGAGTTGAGAAATTTATTCTCTACTAGCAGACATGGCACAAGCAGCTCACTAGAAACTGAATAGGAAGCTCCTTGCAGTGGTTTACCAGAAGAGAATATCATAGCATTACAAATTAGCAAGCTGGCCATGGAGAAACATCGGTTTCATATGATGGTTTGACACTGATTTACACTACATGAGAAATTGGGATTTACAAAGCCAACTGCAAGTAAACAACAAGCAGAATCAGGTTATAGAACCACTCCTTTCTGTTCTGGAAAATCTATGCACTATGTATGTAAAAACTAAAATAATAACTACTCCTCCCTCCTTTCAGTTTTGTAAGACGTTTTAGACATCTAAAACGTCTTACAAAACTGACAGGAGGGAGTACATAATTTGTCTAATTAGACAGCATCTAGTTTTTGATGATACACTTGTTCTTGGAGTAACCTGCAACCCAAATAGCCATTCATGTCCGTCTTCTCTCAAGCTTGAGGGAGCAGCTGATGTATTGCAGTGCAGCTACCGCTACAGTTCAAGGACTGCACTTCTTTCTTTCTTGCCTACAAACCCAGAGAATTAACAAAAAATATATCTTGATCAAGGTTGTTGCTGCAACTCCTCCAACATAATTATGTCAAGTCCTTCTAGCTAGCTAATATAACATGCAAACTAAAGGCAATGTCTCCATTAAAGAGGAAGATAATTTAGGAACGTATAAATAATCATCTTGCAAAGTCTGTGACCATAATCCAATATATTTATGACACAACCTGGAAACATCTTGTATAGCCAGTGACTACATTATGACAGCCAACCACTAATGTGCCCTTGTTTCCCTTGAAAAAAAAATCCACATCAAGTTATTTATAAAAGAATAAGGGACAACTTCCACGGTTCTAAAGCTCAAAGTACAAGAGACAAATGGCAAGAAGTAGCTAGGGATTCATCTATCTCTCAGCTTCAAAGATGCCAAACTTGCAACATACATCATCAATCAATATACATACGACCAATGCACTAGAGTGAGCCATGAGAATTCTAGCTTTGGCATTATATATGCATAGATATAACAGCACAAAGACATGACCTTGACTGCAGCAGTTAGTTTAGTATAAAGGCCTAATACAAGTACTTTAGGGACGCCCTCACATTCCTCTAAAAAAAAGGGACGCCCTCACAGAATTATTTTAAAGAAAATGAAGGACAAGCTGGGGTCCATTTAACAGCAACCACCACCAGCAAATGCATGTTGGTCGATCCGTATGTTGAATAGCGAGAGCCATGCCTTGCATTTGCATGTATCTCTCTCAAGTGCCTCATTACAATGAAAGATTACTCGATATGCAGCAAAGATAATAGACCCATCCTCCCGTCGTAAGACCATACCAGCACCAACATTACCATCTTGTACTGAGAAGGACCCGTCGATCGACAGTGCAGTCCAGCCCTTAGGTGGCGGTGGCCAAGTGGCCGACATTATTGCATGCTGCACCACCGGACCTGGCGTCTCCTCCCGAACAAGCATTTTGCCTTTTATAATTTCCTCCACTGTACTTTTGTGTGAGATCGAGTGATTTATAATAGTTGTCGAGAAACTCCTTTGTGATCTCCACGGGAGGTACCTCCTTTCCACGCACCACTTCATTCCTAAGTTGCCAGATTCTCTAGATAAGCAAGATAACCATATCTCGGATATGACTATCGCATGTTGCTAGAACATGCAATAACCAGTCTTTCCCGTTGTCGACGAGAACCTCTGTTAGGCAATAAGCCACGGCTCAGGACGGGTCAGGCGCGGTGCGTGCAGTCTCGCGTGTATGACTGGAGCAAGACCGGATGTGCTGGACTGATTAGTTGGAGGAGCCAAGAGATATGGTGAGTTAGTTGCATGCAAGTCGTAGTTAGCTGCATAGCCGGGTCATGTGACCGTTGAGATATTGGCACAAGTGATGAGTATAGACGTGCATGTAGTTGGTGGTTAGGTAGTGCCGTAGTGCATGGAGTTAGTTGAGCTAGTGGCCGGGTGATGCGTGAGTGCATGGGCTAGTGGCCGTTGTAGTGGCGTGAGTTATGGGCTTGAGTGCTTGCCCCTGATGTATATATATGTGCTGCATATTAATGAAAAAGAGCCAGCCGTGAGGGCTGAGGGAAACATGTAGTCACGGTGTGTCACCAGGGAAGTGTCTTTGGCAAAGCTATTGTGATCTTTCTTCCTTGGTGAAGTGTGTACGTGTGTGTGTTCTTCCCTGGTATGTGTGAGAGTTGTGAGGGAGAAGAAGAAGGGCGCTGCGGCGAGGAGGCGGCGCCAACAACCTCATCAGCTGGCAAAGGCCATATCGAACGCATTACTTGCCAGACACTTTTCGCCCGAGGGCATGCAATAAGAGCATGGAACGAACTCTCTATGTCACGGCCGCATACTCTACAATGATCAATGGTTGAAAGGTGCCGATATACCTTGTTCTGGTCTATTGCAATGCTCATGCTGCTGTTTTCCATGAGGTAATACGCATCTTCAACGGAAGTTTTGCCCGCCACACATAGTTCCACAAAGAGCGCTGGCCAGCTGGATTTGAACTTGATGCCCCTCCAGTATAGATTTTATCATGTTCTTTTGTAGCCAGGTTACATGTGCTTTTGACTGTGAACCGATCGGATTTCTTAGGGAACCATGCGAGAAAATCCACATGATTCCGTGGTGTCCTATGTATCCTCAGAATCTCTTATACATCAACATCCCCAAAAATGCTCCTGGAGCCGCTCAATATTCCGTCCACTGTGATCATACAGGAAATCTGAGACTTGATTGAACCGACAATTTCTTTTCGGGGTAATTGGTCTTTGATCATGTCCTCTTGGAATCGAAGAATCCCGCCACATGTGTACTTTGGAACCGTCCCTATCCTCCAAATAGCACCCATCTTTACCAGTTGTAAACCATGTTCAATACCTTTCCGGACTGCCGAAGAGTTATCCGAAAAGACATTGTCAAGAAGATTTTTATTAGGATAATATTTCGCCCAAAGCAAGCGAGCACAGAAACTGTTCACAAAAGGTTTGAGTTTTAAAAAAATATGTTCACAGATTTTGAAAATGTTTGGGTTTAAAAAATATTTACTTTGTCAAACAGAAATTCACATACGAAAGTTCAAAAAAAAATCGTTTTGGACTAGTGATGTTATGCACTCGCGGGAGCTTGTGTGTTAGATCCGCGCACCCATTTTACTATTTGTGAATTGGTGTTAAAGTGTTGCCGCTTTCTCTAATTCTTTAGGTCTTGCACTGCTATTCTAGCACTTGAGTCAGGCAGCCGAAGTCGCTAGAGCGGTATGAATCATATCCCAGCTCGTGAGGTCGATACGCATGTATGGCATAATTTTTGTTGATTTTCCAGCGCAAATGGGCCGGCCCAGGTTAGCCGTGCCTGTGCCGTATTCCAGCCTAGGAGGTCCTTCGAATGTATGTCATATTCCATCGTATGTACGAAAATGATACTATTTGTCAAAGGTCTAAATTAGACTTTATATGAGAAAAAGGCTTTTGCCCCGCTATATTGATATAGCAACCGCCCGATACAACAAAAAGTTCAATACTGGGGCAAACGGCACAAGCATGCCCAAAAGAAACAAAAGAGAAAGAAGAGAGGAAATAAAGTCAATAGCATCGGATCGACGAAAACGACGATAACCCAAAACCGTTGCGCCCACCGGAGATGTACCACCTCGCTCCAGGCACCTCGAACCCCCGCATACCAAGCAGCACCTTCAGGAAGGAACACGACGACGACGACGCTGCTGCCCGGACAGGTCCTAGGGTTTCCCCCGGTACGCGGAGGGGCGTGGGGAAGGGGAAGATCCGACGCCCTTCAGGAAGGAACAATGGCGCCCACGGGTGTCACCGCGTCGGTGCAGGCAAGCCGGCCCGGATTTCTCCCATCCGCCAAACACCCACAACCCCGAACGGTCCGACGCGCTCCACCAGACAAGCCACCCACGAACGTGCGCCACCACGGTCTTGCCATCATCACCGCCGCCTCACCGTGGTAATCGAAGCGAGACCGACGAGAACGAGAGGGAGCAGCCGGGAACGACGAACGACAGCGAGAGCAGCCACGCCGGAGGAGACAACCTCCACCGCCATCGGCGGTCACCGACCGGACGCGGCAGGAGCGTGACCAGGCCCAGAGGCCCGGCCGAGCCTGGGGGCTCGTGAAGCACCCGTCGCCGATCTGCAGTAGACGTGCCGCCGTCTCCACCACCCCCCGCACGAGCCGCGCCACCACCGCCGCAGGCGAGACCGAGTCAGGCCCGCCCAGACCCAAATGGGGCCCAAAAGGGCCCAGATCTGGGCCAGGAGGGCGCCGCCGCCACCCACCGTGCCAACGCGCCGCCAAGTGGCAGCGCAGCAGCCTCTAGGCCACCCGGAGCTGCGCCGCTAGGAGCAGCAGCCGCTGCCAGAATCACCGTCGACCGAGGAGCGCCGCCGCGGGACGCCACCACCTGAACCGTGGCACCGCTGCCGCGGGAAGGACGCGCCGCCGCCGCCAACACCACGCGGGCAGGCCCGGTGGCTCAGGACGGCGGCAACCGGAGGAGAGGGACGGGAGGGCGTTGGGGGCGGGAGATGGGCCTCACGCCTCGCCGGGAGGTGACGCGGGGCAGGCCGGGAGGAGAAGGGAGGCGGGCGCCGAGTGCTTGTGGGCCATGGCCGCCGGAGGCGCGGGAGGGAGTGGAGGAGCCCGGCGGCGGCGGCGGAGCGGGAGGAACCCTAGTCGCGGCAGCAGGCCGCCTTTGTACCGCACTTCACACTATCCCAACGCAGTGATTTCAACTGTCTAAATTACCCTTTATACACTTTATGAGAGGGGTGTACCGAAGCGTTTCTCTTTAAAGAATGGCCTGCACTAAAACGAGAAGACATCATGATCTCGTGCCAACATTTTATTTTGCACATGCGCACTATTTTCAGTCTATGAACGTTTGACTTGCCTACATTTTTCTAGCAACATTTCTACATGTTATTGTTTTTTCTTTATTTTACGTAGTACTGGCCAATGCAAAGGTTGTTACGACAACAGTTAATTTGACCTTTTCCCACGAAACCTTCCGTACTCATATTAGATGGTATTTTTCACCAGATAAGACGAAAAGAAGGTTTATCCGTTTACGCACACTACTAGGATGGGCACTTTAAAACCGAAAACCAAAAAACCAAACCATTTAACAAATTTATCTCTTTATTCGGTGTTCGGTTTGTGCGGTTCGGTGTGAAAGTTGGTAACTATTCAGTATTGCATTTGGTTTCCATCGCTATCAAACCCTTCCACCTCCTCCTCCTCCTCCTCCCGCCGCCCAGCCTTCGCCGTCCGCCACCCTTGCTCACCATCATCACCAATGGTCCCGATCCGCCATCGGAGATGTTGTCCAGCACGTGCCCGACCGCCGCGACAGAGACGCAGTCCGCCTCGTCCGTTGGCGTCACTTCCTCCGCTCCATCTTGCAAGGCGGAGAACGTCGCTCGCAAGATGCGGCGACACCGGTAGGGGAGAGGGAGGAGGCGGCGGCGGCGGCGTAGGGAGGTGCGGACATGGTCGAGCAGCTATCTCCCCTCGTCACGACAGGAACCCGACACCCCTTCCATCCGAGTGCCGACGCGGATAACGCCGTCCGACCCCATTGGGGCAAAGGAGGATAACGGCCGGGCCATTCCGAAGAGCTTTCCGTCTACGTAGATGCCGGCGGTGGACGTATGTGACTCGCCGCAGCTCGTTCGGTCCCCGATGAGCACGGTCGCCGGCGGCGCCCATGCTGCCCTCGTCATGTTCGATGGAATGACCGAACATGAGTCAATACGTTTTGCTTGATCCTGTCTGATCAAAGTTGCGTACGACATGTTCAATGTTTTCCGTAGACTACTAGTTCATTTCGGACATGATGAATGCTTGCAAACCATGATCATCTAGGAGGCATTCTTGTCGAACATGATCAATGACAATGAAGATCCGACCGAAATGGAGTATGAATTGGAGGGCACCACTGCATTTGAAATTGGGAGAACATCCGAACCCAATCCAAGCAAGAATAAGAAGAAGAAGCGTAAGACGGCAAAGGCAAGGATAACCGACAAGTCATGGGAAACAAGTGGGAGAAGGCATGGGCCTCCCGTGACGTTGCGGCTACAAAAATGTCATCTGCATGGTCGGGCATTTTTTGGTAAGGGAGAACAAGAAAGAGGAGAGATAGAAGCTCATGTTGGATGCAAAAAAGGAGAGGATGGAGTGGGGCCGGAAGAGGGTTGGAAGGAAGCTCAAAATTGAGAGGGAGTAGATCGAGTTGGAGAAGCAAGAGGTGACGATCAAATGGGAACTTGAGCTTGAGAAGGAGAGGTTGCAACTCGTACGGGACACAGAGGATGCAAGGATCATGTTGGCGGACGAAACCCTATTGGATGAGCATTCAAAGAAGTGGCTTGCGGAAAAGAAGGAGATCAACAACCATAGGAAGTACGAGGCGGTAAGGGCGACTGCGGCAGCGGCAGCAGATCATGCGGCCAGGATGCAGTCGGAGGAGGAAGCCCGGATGCGGGCGGAGCAGGACGGATTCCGCTTGAAGCAGGACGCCTTCCGCTCGGAGCAGGCGCCCGACTAGTGATCCGAAACCATCCGTCATGCTCGGACATTGATTTCATTTTGGCACGTCCTATTTTGTTGAATTATGATTAGCTTTGCTTTATTTTAAACTGTTGAATTCGAACAATTTGTATTGTATGATCGACATGTATGGACTGCATGGATTTGAGGATCGTCATTTGAGGTATGTCGATGTGCGCAACATACGTGGGGCGATGTCCGTGTAGGCGCCCACGGGCGTATAAGGGGACGGATTTGACAAGTGAAGCTGTAGATGCTCTAAACCCACCAAATTGCTGGGTCGCTCTAGGGGTTGGCGGGCGTATGTTCTGAAACCCTTCCTTGTTGAGGCAGGTGTCGCATCACCGATTCACCGTAGCGTGTCGACAATCAGACTCAACAACTCTTCCATGTTCTGTTTGATTGCCTTCAGCGCATAATCACTACAATTACTAAGCTCCCACGATTGTGAGGCTTCTGGTGAATCGGTGGTGTGAAAGTTGTATGGTCAATGTTTGACAAGGTGTCAACCGGGCGGTGTGAAAGCTGGTTGAATGGGGTGTGGGGTACAGCACGGCTTGATTGTCTTGGGTTTTTGGCCTTTGCAAGATGACTGGGCCCATCGGCTGGTAACGCATGGCGTGTGTGCCGTCGTTTCATCTCTCTGGAGAACTCCCCCACAACAGCGGCAGGCGAGATGGTGACCTCCTCTCTCGCATCCCCTATCACCGTACTGCCGCGGTCGCCCATGCCCTCTTCCTCCCCTATGTTGCCGCTGGCCACTTCCTCTCCTGCCTTGCCGCCGTTCCTCTTCCTCCGCAGGTCCACGGCGGAACCACGCCCCGCTGCTCCGCTACCCAATCAAGCATCGCTGTTCCCCTGCACCGGAGGTGGTGAGAAGGATGACTAGCGCGGCAGGCGTGACCACTGCATGGACTATCATGCAGCTAGCCCACCACGAGGATACCGAGGAGCATGGATGGCCAGGTGGGAGGATGATTTGGTTGGCTGAGGGAAGCACGAGGATGGCGTCGCCACCGCGGAGGCCGAGCCCAAGGCAAGTGGTGGCAAGAGAGGGTGCGGCGTCACGTGGCTCGGCGGAGGCCCGTCCTCTCCCTCCTCTAGCGCAGTGGCCGCGGTTGTCTCGCCTCCTTTCTCACTATTGCTAGCGTGCCACCCGAGTTGCTGCACACTGGCGGCCATTCTCATTTTCTGAACGCTGGTTCTTCTTCTTTGTTCATCCTGCACCAGGTTACCCAACCGGTGGAGAGTTATTGTGCTGCCAAGCCATGGTCCATCGTCGGCCTTCCCCAATCAATCCTGTACATACAGGCCTACTGCCGTGCAGGTGCAGGAAGTCATTCGTCGCAGCTCCCTTCTGAACACCTCATCACTGCTACTATATATGAGGCATACAATGGTTGCTATGTACCAAGGCTGGGTAAATTGCTCTCCTCTCTCATCACCTTTTCACATTGCGAATGATTTACCAGTGATTAGTCTGTTCGTGCTGGCACCGTGCTCTACAGTTGGTGCTTACCTTTTCGTCCAAGTTGTGGTGCTTTTGGGGCTAGATTTAGGCAAGCCGGCTCACTGTCATGCAGACCATTTATTTGGACAAATGCCAAGAGAAGCACCGCTGAAGTTTGTATGTGTACTAATGCTTATGATAATATTTACTGGCTGGAGTTATTCTGTTTACACTAACTGACATGTATTTGTTTGTTCTATCTACTGAAATTAGTCAACATTTGTAGCACCTCATTTGCATGCAGGTAGACATAGATCATCTCAAATGTTTTTGCTCTTCCTAGGCCAGCCTTATTGTTCATATGTTAATATAGATGATACACGCGTAGTGAATTACTGAAGATAATAACAGCAATGATTTCCTTTGGTTCGTGAGAGATTTGTTGATGCTTGCTTTATCTACGCTAAACTGAACGTGTATATGCCATCTTTTGAGGTGAGCACATTCCTTGGATTGCCAACTGGGTAAATGATATCCTAGGTCTTCACATTTTGACCCTTGGTTTGTGTTTCTCTAAATATGGTTGTTTTTTATTTTCTCACGAGAAGTAGGGCATATCCCAGCCTGTGCAGTTCTTTATTTTACAGAGATTTTGTCTTTCATGTTTAATTTATTCATTGGCTTCGACACTAGCTCAGGTCTTTGTACCCCTATTGTTTTCATTTTTACAGGTAATCTGTTTTCTCATGCTGATTTTTCTTTGCATCTTTGTTTGACCATGATATATGCAGATAGGCTGATTTCGATGACATCCTACTATTAGGCAGCATAACAATGGACCAGTACCCACTGCCCACTAGATTTTCACTGTGAGTTGTGCATCTTAGATTTACTCTGTTAATATTACACACATGCTTTATCCGAGTGAAGTTTATAATTAATTGGAGCTGTGGACAACATCGATGTTTTGGATGAATGGTTCGTTGAAGAGATAATCTGAACTGGGAGTGTCACACACACTATTCGATTCAGATGATACAGAAGTCTTTGCTATTGAAGATTGCGAGGATACAACTTCACACTGGACAATTCCTCTGCTCCTTGTGTTGATAGCAAGGCATGGTTGCTATGATGTCATGGTTTCTTGCAACAAATTTCTTTCTTCCCAGCATTTGTTTTAGCGGGCAATCAACCTTGAACATATACAATGACATCCCACTTGCTTGTGAATTACAAATGCCAGATTTTCTGCTAGATGGGATATTTATGCTGAATTACACATGCATGGAGATAAATTGAGCTCCGTGTGTACGTACATCAGAAAAGATGCAACCATGCACCTCCTTCACTTGTGTGATAGGGACCTGAACCAACCTGACCCTCCGCAAGACCACAATACACATGATATGAGTAAGATGGCATGTGCATATCTAGCTACGAGATATGCACTTTGAAGTTTGCTGGACTAATTGGCATTGTATTTGTTTTTTGTTTTTACCTCGCATTGGCGGCATCCTATTTGATTATAGGTAAGAAGGTAAGAGTTGGCAAACGGGACCATTGATATGAAACAAAACGATTGCAGGTAGAGTTAATGTTGTTCTCAAAAAATTTTGTAATGATTTTAGGGTAAATACTCCTGTGGCTTCTAATAAAAATCTATGTAGTACACTATTATTGATTTTCTCCAAGTTTTTTGTTACATTTTCTTTTTGATGTGAAATGAATTTTGTTTTGTGATGGCAAAACAAATTTATTTCTTATATAATAAAGTCATTGGAGTACTGAATCTTTTAGAATTGGTACAAAAAAAAAAAAGCTTTGTAGACAATGATGAAGGATAAAACGGCGCAGCAAAGCGCGCTTTTGCTTCTAGTACCTCTGAATCTAAGCTAGCTCCAGCTGCGTTAGCAGGACTGTGAGGCCACACAGCCTCCTCGCCGCTGCCTCACTCTCCTTGGATTATGGCCTCCTGGATTGAGATGAAAGGATCCTAATAACAAGCACATTTACCCGGAAACCCCATCTTACCTCGTCGCCGGCCTCAGATTACAATGCAATCGCAAGAGAGGGACTACGGCAGAGGTTGCTCGCTCGCCTTCCGCTGCTGCGTCCCGTTTCGGCGAACGTGTCAGCAGAACCAACCGAAATCATCACCAGCCTGCCAGCTTAGGCTACTTGTCTAGGTGCATCCCCCATATACTTCGATGTCTATCGTCTCTGTACGCGTGCTGCCGTGGCCAGAAGTACCAGCTAGTAATCTCGTGGAGAACTTGACTTCGACGGTGGTGATGGAGGGTGACCAAACACAAGACGGGCCAACTCTGAATGTTCCTATCAAGCTACAGTTTTTATGGATGCATGAACACAATCTACTTGAATAGTCAATAGATAGATAGATATATAATAACATGATACCATGTCACACAATATCACAATGTACGATAGCATAGTGCTAGCTAACCAAACTGTAGAGGTCATAATTGAACTGAAAGCAAGCTTGGGCCATCTTTGGTTCTCATTTTTCGATCTTGTCTTCACTGCTTTCCTTGGTAATAGCCTGGCCTTCTACCCCCTTGTCTAAATCAAGACCGTAAACAGCGGTAGAAATCATACACAAAAATATCAACTTGTTAGCTGCATCGATCACACCTCGAATCAGACGTCTGCTGGACATCAAGCGCCTGCAGGTAAAGAGTGGTAGGTGAAATGAGATTATATTTATGAACTCATGTCAAGCAAACAAATAAATAGGAAATTAAGGGAAAAAAAATCTGGACAGAAACTATGCCGACGGCCCAGCTGGCCGGCATAGGATCGGGCGTGAGCTCCCTGCGGGTCGACACGCAGCAGCCTATGCCGACGGCCTGGCCGTCGGCTTAGTTCTGCCCCAGGGGTGCCCAGTAGCCGACACGTGGCACGTCTATGCCGACGGCCTAGCCGTAAGCATCGTACTAAACTAAGCCGACGGTTCGCCGGCGGCCAGCCATCGCAGAGCTTCTATGCCGACGGCCCGCCGTCGCCGGCATAGTTCTAAACTGCCGACGGCCAGGCCGTCGGCATAGAGGTGCCACGTGGCGAGCCGCCGTTGTTAGCCGTTACCGACGGCAACGCTGTTTCGCCAGCTTGACGGCACCGTTAGGGCGATAACTTTGCCGACGCCGATCGTCACGGCATATATGTACGGCCACCGTCGGCATAGGGTCTATGCCGACGGCCATTCTATGTCGACGGTCATCCTGGCTACGCCGACGGATATGTTGCCGACGGCCGTATGCCGACGGGGGCCGTCGGCATAGGCCCGTCCCGACGGGTTAAGTCGAGCTATGCCGACGGCCCCGGCCGCCGGCATAGGGTGCGCTTCCGTAGTGCATGCTCGATATTGCACGCACGACTTAGAGGCATCTCGTCCCGGAGTGTTCTTTAACCGAAGCTATCGAGGCTTCCAAATTTTCTTCATCTCATGTCCAAATTTCGATTCCAAGGCGTGGGACTTGCTAGCATGCTTTGGATTGATACATATAGAGAATGGTCTGTACTTGCTTTGTATCATCAATCACTAAGTTAACGCCGATTGCAATTTTAAATAGTTAAGAAGGATATTGTCTTGACTCACAACTAGGAGCAACTTTAACAGACCCCGCAAAAGTGGCAAACCCAAGAAAATTCGGCGTAGTATACGGGCTTGGCCCAATTTTACGCCGTAACAGAGCCCATATACTCGTCCAACCCATAAAAAGTTTTACTGCGCCGCAAACCGCCCGCCCCACCACCACCATTATATCTATGGGTTTGCGGCGCATTTGCGGGTCGAAACCCTATCCCCCGCCACCGCGACTCTCCGCAATTCCCCACTCCACTCCTCACATTTCTCGCCGTCGGTGAGCTGCATTCCGCCTCCAGCCGCCATGTGAGCCGCATGTGGAGCTCCAGCCACGGCTCTGGGGGTAGATCCGGCGAAGGCGACTTCGAAGGAAAGGGCGTGGTCCGCCGGACGGCACGAGGAATCGGGAGGGGGGGGGCAGGAAGTGGACGACCGGGGCCTCTCGCCGCCGGGCGAAGCTTCCGTCATGAGACGGAGGAATACGACTGGCTGCATCGGGCGCACGCCCTCCCTCCCCGCTGGCTCGTCCTCCGACGCGAGATCCTCGCGACGCCGCGAAGTTTTTCCTCTTCCGCGCGAGCCTTCTCCCGTGAAGAGGGAGTGGTCGGAGGAGCCGGAGGAGATCGAGGTTGTCGCCACAAGCAGAGCCCGAGGATCGATTGCGCCTCGGTGTCATAAGGCCCAAGGACTTCGTGCCGACGACGCTGCCGCTGATCGCCATTTTCCGAACGCAGCTCGCGCGAGGAGGCGGACCGCCGCCACCAGGAGGAGCTCGGCGACCTCGTGTTCTAGCAAAGCGGCGGTCGCTAAGTAACATTCTCGCCAAGGATAAGGACAACGAGTGGCGGCGCATCCACGAGGAGCAGAAGTAGAAGTACATCGACCTCGGCAGCTCGACGAGGAGGATTGAGCTCCTCCACCGCTGCCGTCCATGGCCGCGAGCTCGCCGGCATGAGATCCCCACCTCCTCTAGTACTAGTAGTGAATGTAGTATGTAGTATGTACTAGTGTTTGCAATGAATTAGTGTTTGATCATGTAGTATATGTAGTATGTGATGAATTACTACGGTTGCAATTTCTCCCGTGAAACATTTTTTTCAAATTATGCAGTTTCATATACGGTTTCTGTTCGGCTGCGCACGTTTTTGACCCGCAAACGAGATCTGCGTCGAATCGCAAACGCTGTTCCATGGTCAGGATTTTGCAGGGTCTGCTAGAGTTGCTCTAAGTGGGGCTACATATGTACAGAATGCATCGTGCATGTGTAGCATCTAGTCACAGAATCATACTTAATATACATGGATAAATGAAGTCACAGAATCATACTAGGAAGTACATCAAGTAGAAGATGAGATGGTTCAAGATATCAAAACCCAACAACATCCATCTTATGAGTTGCCACTAATTATTTGCTAAACGGATAAGCACAAAGCCATCATGCTTGGATTAACCAGGAAAAATAAGGTTGCTTAATGATATGATTTGCATGCTCTCCATCTGACAGGTTCATGCCAGGTTAAACAAGTTGACGATGATAAGTACTCCCTCTGTCCCAAAATTCTTGTCTTAAATTTGTCTAAAAACGGATGTATCAAGTCATATTTTAGTATCAGATACATCCATATTTGGACAAATTTAAGACAAGAGTTTTGGGATGGAGGGAGTAATTGAGACACATGCATGCTGCTGTTTCGATTACACAGATTATCTCTGGCTATATCGGCACTTGATGCCGTGAGACGATACAAAAATCATGCAAAAAAAAAAGTCACTTTAGGTTAAGAACTTAAGATACCTCGCTGGAGACCTCGCCGGAGAGGTGGCGGGAGCGCATGAACCTGCTGGGCACGAGCCGGCGTCCCTCCTCCGCGACCGCCGCCTGCGTTTGCTGGAGCAGGGAGCCACCGAGCCTCCTCGCCGTGCACCGAACGGACGCCATAGTCGACGGGATGCATGACATGTTGGTCATTAATCACTAGTTCTCCACGGCCGGCGGGCCGCGGCTGTCCCACCCCACCATTGACACAAACACACACATCATCGATCAGATTGCAGTCTTTGGAGATTTTGGTGAGCGTACCTTGCGGATCGATCTGGGCGTTCCTTCCACAGGCGGCTAGGGTTCTTTTTTTTTTTTTTTGAGGGATCGCCTTCTTTCCACCTCCGCCGACAACAAGAATAGGTAGGTACTTTTCCTCTTAATAATAACTCTTTCCTTCTTTGTTTTTTTTACTTCCTTCTTTGTTGTTTTTCTTCATAAATTTGTTTTTGTACTCCCTCTGGTCCTTTTTACTTCGTATATCAAAGTTTGACCAAATTTATATTTAAAAATATCAAGATCTACAATATCAAATATATATACTATAAAACTACATTTCGTAATGAATCTAACAATGTTGATTTAGCTTTATGAATATTTATATTTTTTTCTATAAGTTTGGTCAAAGTAGAGATACTTTGACTTCAACAAAACTTATATGAAGACTGAAAAAGACCGGAGGGAGTATAAACAACCAAATGAATCTTATAACTGATTTTTTTGACAAAGAGAACATATTAATACCGCGGAGATACCAATTACAACCTACCTCTACACCAACCAAATGTCAAAAGACATTATAGATGCACACAACCAAAAACCAAAAAACTGGTCTTGCCATAGTGAATAATTCATTGCAGTGAAGTGCAAACCACCACCAAAGACAACACCTAGAGTTCAGATTCTCCAAAAGCGATGCCTTCATCCATGCACCGGTGTCGTCCTCTCCCAATCAAAGATCTTAGGTTTTTCACCCTGGAGAAAGTCCACACACTCAAAACAATGCCTTCAACAAGGCCTTTCCTAGGTACAACTTATTAAGGTCAGATCTTGGGTTTTCACATTGAAAGAGAAGACTCGGTACTCCTTCAGTGTTGCCGCCTCCACATGCTGAGGCCACTGTTGAGAGTCTTGAAACACCAAGCAAAGTCTTCATCGCCTCGAAGCCTCGGTCCGCCATTACCAATCCTCCAATTTCAACCGTCATAATATTCTTTACCATTGTCAGCCCCACGGAAATTGAAACACAGACATGTCTCATGAGGTCAACAGATAGCGAAGCTGACCACCTCCTCCTGGAGCAGCACAGACTCATAATAACAGCGTGCACGACCAGATCCCATCTGATTCAGCAATCTATGATTGTCATGCGCCCAAAGGATCTCTGGCAGAGCCTTCCGGAACCCATCAACGGCCAGATAAAAGAGAACGTCAACAAGCAGATTACCGTCTTTGCGCGAGAGGAATCCTAGGATCGCCTCTTGATTCAAAACCAGCAGGCCCCATGCCGTCGGTCAGATCAGTGGATGAAACGACGACCGTAACGCCCAAATCGGGCCCTGCGGCCCATATCGGACCCTCCGCCGCCGTTCCTGACTGATGGAGGCCGTTGTCACTTGTCAGCGGGGTGGAGGCATCCAGCAGCCGCCAGGCCCTCTGGCCGCCAAAGCGTCGACGCCTCCATGGAGATACTCCGCGCCCATGCCTTCATCTCGCGCCACCGCAGCAACCTCCCGTCAAGCTCTGCGTACCTGATGTGAATCCCCCACGCGAGGGATTCCCTTCATGGCGCGAAGGCCATGCCTGCCGCCACCGTTGGCACCGGCAGCAGCGGCTCCCAGGGGAGCACGGCGGCGGTGGTTGTTGGCTAGGGTTTGGAGGCACCTCTGAAGCCCTAGATGATAGATGTATACGGCTTCAGAGGTGCCACCATGGCCAGAAGTAACAGCTAGGAATCTTGTCGAGAAAGTACTTCGACGGCAGTCATGGAGCGTGATCAAAACACAGGAGAGGGCCAACATGCTCCTATCAAGCTACAGTTTTGTTGGATATGCATGGACGCAATCTACTCGAATAGATAAAGCGTTTTCCAAAAAATAGTTGTATCTACTCGAACAGATAGAGCTTTTTCGAACAAATAGCTCTATCTACTCAAATAGACAGAGTTATAATAACATTGATACCATATCACACAATATCACAAGGTACGATAGCATACTGCTAGCTAGCCAAACTGTACAGGTCATAATTGAACTGAAAACAAGCTTGGGCCATCTTTGGTTCTCAATTTTCGATCTTGTCTTCACTGCTTTCCCTGGTACTAGCTATGGCTTATACCCCCTTGTCTGAACCGAGACCAAGGACTGCAGCAGAAATCATACACAAAAATAATAAACCTTTGGCTGCATCGACCACACCCTGAACTGTACGCCCGTAGGACATCAAGCGGCTGCAAGTATTGAGTGGTAGGTCAAATGAGATTATATGTATCAACTCCAGTCAAACAAACAAATAAACAGGAAATTAAGCAAGAAATTTATAAAGTTGCATGCATCGAGTGTTCTTCAACTTAGCTATTGTGGCTTCCAGCTCCTTCCTGTTCTTTTCCAGCTCAGAATCCAAGGCAGGGAACTTGCCAGCATGCTGGATTGATACACATAGAAATGGTCACTCTAGTTGCGTTGCATATCATCAATAACTAAGTAACCGCTGATTGCCATTTGTAAATATCTAAGCAGGATATTGTCTTGTCTGTCAATTAAGTGAGGTTCGATATGTAGAGAATGCATCGTGCATGTGTAGCAACTAGTCGCAGAATTGAATAAATGAAGTCACAGAATAATACAAGGAAGTACATCATGCAGAAGATGAGATGGTTCAAGATATCAAAACCGCAGCAACATCCATCTTATGTGTTGCCACTCATTAATACCGAAAAATGCTATTGCCATTTGCCCCTGATTTACAGACAATGCATCGACCATACAAGACCATCACATACAACCCAACACCACGCCACACCCAAGGCCGGATACAACATGTACACGAACAGTCACACATGCCACACCACAAACAACACACCCCAGGCCGGATACAACATGTACACGAACAGCCACACCACCCCAATATGCCAAGCCAACAACAAATGAGCAATGAGGGCCCTGCTTGAAGTAGTCGGAGTACTCCACTATGCTTGAAGTAGTCGGAGTACTCCACTATGACAGAACTGTCACAAAGAGACAAAGCTGAGTTTGACGAATGTTGGCATCCAAGACGGTGCCTTCAAGAAGGGGACCGACACCGGAGTGCCGTCAGCATCGGATCCAAAGGATCATGGTTCTCTACTGGACCATCCAAAGGGGTAAAGTAGCCACGATGATGCCTTCAGGAAGGAGACGATGCCCACATGTGTCGCCGTCGTCGGCCCGACCAAGCCGGACGGGGAATATCCCTTGGCACGCACACTCTACCTCCAAAGTACCACCACTCATCGAAGAACCATCGGCCACGCCGCCCGAACGGCCATAAAAACCAGCCCGTACATGAGCCGTGCACCCCGCCCACGAGAAGCGTGACACCCACCACCGAGGCTGCCGCCCAGGCAACCAAGGGGAATGTATCTGCGCATCGGGCAATTTGTGCTACCGATTGCACGATGTTGTTGCACATTCAAAAATGTTCGAAAAAATCTGGAAAAAAATCTAGTGCATTGACACAACATTAATGTACGTTGTCACAAAAATTTAAATCAATATTTGAAACATTGCTCGAGATACAAAAATAACAAATTTGACACTGAATAGTACATAACACAAGTTGAGCTTCATTTTTGGCCCATTAGCACATTGAGGTCAAATTTGTCATTTTTGTATCTTGAGCATTGTTTTGAATTTTGATTTAAATTTTTGCGATGACATACATTGATGTTGTGTCGATACACTAAACTTTTTACGGATTTTTTTGAATATTTTTGAATGTGCAATAGAGTCCGGTGCACCGGTAGCACCAATTACCTTGGTGCATCAGATACGTTCCCGGCAACCAAGACCTCCCAGCAACCAGGAAAACGGCAAATGGGCGTCACTGACCGGTGAGAGGTAGAAGGCACCTCCTTCCACCCCAAAATGGACCCTCTGGCAGGAAAGAAGCCCAACCAACCAGATCCAAGCAGAGGAAGGTCATCGACAGCCACCGCACTGCTCCACCAGTCACATGGGCCATCGACACGGCCCGTTTGGAAACTCCTGATGTTGGCGTCGGCACAGCCAGGAGGCCCCCAACCTCCCTCCTCCGTTTTCCACTACCTCCACCAGCTAGCCAGTGGCACCCTCGTCGAGCCGCTGTGTAGTACTGCACGCACCAGCCAGTTCAACGAAAAACTCAAGTTATGGGAGAGGGCCGGACATTATACTCCAACACCCCGCCCCCCTCCTCACATCTATGCTCCTTTGAACTCAAGTTACGTGGGCAGCGGAAGTCGGGGCAAACCGCAATTATTTATTGCGTTCACTGTGTTTTGAACCCTAAACCTCTTGGTTGCATGTTTATGGACCTAACCAGTTCACCCATGAGCTCAAGCTGACGGGGAAAGATGGGCTCTGCATTTATAGTCAACACTCCCAATTTAATTACGTCAGCCGGGTCTTGAATTCAAGACCTCTTGGCTCCGATACCATGTAGAGCTGCATGCATCAGTCAGTTCACCCAAAAGCTCGAGCTATCGGAGAGGGCCTATACACCCACACACCAATCTCCCACAAGCAGAGCCGCCCTCATCCGCCACATCCACCATCCAAAGAGCAGAGGAGGAGGAGGTCAACCACCTCCGTCACATTGCCAACCCCACCAGCCGGACGCCATGACATGGGCGGCCGCCGGTGATCCACGCCGCCCGCGGCTCGCCCCACGAGATTAGATCTGGAAGGGTTGCAAGAGTCGAAGCCGCCAACACTGGTCCCGCATGCACTTCCTCCATGGCGCTCACCGCACCGCCGACATCTTCCAGCCCTGCCGCACCGTTGTGCTGCCGCTCCCAGCGCTTAGGGCGGCACTAAGGTCCGGGTGAGCCACCCCGCGTCAAGCCACCCACGTGAGGGGAAGAAGAACTCCCTGCCGCCGCTGCCAGCGGTCGGGCTTCGCCCAGTCGTGGCCCCTGTCTGAGGCGAGGGAGGGGAGGAGAGGAGAAGGCGGGGAGCTCCGCCCTTGGCTAGGGCTAGCCTCCCGGGCGCCAGCGATGGCATCGCGGGAGAAACGGGAAAGGGTGCGCTGCCACTAATTATTTGCTAAAGGGATAAGCAAAAAGCCATCATGCTCCGATTAACCTCAAAAAAATAAGGTTTTCTTAATGATATGATTTGCATGCTGTCTTGTTGCTAGTAAGTCAGGATTTACATGTTCATGTCAGGTTAATCAAGTTGATTATGATAAGTAATTTTGCTCTTGTTTCTAGCTAATACAAGAGACACATACATGCTGCTGTCTCGATTGCACAGGATTTCACTGGCTATATCGGCACTTGATGCCGTGAGATACAAAAATAAATCATGAGAGAAAAAGTCAAATTTGGTTAAGATACCTCGATCGAGACATCGCCGGAGAGCTGGCGGGAGCGCATGAACCTGCTTGGCACGAGCCGGCGTCCCTCCTCCGCGACCGCCGCCTTCGTTCGCTGGAGCACGGAGCCACCCAGCCTCCTGGCGGCGCACCGAACCAACGCCATCGTCGACTGCCTGCGCACAATCGGTTAGGGTTTAGCATGACAAGTTCGTCACGAGTCACTATTTCACCACCGCCGGCGTGCCGCGGCTCTCCCGCCCCACCATCGATTAGTTGCTGTCTTTAGAGATTTCGGTGAGCATACCTTGCGGGTTGATCTGGGCCTTTCACAGGCGGCTAGAGTTCCTCGTTCCACCTCCGCCGACAACAAGAATGGGTAGGCACTTTTCCTCTTATATATGATAATAACTCTTTCTTTCTTTTTCCCTTGGCAGAAAATTGTTTTGTAAACACCCAAATGCACCTTATAATTGAATATATCAGAAATGCGAATCAACCTGTGGTTGAGTTGGTTAGATGGACAGTGGTATCCCCAACCCACTAGGGTTCAAATCCTGGTGCTCACATTATTCCTCGATTTATTTCAGGATTTCCGGCGATGCGCTTTCAGTGGGAGGAGACGTTCCTGCCGACGATTTAGGCGCCACGGTGACTTCGTAAATCTCAAGATGATATGCCGGCTCAGTCTCTCGGAGGTGCTCATAGGGGTAGGGTGTGCGTGTGTGCGTTCATAGGGATGAGTGTATGCGCGTGTATGTGAGCGCTTATGTCTGTACTGATGCTAAAAAAAATTGAATATATCAGAAATAATTGAGTTTTTCTAAAACACATCTAGATGTGTTGTAAGGACATATCCAACGCTAACCTGCAAACCGCCCGCAATCATCCGGTCCGCACGGTCTAGACGTGTTGTGCCATCTACATTGATTCGCAACGCAGTTAGGGCGCACTTTCTCGCGTAAACCGGAGACAAACGTGGGCGCTTAGCCAGCGGCCGGATAGCAGCCACGTCCGCTTCTAACCAACCTGGCCCACACAAAACCTTCCTCTCTCGCCCGCGCGTGTTCCCGCCGGCGCTAGCTGCCCCTTCATGCAACTGTAGAGGGCCGCTCCCTATTGAAGCCGGGCAACAGCCGGATGCGACCTCTCACCGCGCCCGGCATCAAGCGGCTGCACGCCAGCAGAGGGCGCCGCCCTTGTCGCGTCACCGACATTCGCACAAGTTTAATGACGGAGACGTGTTGCTGGACAGAATAGGATGGATATCTATCACGCATGTTCGATGCCCGGTTCGTCCGTATACCACCATTAAGCAGGCTTGCCAGCTGAGAAACCTACTCCGGCATCGTGCATTGACGCGCCCGGATGACTGGCCTAACCGGAATCCGCTATTTGAAGATGGCCACACTCAGCTTACTCCACACCACAACAGAAGCCGCTCCACATCCTTCTCCCTTGCATCACATCCGCCATGACTGCAGGCGGAAACCCTCTACGAGAGAGCCTTTCGACGGAGATGAAGCATGAGGTGGCCACCCCTTGCGGCCACCTGGCAGAGCTGCTGTGCCAGGAGGATAGAGGCCGGCATGTCGGCCAGCTCGCCCAAGGTCTCCGATGACAACCCCACGATGGAGACGGGCTCCAACGACACTGCACCAAAGCTCGCACCTATGCGTGCCGACTTCACCATGGAGTAGGCGCAAGCGCACTAATTAACAAGCTTCCATGGCGGCGGAGTAGCCTGCACAGGCTCCTATGTCCGCTGTTCTAGCAGCGCAGGAGGAACAACGATACAACCTATTCCTCCTAGAGCAACATCGGCCGGTTGAGAGGTAGATCGACGGCGAAGCGTATGTAATGAGGAGGCCATGGCCGCGGCGTAACCCCCAACTTTGTCGTGGAGCAGCGTGCTAAAGTCGCCACTCAAGAGGAAGCCGCCGCTGCGGGAGGCGCGGCTGCAAAGCGATTCGGACGGGAACAACGCAAGCCGCGCTTCTTACGCTACCGCCGACGAACTATCAGCGGCCCGGTTGAACGACGATAGTGCCGAAGCGCCACCATTTTGATCGTGGACGCCACGCCCACCCGCGCGCATAAGTCGCGGACTCCATTGAGGATGTGTAGGGCACGAGAGGCGACATGGCCTTGTATCCAATGTGGATCGGTCCGTCTCAGGTGTTGTACTCTTCCTCACCGTAGACTGCACCTTTACTTTACGGGTCTTACCGCCGTCATTCATCAGGACGAGCAGATGGAGGAGGTGGTCGCCAACGCGGAATAGAAAGCAAGTGGACGATGGCCAGCCGCCATCATATTGTTGGATAGGTTTGGGGTCGGGTTTCTCTCTTTTTTCTAAATGTTCGCAATGTAATGAAAATCCAGTATGTTTGCATGAATGTCGTCTGGTTTATATGAAAATCCGTCAGGTTCGCATAAATTTCGTTTGGTTAGTTAAAAACTTGTTTGAAATGTATGCGCGCAACGTTGGATGGCCGGCTCCCGCATTCATGTCCGCGGGACTGGCGGTTTGCTGTTGGAGATGCCCTAAGTATTGCACATCTAAATCCCCTACGTTATTGATCCTACACAGAATTCATGTTGGCATTTTTTTTACCTTTTTTTATGCTTGATTGAGTCACTAAGATGTGCAATAACTCGGCGGCACATCTAGATATGCCCTAGACATAGCCCAATAAATTTTTTTGAATTTTCTTTCCGAATTGTTTGGATTGCTTACCACATGTATCACATGGTTACCCCAATAATATTACCTACTAATAAAGGGACCATTGTCTCTACCTGTCCATCGTCCCTTTTACAAATGAACCCTCATGCTTTTATGTAAATTAAACCATAGTCCAACTTAACTTATAGCCAAACCCTTTTTTTAGTTTATTGAGAAGCCCCGTGAAATTTGAGGTGATTAACAAGCCATCCATATTTAAGTGAAACGAACCATTTTTTGCGTTTTAACAGAAAACCCTGGAATTTTCGATTAATCAATCCACATTCCATCTAAAACGAATGCTTATCTCTATTGTCCATATCCTTTAAAGCGTAACTCCGCTTTTAACATGTTATATATGAAATTTGATTAGAAAAATATGTAGAATCTGGATATGAGATTAGTTTACCTGTTAAATATTTTACTTTGCATGCAAACTTAACCTATAGAACACAGTTTGTTTTTCATTTGAACCGGCGGCGATACCGATTGCAAATGAACAACCACTAAAACTAGATTGAGATGAAAGAAAATATCGATAACCAAATGCACACCTCTGAAAAACCGTGCAGCGAGAAGCAACAGATTTCTCATCTTATTCCAAGAGAGGGAGAGAGGGAGAGAGAGAGAGGGAGAGGGAGAGAGAGAGAGAGAGAGAGAGAGAGAGAGAGAGAGAGACCTTAGGATTGACCACGTTCGAACGCATTATGGTTGTGTGAGAACTAAGGCCACCTTTGGCAAGGGTGAGGAGGATAAGCGACAACACAAATGTGATGCCCTGTTAAAATAAAGAGCATAAACTTATTGGGCGGTTTCGTCTAGCCCTTCTCAGTTCCCATGCACGGGTGCTGCTATAGAGTGCCTTCAGTGCCGGCTAGAAGGACGGGCACCCACACGTGTGTGAACTGGGCCGACCTAGTTCGCCTCGTTCACTAGAACGCGGTTGTTCGGCCAGCCGTTGACATTTTGTAAAATAAGAAAAAAAATTAAAAAAGAAATTTTCGTGAATTAAAAAATGTTCATGAAATTTAAAAGAAAGTTCACGAACTTCAACAAAGTTAATAAATTTTTAAAAAAATCATCCATATTTTCAAAAAGTTCATCGAATTTGAATATATCAATAACATATAAACTCTACTATTCATGATTTTTGTAGCTGTACCAGCATACGACATTATTTTGTAGCTGCACTAGACTATGCAGCAAAAAAGTTTCACATTTTTATATCCTTTTTACTAACATTAAAAAAAATCTCAACTAGGTGCGCCTAGACCCATGTCTCAAAAATACACACCGAAGTTCAATTGTCTGGAGGTTACATTAGTTTATCTCCATGTTTTCGAACAGGTTTGTAAAGGAGTGCTGAATGAATAACCTTGTGTTGATTAAAAGAAAGTCAAGAATGATAGTCTCTGCCGCTTGGTGACGGGAAAAAACTCAACGCAATCGAGTGAATGGATCTGTAATAGACGTCACACAATTTTGTTTGAGAGTGAACCTTCAAAGGCGATTGGAATCTGATAAAAGCAGTGGACAGAATAAGGCCAACAACCATTGCCAGTGACCCACCGCTAACATATACTCCCTCCGTCCCATAATGTAAGACGTTTTTTGACACTAAATTAGTGCCATAAAACGTCTTACATTATGGGACGGAGGGAGTACATCAAGCTATGTAATGTATGTCCACACCTAGTCATACGGTTTCGCTCGTATAGATAAGAGATCTAATAACATGATACAATGTCACACAATCACAACGATAGCATGGGGCTAGCTACCCAAACTGCATGTCATCATAATTTAACTGAAAACAAGCTGGGCCATCTTTGGTTCTCAATCTTCGATCTTATCTTCAACGACTTTCTCTGCGAACCCCAACATCCTATCAGCGCCAGTGATACCAAAAAGAAAAGCACTACCATAAACGAAAAATGTCGCCTTGCAAGCCAAATCTAGCACACCCCGAGCCCTTTCTGTGTACTTCTTAAAGCGCCTGTATATAGAGAGGAGTAGGTCAAATGAGATCATATATATAACAACTCCTGTCAGACAAACTAACATGAAATTAAAGAAAGAAAACCGAGTGATTTTGTATCCTACATAGGGTCAAATGGTCTTTTTTGAGTGGCTTGTGCAGAAAAATGCTTCTCAATAGCCTTCTTTTTTAGCGGGTTCTTATCAATAGCCTTGTTCAACACATCATACAACTCCTCCTCCGCCTGCTGGATCAGGCGTGTAGAGTGTCCACAAGCATGCTGGAATGATACACGTAGATAATAATGGTCAATGTACTTAATTTGCATCGTCGATCATTATTTAAGCACTGATTGTGACTGGTAAATAATTAAGAAAAATCATGTCATGTCCGTCAACCAAAATATACGGAATGCATCCTTCATATGTAGCAACTAGTGTCAGAATCATACTTACTGTATATAGATGGAGCCAATATATAGTGTATGCTCGGTTTGGTTTGGTTGCTAATTAAGTAAGGGCCTTGTTCAGTGGATTACCTGAAATCAGTCTAGGTGGATGGATCGTTATCTAGTACTCCCTTCGTTCGGAATTACTTGTCGCAGAAATGGATGTATCTAGACGTATTTTAGTCCTAGATATATTCATTTCCGAGACAAGTAATTCCGAACGGAGGGAGTAATACGTAACTAGGAAATCAAGATTTCGCAAGTGCCTGGTTGGGCTAGTAGATTGATCTCCTGACTGTGTACATGTTGCTGTTGCACAGAATTCAATTATGCCTGGCTATGTCCGTCAACCAAAAAGGATGTCGATTTTCGTTTTTTTTTTTTTTTGAAATACGATTTTCGTTAAGATACCTCGCGGGAGACCTTGCTGGAGAGCTCGCTGGAGCGCATGAGCTTGCTTGGCACGACCGCCGCCTGCGTTCGCTGGAGCAGGGAGCCACCGAGCCTCCTCTCCAAGCATCGAACCGCCGCCATCGTTGCCGCCCTGCCATCAATCGGTTAGGGAAGGGATTCGGGTTATGTCTGTCGAGAATCACCACCGCAGGCCGACGACCGGCGTCGGCACCCCAACCCTCAAACCCATGCACACACCATCGATCGGGTTGCAGCTGTGGATATGTTGGTGGGTTATGGTGAGCGTACGTACCTGGCGGATGTGGGCCTCAGGCCGCTAGGGTTCCTCGTTTGCCGCTTCCTTCCGCCTCCGCCGACAACAAGGAAAGAGGATACTAATCGATACCTGTTCTCTCTTCTCTCTTCTCTTCTCCTCTCCTATATCTAAAAAAAAGGGTAACGAACAGCGTACATGGACTCCGGCGTGGCTGAATCCTTTTCCAAAACGTATGTACGAACAGCCTTGTACGCCGACCTGGAGTCTGATTCCGATGACAGTATTATCTACGCACATGCATCTTTTTTTTCAATGAAGGACACGCTTTTACTAACTCAAAATATAGCATCAAGCAGATACAAAACATAATGAGTAACATCCGGCCTCTGCATAATTAGAATGCACACAGCTAATCGCGGACAGTCTGACACAAGAAAGAAAAATAAATATATTGGCACCAATATAAAGTTGTAAAAGAACAACGCTATGCCTATGTCTAAGGAGGCGGTGGACCGATCCGGAGATTATGCTGCCACCCATGTTGGGTGAAAACCTCCCTGATCACTTGTTCCAGCCGCGTACACATGACCTTGAATAATGGTTGGTACTTCGTTCGGTGTAGTATAGACCACGTACGAAGCCAGTGGGTACAACGGAATGTTACCTGTAAAAGAGCCGAGTTTTTGCCATTAAAAGTCAAATCACTTCTACATAGCCACATCGACCATAATAAGGCAGACGCTCCCACCCTTATTAGCGGTTTGAACCTATTTAGAATATCGTCCAACCAGTGACCAAAAATATTGGCAACACTTGTGGGCGGATACAAATTGGACGCTATTTGGATGACTGACCATGTAGAGCGCACAAACTTGCACTGAAAAAGAGGTGTTTGATTGTCTCGTCTTGAGTATAAAAACCACACTTCTTGCTTCCTTGCCAGTTACGACGGGCGAGGTTGTCTATCGTTAGCACAACTCCCCTCTGAAGATACCACATGAAAATTTTAACTTCTAGTGGAATCTTGACCTTCCAAATTTTCATGTTATTATCCACTGGGATCTCTGACTGAATGAGCGCATGGTACATAGAGTCGACTGTGAAGGACCCAGATGTAGTGAGGTTCCAGCGAAACACATCCTTCCCTTGTGTCAGATTAATCGAAACCAATCGGGATAGCAGATTTTGCCATGACATAAGACGGGGGCCAATTAAATCCCGCCTGAAAGAAATATCAGGTGGGAAAGAACTGAGCACCTGCGCAAGAGTATCATTTTTATCGCGAACAATGCGGTACAAAGATGGATATTGTTCCTGGAGGCTGGCATTGCCTAACCAGTTGTCCTCCCAGAAATGAATCTCCGACCCGTCTTTTATCGCGAAGGATCCAAAGCGGAAAAGATGTTTCTTTGCCGCCGTTAGACCAGTCCAAAAGTGCGAATCACCAGGTGTCCAATAGGCATGTGACACAACGTTTTGGCCTAGATACTGACTGTGCAACAGGGTTTGCCAAACGCCATCCTCGGTCAGAAGTTTGAACAACCATTTACTGAGTAAGGCATCATTCTTGACTTGAAGGTCATGAATACCAAGACCACCTTGGTCTTTCGGCCTACAAACCACACCCCATTTGGACAACCTGTATTTTTTCTTTTCATTGTCTCCTTGCCAAAAGAATCTGAATCGGAAATAATCCAGCCTTTGCAAGACCCTTTTAGGGAGTTGGAAAAAGGAAAGCATACAGAGAACAATATTTTTTAGAGCACTTGCGTCTATGGAGGAGGGCGAGAGCACTTGCTGCTCTCCGGTGATGCGTTTCGGTCGTCTTCGTCGTCCGCACTCTTCCTTCGCCGATGCCATAATTCTATCACAACTTCCATTCGTCGCATTGACGGTGTTAGAAGGGAGAGAGGGGATTGGTGGAATAGTTCATTGTATTGCTTGAGCCTCATGGGCATATATATAGGAATACAAGGTCATCTTGAAGTACAAGTCAAGGTAGAATAAATCATATGTTGTCTTACGTTCCTAAATAACAATGATACTCAACATCCCCCCGCAGTCACAACGATAGCAAGGCAGATGGTGAGACTGGAGAAGATTCATGAAGCACGCCAACGGACACCCCCCCCCCCCCCCACACACACACACAAACAGTCGTAACGGTCGATTCCTCGCGGAAGTCGTGGTTGGAGTGGCAACCGACGAGGTTGCTCAAGCAAGGCGGTACCCCTTTGTGTCATTTGTCGAGGTAGCCGAGAGCGTAGGTGGTGCCGCCATGGTCGAGGTAACCGTGCGAATAATGCAGTGGTCAATGTCGAGTCGGGGTGGCCGGTGTCGAGGAATTCGCTGTGGAACCGCGGGCGCAAGGAGGTGCCGAGTTAGTCATGCCGTAGTGGTGTCGAAGTAGTGGTGCGCCGGAAAGAAGACGGTGTTGACGACGCGTCGCGTCGGGTGTGCCAAACCCGGGGACACATCGTAGACGAAGGCAAGCATCGGTGTTGCCAGCACCGAGCATGCGTAGACGGACGAAGACGAAGTTCACGAAGCGCTGCACCAGGCTTGGCAGGCCTGGGGACACGTCGTGGACGAAGGCACGCATTTGTGTTGTCAGCACCGGGCATGCGTAGACGAGGGACCTGCACGATCTGTACGCCATGTCGAAGAAGTCGGAGGGGCCAGCAGAGAAGAACTCGACGATGATTGCGGTGTCCATCAGCGCGGTGCCGATGTCACCAACGGTGGTCGGAGTAGACGAAGTGGTCGGGGTAGATGACTGCAACGCTGGCGATGGGATGGTGCTTGGACGAAGATGAAGGGGGTGGACGAGCGGCAGCGGTGGCTCCAGAGGTAGGGGCGGCGTGGCGGCCGAGAAAAGCAGCGGCGGTGGCCTGACGGCGGCGGTGGCGGCTAGGTTAGTAGCGCGGCGGCGGTGCTAAAAGTAGGAGAGCAACCCGACAGCGTGACGAAGACCGGCGCGGACGATGGCATTCCCGGACCAAGGGATGAGGCGCGGCGGGGACGGAGGGGGACCGCTGGCCGCGTCTCTACGGCCCGAAGGGCGACGTAGCGGCGGCGGGCAGGTCGGGGCGACGGCAGAAGACCTCGGGGCGGTTGCGGGGACCACGGGCCGCGGCGCTATGGCCCGAAGGGGTAGTCCAGCGGCTGAGCGTGGGACGGCGCAACCACGGAGACGGCTTCGAGGCAGCGGCAGGGACCACGCATCGCGGCATTACGGCCCGAAGGAAAAGAGGAGATTGGTGAAATAGTTCATCGTATTGCTTGAGCCTCATGGGCATATATATATAGGAATACAAGGTCATCTTGAAGTACAAGTACGCTGTCGTACGTTCCTAAATAACAATGATACTCAACAGACGGGGACAATGGAGACTTGATATCGGCTCTACTCTCGTGAAGCACTTCATTGCAAGGGTGATGTCGAGGTACTCGCGATATGTGGTGGATGCGGGATGCCTCGGCGGCAGAAGAGGAGTACGAGTACGTCCTCGTGGAGACGCCACGATGTGCGGCCCTGCTAGCGGAACCAGTGGAGGCCGTGTGGTGCAGCTCGAGGGTTCACCGTGCTCACGCCTGCCTGGATTGAAGTTCCAGCAGAGGGCGAGAGCACTTGATGCACAGATCTCATCGCTATAGTATATTCCCGGTGCTTGGTCTGGGTAACCATGGCACATTGGCACATAGCGGGATATGCATGGCATGAATACGTTTACACCGAGCAAGCCTCGATGACATGCTGCATGCAGAGTTAGAGCATCTCCAACAGTCGCCCCAAACGACGCGCGCGCGGTAAACGCAGCTTTTAGCGCGCGCGGGGCGGTTTGCCGCGCTCCAGCGTCATGGGAAACAAGCGCTGGAACCGTTCTTATGTGAAAAGGCGCCAGCTCACAGAAGATTTGGCGCGCTTACAAGGCCACGCCGCCTTTCTCCACACACATCTCTTCCCCTCTCCCTCTCCCTCTCTGCCACGCGCCGCTCCTAAATATAAGTCCACACAGCCGCCGCTTAAAGTATGCCACTGCATTTCAGCGGCTGCTGGAGCCAGCAGCGGTAGTAGCAAGAAACCAGCCAAGAGCGCTAACATGTTTTTACGCTACGGGCGCTTTAAGCTGACTGTTGGAGATGCTCTTAGAAAAGGTCTCGTGCCTCCATGCACACCAAACCCACTCATGCTACCAATACCCAGAAGTTTATAATGATGCATGGAAATTCAACGATTTCTAGAATTATAACTTATTAATCTAAAAACAAAATCTACTCCCTGCGTTCCTAAATATAAGTCCTTTTAGAGATTCCACTATAGACTACATTCGGAGCAAAATAAGTGAACCTATACTCTAAAAGGCGTCTATATACATCCGAATTTACTCTCTATAGTGGAATGTCTAAAAAGACTTACATTTAGGAATGGAGCGAGTATACGCCCAATGTTTATTTTTTTGCATTGTACAACTATAAAAGGGGCAATGTAGTTTTACTGGACAGAAAGTTTTTTCTTTATGATGTGAGGATACTCATGATATGGATTACTCCCTCCGTCCCATAATATAAGATGATATTACGGGACATGCTTTTTTACGATGTTTGTCCAGTGTTTTTGGTGATGTTTGTCTGTGCATTCGTGTTCCAAACACACATATATACCAAAAAAGGCTTTTGCACGGCTCTATAAATAAAGCAATCACCACAAACATACAAGGTTCAAATTACCAGCATTCACACACAAAGTCACAATACAGAAAAAATAAGGTTCTCAATAGCCGAACATGCCCAAAAGAAGACATAAAAATGCCAACAGGCTGCGTATATGGAGCCAGGCTCCTGTTGAGGTCGAGGGAAGGGTGGCGCTAGGCGAAGGGCAAAGGACCTGTGGCTGGTAGTGGGGTCGTTGATGGAGCCATGATCGATCCTAGCCGCGGTTAAGTAGCTTCGACAGCTACAAGAAACCACACTGTTTCTAAATCGCATCCATGGGACGACGCAGAAGGGACTGCTCGATCTCTAGCTTGTTACGGTTAGTCCATAGAGTCCAAACAAGAACTCCAATGCCACCAGCCACCTAATGTGGTGGGAACCGCTGAGCTAGCTTCTAGTTCTTCAGATCGGCCTGGAAAATTCGTGTGGCACCACCCACCACCTCACTGAAGCAACTCCACAGGAATTGAGCCGTAATACATGAGAAGAAAATATGGTTGGAGTCCTCGGTCACCTCGCAGAGCGGGCAGAAGCCATCCCCAAGTCCATGGCGCTTCAGGACCTCCACCCCGGAGGTGACCCTACCTCGGATCCAGATCCAAAAAAAGATTCAAATTTTCTGGGGAAGCATGATCGACAATAGCTTGCCATGAGGGGTGACGGCGCTAGCGAAGGGAAATTTACTTGTTTCATTGTTTTTTCCATTACATGGTTTCCAGTATATGAGTGACCTCATGTTGATGAAAAGAACGTGCAAAATGAATAGATCAAGAAAAGGCAAATCATAGGGCAGTCATGAAGTGAAAGGATCTATACAAGACATCACACAATTAGTTTTCAGTGTGAAACTTCCATGTTTTTTTGACATGGTGAAACTTCTAAATTGATCGCTATCACTTTGCATCGAAAGCACTAGATAGAAGCCAATAAAACCAACACTGAATGCAAGTGACCATACAAGCTACGCAAGTATGTTTGTCAAGCTACGGTATCATTCACACATGAAGGCAATGTGCCCGAAAAGATATACTATATAGAGATATAATAACATGATACCATGTCATACAATATCACAATGTATGATAGCACAGTGCTAGCTAGCCAAACTTCGGAGGCCATCATTGGTTCTCCTTATCTTTATCTTGTCTTCATTACTTATCTTGTCTTCTCTGATAGTAAAAAGTCATTCTCAGATCAACCAGGAAAATAAGTTGGTTAAATGATAGTAAGCAGCAGTACGTCAGGATGTACTGGTTTAGGTCAGGTTAAGTAACCTTGCTTAATTTGTTTCTACTAGTAGATAGATGTTTCTGTTTCGGTTGCACAGAATTCGATTATGGGTGGCTACATCGACCCTTGACGCCGGTGAGATACATTTAAATCATGAGAAAAATTAAAAGATGTCAATTTTGGTTAAGACATATACCTCGCCGGAGACCTGGCTGGACAGCTGGCGGGAGCGCATGAGCAGGCTTGGCGCGAGCAGGCGTCCCTCCTCCGCGACCGCCGCCTGCGTCCGCTGGAGCAGGGAGCGACCGAACCTCCTCGCCGCGCACCGAACGGTCCCCATCGTCGCCGGCCTGCGAACAATTGGTTAGGGATTAGGATGACAAGTCCCGCTTACGTTGCGGATCGGGGCGTTCCCCTCAGGCGGCTAGGGTTGCTCGTTCGCTTTCCATCCGCCTCCGCGGACAACACGAACTGGTAGTTAACTCTTCCTTCTTTGTTTTTTTTTCTTTGGCAGAAACTATATATATAAGGGGGCTGCTACGCGTCGGCCGGCTCATCTTTTTAAAAGATCCGCTACCTTGCAAGCCGTCAGATTAAACACAGTCTAGTTGCTAAACATGCTCTTCTACCTTTGCTACAAAGACCTTGTTGGAGAAATAACATTTCCATAATGGTTGTGTTGCGGATTTTTTTTTTCAACATAGGTTTTGTTGCGGGTTTTTTTCAACATAGGTCGTGTTGCAGAAGTTTTTTATGCAACATAGATCGTGTTGCAGAACTTTTTCTGTCTTTCTTTCTTTTTTGCAACAACGATGATGTTGTGAAAGAAGTTTTGCAACATAAGTAATGTTGTGAAATTTTTTGCAAATGAAAAAAGTGTGCAAAAACACCCTCATCGTTGCCTGCGTCGAGCGTGCCACTGCCAACCGCAACAGAGCAGTAGTACCACTGCCCCTGCTGTTGTAGAAGCATGCCGCCGTGAGAGACCACACTAACGCGACGGGGCAAAACCACCACCGCCCACCAACGCGACGAGGCACCACCACCACCGCCCACCAACGTGATAGGGCACCACCACCACCGCCCACCATCGCATCCCTCCCTTAATTTCGCTCCTGCTGGAATGGAGGAAAATTTGTGGATCTAACGAGGAAAGGATACACACCTACTGCTTGTGCAGCCGTCAGCAACCTCAGATCGCGTCGTCGTCCAGCGCGGCTAGTCTGCCACAGTTGCCTGGCCGCCACCACTATCCTAGCCGCACGGTGCTCCGCCTCTCCGCTGCTGGCTCTAACCACCACATAGCTTTGAAACACGCTCTCAGTTGCAGAAAGCGTTTCTGAAACAGCAGCTGAGCTGCAGACCCGTGCACGTGGGTGTGGGGTGCTATCGGTCGTTGGATCAAAAGACGATCCGACGGACACTGAGCCGGTGGACGTGGGCGCGAGATCAGCAGGCAAAAGGTAAGTTTTTCCCATATTTTAAACCAATCAATAAAAAGATAAGATACTATTACCTCCATTCCTAAATATAAGTATTTTTCCTTTGACAGAAACTATATATATATATATATATATATATATATATATATATATATATATATACTCTCTCCGCTCCTAAATATAAGTTATTTTAGACATTTCAAATGGACTACAACATATAGATGTATGTAGACATATTTCAGAGTGTAAATTCAATGATTTTGCTCGGTATATATTCACTTGTTGGAATCTCTAGAAAACACTTATATTTGAGAAAGGAGGGAGTATTTAGAGTGTAGATTCACTCATTTTGCTCTGTATATAGTCCATTGTGAAATCTTTAAACAAACTTATATTTAGGAACGGAGGTAATAGTAACTTATTTTTTATAGTAATATTCATACGCAGAGGAATTCATCGGAAAAAAATTCTATGAGACCAGGTCTCACGCGAGACCCATCCTGATGGATGACACGTGGCATTCACAAATCACAAAGCATCTACCCCACCCCCACTTGAAATAGGGGGGAAGAGAGATTAGATGCTTTGTGATTTGTGAATGCCACGTGTCATTCATCAGGACGGGTCTCACCTGCTAACCGTGAGACCTGGTCTCATATAATTTTTTTCCTCATCCATATGTACATACTATTAACCATTGCCCTCTGCGTGAATAGTGCTTCCGTAGAAAAAATGCGCATACTATTAAAAACTGGGATTTCTTTTACACATCATTTCTCTCCCCCTCCTTCACCCCCGCGTCCTTATATAAATGATTATGATTTAGGTTTTCTTTAACACATCATTTCTCTCCGTCGGCATACTGATGCAGAGCCATCGCGATGGCCTTCCAATTCTTTCCGGTGATGTTGCTGTCAACGCACAAAACAGTAGACCGGGACAGTATATTTGCAAGAACAGTAACCGGTGGGAATAATTCTTTATCGACTGTCCATCTCTACACCATGACATCAGTGAACAGTGCATCAACAATTACGTGTACAAAAAATCAGATAGCACAGTGCTAGCTAGCCAAACTGCAGAGGCCATCATTGGTTCTCTCCTTTTCTTTATCTTGTCTTCACTGGTTTTCCTTGGTAGCAGCCTGGTGTTCCACCTCGTTGCCACCAAAAATAAGAGAAGTAATCAGACTGAAGCAAAACAACGCCTTGGCACTCCCACTGACCACAGCCTTCAACGCACCTCCATAGGCCTTCACGCCCCTGCAGGTAGAGAGAGGTAGGTCAAATAAGATTATACTATGTATCAACTCCTGTCAAGCAAACAAACAAAAAGGAAATTAAGGAAGAAATCAATCAAGTATAGTATCTGCATGCATCTTGTATATTGTACATACAACTTAAAGGCATCTGGTGCTGTTTCCCTTTGAAGCTCCTCCAACCTATCACACGAGGCATTAAGCGTCTCCTGTGTCCACAGGAACTCAGATTCCAAGGCAGACAGCTTCTTTTTCTTGGGGATCTGGATTAATACACATAGATAATGGTCACTGTACTTACTTTGCAACATCAATCATGAAGTAAGCACTGACTGCAACTGGTAAATAATTAAGAAGGATATTGCCTTGTCTGCCAGTTCGATATGTACAGAATGCATGGTGCATGTGTATCAACTAGGCACAGGATCATACTGTACACATAGATATGGATAAATGAAGTCACATAATCATACTGTCCTAGCATGCATCAAGCAGAAGATTAGTTGGAACTAATTATTTGCTTAACGGATGAGCAAAAAGTCATAATGCTCAGATCAACCAGGGAAAAAAGGTTGCTTAATGATATGATTTGCATCCAGTCCTGTTGTTAGTACAGCTTCAGTACAGCTTCAAGTCAGATTAAAAAGCATGTTGTTGTTTCCATTGCACTGAATTCAATTATCGGATGATGTCGACAGATAAATCATGAGATAAAAGATGCCAATTTGGGTTTAGGTACCTCGCTGGCGTGCTGGCGGTAGCGCATGAGCCAGCCTGGCTCGAGGAGGAGTCGCTCCGCCGCCTGCGGTCGCTGGAGCAGGTCAGCAGGGACGAGTAAGAAGTCATTCTCAGATCAACCAGGAAAATAAGATGCTTAAATGATAAGCAGCAGTACGTCAGGATGTGCGAAAAAGGTTAAGTAATCCTTGATGTCGTGAGAGGTACATATAAATCATTAGAAAAATTAAAGATGCCAATTTTGGTTAAGAACTTAAGATACCTCGCCGGAGACCTGGCTGGAGAGCTGGCGGGAGCGCATGAGCCTGCTTGGCGCGAGCAGGCGTCCCTCCTCCGCGACCGCCGCCTGCGTTCGCTGGAGCAGGGAGCCACCGAGCCTCCTCGCAGCGCACCGAACCGCCGCCATCGTCGCCGGCCTGCCAACAATTGGTTAGGGATTAGGACGACAAGTCCGGCTTACGTTGCGGATCGGGGTGTGCGTTCCCCTCAGGCGGCTAGGGTTGCTCCTTCGCTTTCCTTCCGCCTCCGCTGACAACACGAATCGGTAGTTAAATCTTTATTCTTTATTTTTTTTTCTTTGGCAGAAACTATATATATTTAAATATGTTTTTTAAACCAATCAACAAAAAATAAAATTGTAGCTAAAACCACACTGATCGGCTTCTTCCTTCAATTGGTACTTAGAATTACCACTTTTTTTTTCCTTTGGCGAGGAAAAGCAACAACACACGCGTGTTCGACAGCGAGCAACAACAGCACACGCGTAATGCGTTCGATGAGGAGTCCGAGCCGTCTTGAGGAACGTCATGCCTTGTGCCAGGACTTGCACGCCATGGGAAGCCACGCCGAACGTTGGCCACTGGAAGCCGTCACCGCTGAAGCGGAGGGCAACAACAGGACTCTGCCGCCTCGTGACCCTTGTCGTAGGCGAGCTGTGCGGTTGCTGGTCGCGCTGAGTACGTCCATGGCGCCTCCGAATCTTGTTGTTGTACTCACCGTGGAAGTGGGCATTGCCTTGTCGTCCTTCAGCGGGTCGAGCCTCCTGCTTTGGTAACCACCTGTCCACCGATGCTTGTTCCCATTCCTTCTCAGTAACCGCCGTCTTGGGATACCTTTCTCTTTCATCGGAGAGAGAAGTGCTGATAATGTGATGTAAAATAATATAAGAGATAATCAACAGGAGTACTTTATTGGTGATGCGGATTACAATATAAGTATTCCCTGAGGGGACCTCGGTTGGAGTGCGACCCCTTCCTTACCCCTTCATCTCTTCTCCCGAGTCCGAGTGAACAAGCGACTAGGATACCTGCCTCCCGTAGGCGGCGCCGCCGATCTGCCTAGCCTCGTGTGGCCATAGGGTCATGGGGCACAATGCATCCCGGCCCTTGCCGAGGGGAGGGCTCGGTTTTTAGATATTTTCTTGAGTTTTGTTAGGGTTTGGGCCTTCCTCGGGAAGGTTCTCCCCGCCTAGCCCTCGTCATGGTAGTGCATGTAGCATCTTCGGAGGGTGTGTGAAGGTATGTCTCCAGTGGATCTTATAGGATTCTGTTGGTGGTTGTCCTCGGTAGATCTGCTTTAGTCCTTCTTCGCTGACTATCTTAATGTGTCTTCAGGTTAGGTCCTTCCGATCTACGCTTCCCTTCATCGGAGGCGGTTGTTCTAGTGCGTTGTTCCTATGGGGTCTTAGCACATGACTTCCCTACAACAAGTTTAGTCCGGCTACGTTGAGGAAGGGACGATGACGATGGCGCGCCTTCATCTCTAGTTATATTTTTTATTATTCTTGGTCCTGACTGAAGTTCAATAGATCGAAAGTTCTCTAAAAAAAAGAAGAGCATGGGTGGTGACGGTGTTCTGAACTAGCGGGTACTAAGCTATATGACCCACAGTCCATGGGCCGAGCTTACAGCCAGCCGATCTCCAGAGTGAAGAACTCCAGAAGCTATGAACTCTGGCGTGATCAAGACGGACACCGCCGAAGACTTGGCTTACACTTCAAGGACAACTCTAATAGTCGGCGTGTTTATTCTTAGTTGGCAACCGACCATGTGTAACCCTAGATACCCTGGTGCCAGTGCGGGGTGTTTAGTCCATAGAGATAGAACCATTACTCGCTTTAGGGTTTAGAATACAACATACGATCTTGAGGTAGATTATCTTGTACTCGATGTCCTATCACATCAACACAATCAAAGAAAAACATAGGGTTTTACCCTAAAAATCATGAACCCTCACCAACTACTAGATTTTTTCACTTTAACCCCTACTTGCATAAAGGTAAACTACTTGGGGCATACATTTCTTGTGAGAAAGAAGCTCATGGGATTATTATCCCATCTCTATGATGGTGATGTCGGTTCTCCAAAGCAGTTCAAAGTGATGAGGAGAGTTATAAAAGTGTAGAAGGGCTAAATCCCATTCTTAATGAGCCGGATGAGCTCTGGGATCAGTTACATTCTGCAGTATTTGGTGAAGCTCACATTCGATCGACCGCCTCTCATGTACAAGAAAGTGAATCAGATTTTGCCGGCTACCTATCTTTTCCCACTGTAATGTGGGAAGAAAAGTAGAAGATAGCAAGATCTAGAACAAATTTGCAGATTCCTTAAGATGGTGCTCCCGAATTTTGTTTCTTTAGCAGTTGGTGGGACGCTCGCAACAAGTGAGAGGTTCCAAGACAAGGTGGGTCCTTTTAAGTTGCACTAATTCAATTATTAGTCTCTCCCCATGTTTTTGAACAGGTTTGTATAAGAATGCTATATGAATAACCTCATGTTGATAAGATGAACGTGCAGAACGAATAGATCAAGAGAAGGGAAAGCATAGGGCAGTCATGCAGTGAAAGGATCTGTACAAGACGTCAGCTAATTAGTTTCAGAGAGTGAAACTTCTAAGTTGATTCAAATCATTTTGAGGCGGAAGCAGTAGAAAGAAGCCAATAACACCAACAATGCATGCCAGTGACCGTAGAAGCTATTCAAATATGTTCCCATCAAGCTACAATTTCATGCATGCATGCACACTATATCTACGGAGTATAATAACATGGTACCATGTAAGGGTGGACACAGTCCGGGCCGGTTAAGTCTCGCTGCTAGCGGTCCGGACCGGACCGACCAGCTGGCGGTCCTGTTTCCTGGGACCGGACCGGCGGAGGCGAAGCTCGGGCTGGACCGAGCGGACCGGCCAACCCACCACCAGAGGCAACGTGCGAGGGTGCTGCGACGCGGTGGACGACGTGCACGGGTGCTGTGGCGGGGTGGACGACGTGCGCGGGTGCTGTGGCGCGGTGGACGACGTGCGTGAGGGCCGGCGGCTAGGTGGACGACGTGCGGTAGGAACTGCGCTGGGCGGCGGCAAAGGCGTAGTGTTAGCCATGATAATACGCATGTTTGTTCTTAGCTAGCTGTTCCATGCAAGTAATTTAGCGCGTGCATGGGACCACGATTTTCTGTGTATGGGCCTTGCCGTGAGTGGCGGATCAATTCTGACGTTAAGTTAGTTGTGGAATGACACCGTGATCATAGGATCGAACCATTTTTCATTCATTCCTTCTATTTTCTGCAAGTTAGACTGAATAAAAGGAAACGGATCGAACCCATGTTCATCGTAAATAAAAGGAACGGCGTGGGAAGGCGCCTTAATTGAACCCCGTTTATCTTGTTCTCACTATTTTCTCTGGATTGATTAAAAGGAAAACAAAGCGGTAGGGCGCGTGACTTACACTTGCCCTTTTCCTCTCGATAATCACGGGTGTGACGGCGTGTTCATTATGTTTTCTATCCTCTTCTACCTGATGAGCGCGACATGAGTTTTCTTCTCTGTTCGACTAAGAGATTTCAAACTTTATGTAAGGAGAGCTGCTGTACTACTTCATGTAGCACTAGAAAAGAGATCAGCAACGTGCGTGCTCACTCACTTCACGCCATGTCACACCAGCTGATGTTGTGCGCCCTTTTGGAAGAACAAAAGTTTTGCGTGCCACTGCACTGCTAAATCAGCTCAGCAGGTCAAACTCGTGCTAGCTGTGGACATCAATTCCTCTCCCAAAGATGCCCCCCTCCATAGAGGAGACAATATAAACATGGCACATAGTAGCAGGCCAGAACATACACAGAAAATTGTCAAATATGTTAACACTCCATTTGATCATGGGACTATGTGATCGACAGTCCATAGTCAATATGATTCCAAGGATATTTTTCATTCGGCGTTGGCGGGATCATCGAGGTTGTGAGTGGAGAAAATGAAGGATACGCTTTATTAGAAGTAGCTGGTACATATTCCAAAAAAAAAAGGGTCCGAATAACTGCCACACGTGTGGCGTCGGCGGGAACCCGCCCGCACGCCTCGTGTGGCATGGACGGGAACAGGCCCGCACAACCACGTCCACGCACACAAACGCGCGTCCCGCACGTCCGTTCCGTGCCAACACCGCCCGTACTACCCCGTCCGGGCAAGCCGACCCGCTGCCCGCACGCTCAACCAGTTCCCGGTCTCCGATCCATCCCCTCCATAAATACGCCGCCATCGCCCCCACCTCTCGAACCCCCGACCTCCTTCGCCGGCCATCTCTGGTTGCCATGGCAAACAGAGCAGATCCGTAAGGCAATCCCACTTCAAAACCACACCCCAACCCTCCCCACCCCCAGCCCCAAACTCCAACCAAGCCCTTCGAAGACGATCATCTAAAACCCAGGTGAAAATCTCCCGATCTGAACCTTCTCATCTTTAAAAGCTGAAAATCTCCCGATCTTGTGCAGGATCTATGCTATAGAGGTAGAACACTACATGGTTCAGTGTGTAGTTGCAATTGTCAGGCAGAGTACAACAGATCTGCCATGTACTAACGCTTGAAATTGACTTAATTTCCTAGTTTAATTGACGCAAGTAGTTGGAGTACGAAAAAGGGCGGTAGGGGCAAAATTTTGGAATGAAGAGGGCTAGTCAAGAAATTAGTTGCCACTTGTGTATAACGACAGTTGCCACCTTTCGTTGTCAGTAGCTGCCACCTATTATGACCCGTCGATTGCCATCCATATCTTTCGTGTGCAAGCAGCAGAAGAATGCTATTCTTGTGGATTGTTGATGCCTCTCTTGTTCATGCAGAGATTGAGAACACCTTTGGAAAAGAAGGGAGACACGGAAAAATGAATCACAAAGGTGGCGCTGGTGATTGGGGTTCTCAGAGGCGAAACAGCCCCTTGGGATGCAACAGGTACATTCAGCTCATCTCTTCAGGGCCGTTGCTGCCACTCTTGGAACAAGTATGCAGGCCTAGGTATGATGCGTGCTAACAAAAAGAAGAGAACAGTTGTCATCTTCGCGACGATGAAGATGACATTCTACTTATGTCGCATTACCTTTGTTATTTTTTAGCAGGTTCTTATGACAAAAACACAAAAAGGTAGGACCCGTGGCAAGTTCACTCGCAAGGCGATAACACTGACAAAAGTACGGGCAGCCAACTTCAACTAGCTTGTACAGACAATCAAGTTAATGAAAAAACGACAAAAAGAGCGCTATCTTCTTTGTGGACATGAAAATGAACATGCAAAAAATCGGCAAAAGGAATCAGGACTTACCGCGGTTTGAAAATGCAGAGCCTTCGTGCAACGCGTGGCATCAGGCACCGCCAATCTACCTGCCATCGACGTCATACACAGGTCAGTCCATAAAATAAGGTGAAGTTGCGGATGATCAATTAGCATAAGCAGCATAGGTGGCAACTGCAATTGCCATGGCGGTCATCTCTGATTGCCATGTATTAGAAAACTGCATTTGACATCCACAGCCACATCTGTTGTTGCCATCCATGGACAAATGTAGTTGCGGGGAGAACAACTGCGGTTGCCATGCCGGTGCAACTACATTTGCCATGTCATGGCACCGCAGCTGCCATGGAGGAACAAGCTGCGATTGCAATGCCGATGCAAAAATACGTGTGCCTTGCCAATAAAACTGCGGTTGCCACATCGGGGGCAAGCTGTAGTTGCCGTCTTAACACAAAAACACAGTTGCCATGAATTTGACCAACCAGCACTATGCACACAGGTTATTCTGCTGGTGGTACCCGGCAAGCGTCTCGTGGCAAACTTCACAAATTGCGGTGGGGAGTCATTTTGGTGTCGCGAGCAACACGGGGATGTCGAATGCAACACACCAAGGTAAGGGAAAAAAATCTGAACCAGGAAAACAACAGTACCTTTGATATTTGAAGTTATTTGCATGCAAAAACAAACTAGTTGCCATGTTTGTTGAAACAATAGCTGCCATCACTGGACAGCTATAGCTGCCGTGCATGCCCACGCACAGACTCGTGGCTTGCTGTTTGAAAAATGATGTCGTGGAAGATCACTCGTGGATGGTGTGATCCTTTGCGATACACATGTTACTCAAACATAAAACTTAAATCTGGCCCCTGTTTTTTCCCTATCGCAGGGGCCTACAACTACATTTACAGCAGCAGGGACATCTCTTGCGGGAGCTCTCGGCGCCGCGGAAGGCGCATTCCACCAGCAAGAAGATGCTCGTCAAAGAAGACAATTTCGAGTCCACGATCGGGAATGGCAATCATTCCAGCAATACGGATAAGCGCCCCTCTGAACACACTCATGACAACACTCAAGTAGAAGGAACCGCCCGATCTTTGAAGTGAATGATGAAAGTGACGACGAGGCGTAAGATGGCGAAGATGGTGGGCAATCGAGAGATCGTGGTGCCTCAGCCACCGTACATTGGGCAGAGATTTGAATCATTCGAAGAAGCAAAGGAATACTACCAGACATATGCAAAGTTCCATGGATTTGCGGTCAACACCGAGTACCATAGAAAAATTAAGAAAACTAATGAGTACAACAGAGGTGAGATGAGGTGCCACAAGGCACGGAGGAACAAGAAGGTGAAAGGTGCTGCGCCTGTCGTTCCGGAACGAAAAAGAGGAATCATTCTCAAGACGGGATGCCATGTCCGGTGTAAGCTAAACGTAGATGGAACACAGTATGTGGTCACTAAATATTTTGACGAGCACAACCAGAGTCTCATAAAGAAGTTCGACCTGGTCAAATTTCTGACCGCCCACAGAGGATTCACCCCAGTCGAAAGACAATTAAGTAAAAGCTGCTACATGATCAGTAGCGTCGGTCCATCAAGAATGGTCCAGATACTATCACTCATCCACAGCAAAAAGGGGAAACTGAGTAGCATGCCCTACATACCGGCTGACGTCACAAACCTACAGGCCAAGTACCGTAGTGAGAGCAGGCTGGCTGACATAGAGGCTAAATTGCCTACTTCGATGAGAAAGCAAAGGAAGATCCAGATTTCTTCTACAGGATAAGGTTGGACGATGAGGACCGTGTCAGGAACATGTATTGGGTGGATGGTGCTGCAAGGAGAGCCTACAAACATTTCCGAGATTGCATTTCGTTCGACGCGACGTACCTCACCAATATGTACAAGATGCCATGCGCTCCGTTCATAGGAATAAATAACCACAATCAGTCGTTGTAGTTCGGCTGCGGGCTCGTTCGGAACGAAGACACGGATGGGTACGTATGGTTGTTCAAGACCTTCTTGGAGTGCATGGATGGACTTGCTCCGATGTACATAATAACAGACCAGGATTTTAGCATGCGTGCACGTGCAGGCATAGAGGAGGTCTTTCCGTTGGCAGTGCACGCGAGCGCTTTGGTGGCACATAATAAAGAAGGCCGAGGAGACCCTAGGACCGTTCTTCTTTGACCGTCGAGAGCTGCACAAGGCATTCGAGCTCTGCGTGGACCACAACTTGACGGTGGAGGAGTTTGAGAGGTCTTTGGATGGCCATGGTTGAAACGCATCAAGTCCAAGACAACGAGGCGCTTGCTAGTCTGCGGGAGAAGCGAACGTCTTTGGGTGCCCGCCTACTTCATGCGATTGCTTCTTCCCTTTTCTCTGAGACTACGCAGCAGCGCAGCGAGGGTTCAATGCCGTGTTGAAGCGTCGTGAGCCCTGGCAACTCATTGCTATAGTTTGCCAAGCAGTACACAGCTCTGCAACAAAAATTCAGGATCGAGCTCCAAAGAAGAAGCTACCACCGCGCTAAAGCAGCTGAAATTGCTAACGTACTTACCAATGGAGAGGCAAATGAGCAAGATATACACAAACAAGATCTTTAACAAGTAAGTCAGTTGCGTTACGGTCTTATTTGCGCAAAAAGCACTAGGGCAGTGGCTGCCATATAGAGTTCAAATGCAGTTGCCATGATATGCGATTGCCCATGTTTCTTTGGAATCTTGTTTGCCATGCTTACTCAGCTGCAGTTGCCATGTTTTGATGAAATTTCTGTTTACAATGCTTACTCGGATACATTTTACATGTTCAATGAAGTGTCGGTGCCATGTTTAATGAACTATACTTTCATTGGGGAATGTAGGTATGCAGATGGCAATGTCAACTGAAAAAAAAATGTCATACTATCAACGCATATGCTGAATATACAAATTGCCATGTTTAATAAAATGCATCTGCCATGTTTGTTGAAAATGCAATTCCCATGTTTCTTGGAATGTAGATGCCCATGTTTGATGCAATGTGCTTCCATTGGGGAAAACATTGTTGTGGAAACGGCAATGGCTAGTTGAAAATGTAATGTCTGATTGCCATATACGGTGTCTGCGGTTGCCATGTTCAAAAACAAAAATCTATTTCTATTCCCATGACGATAACGTGCTACAAATAAAAGGATCATACGATAGATTAACATAAAGCTCACAAAAACTTGCAGATTCCGGGAGGAAATAAAGCGTGCCAGCATGTTCACGGCTTTCCAGGTGGACGAACATACGTTCAAGGTGTGTTCTATTTTGGGCATGTCGGATTCAGAACCTGAAGACCCAGACAAAGGAAGGAACTACTTCGTGAAAGCCTCGATAAGCGAAGGCGAGTACTACTGCCAATGCTGCAAGTTCGAACGGGACGGCATTGTGTGTTGTCACATACTAAAAGTGATGGACATGAACGCTGTGACACGGATGCCCGCCATTTCATAAAGCGACGATGGACTTGGGACGCCGACGACGCTATGGCGCCATGGACAACACACGGTTCTGGCTATGCATGACGAGAGACCTGAGTCAACCATGGAAGCCGTGAGGCACGTAGTCTTGACAAAGAACTATGCTTTGAGCTAATTGATGAAGCGTGCAAAAGTGATGAGACAGCAAGAGTCGCAGAAAAAACACAGAAGGCGGCTGAAAAGAGAGCTTGATGAGATCAAGAAGAGGAAAGCCGAGGAAGCCTTACACGGTTCCCCGCACATCAAGTGTGCCTTCGTCGTAGGGCCATCGTCTGAAAACTCGGACATAGGATCTGGAACAGCAAGCACACAAATGCAGGTCAGGAACCCACCCCGTTCCATCACAAAGGGGCGCCCGAGAGAGATAAGGTACAAGTCAGGATTGGAGATTCAAGCAAAACACAAGAAAACGAAGAAAGCGGCGGGCAATCCATGAGCAGAAATTGGGGCATTGCGGCATGGTCCTTGTGGACATTTTGTTTTGTAACCTATACGATGAGATTTTTTTGTTTTTAAAATTGGGAGAATAACTACCGAGGAACATCACAAATGGAAAGGAACAAAATTCATTGATTGCAGAAATGCAGTTGCCATGTTATGGGTGCTTAATCTGCCATGTTATGTGTATTGAATCTGCCATGTTATGTGTATTAAATCTGCCATGTTATGTGTACTAAAAATATGCCATGCTATTTTATACTTAAAAAAATGACATGCTACTTTGTACTAAATATGCCATGCTAGTTGTCTTTGGAGCTGCCATTGTTAGTTGTCTTGGAGTGCGCCATGTTAGTTGTCTTTATGTCTGCCATTTTAATTATGCTTGATCTGCCATGTTGTTTGAACTGTAATTGCCATGTTAGCTGTGCTTAAAAATATGCCATGGTGTTTGAAATGACTGTGCATGACATATATTTCCATGACAAATACCACGCAGTTTAGAGAAACAAAGTGTGTTGTGGGCAATGTATGCTACATTTGCCATCTGTTTTAAAACATCATAGACGCAATAAAAAACAGCAAAAACTGGTCTTTGCATGCGATGAAACCATTGTAATCTTGATAAAACATAAAAAACATATGTGCATTAACGCCTAAAAAAATAGGTTCACGTCCACACATATATTACATAACTACTAAAAATGTCGCTCACACACCACCACTACATAGTGGTATACGCTGGAATTCTTGATCGTAACATAGCACACAAACATAGTTTTCGACAGATGACAAGATAGATAAGTACCTTACATTCCTCAGCAACAGAATGTAAGGTATGCGTCGGTGTCTAACACCACATGATCACTTGTGCTTCTTGTTGATTTTCTTGACAGCTTCCTCCACGAACTCGCGTGCTTCAGACCGCTTGTTGAAATCTTCGTTCGTCGGCCCGGTTCCACGTGTGGATTTTCCGGAGCTCAACAATCGTTGCAGCTGTGATAAGCGGGACGATTCTGCCTTCCCACTTTGCAAAGTATTCCAGCGGCGTGAAAGCCGCAGTCCGTCTTGCCGCAGAAAGAGACTCAGATGAACACGCAAAAAAGGACAGACGTAGCAAAAGATAGACTTCAATTCAGATGTGACAACAAAAAAAGAGGGGTTGTATTGATGTAAACGGCACATAAAAGGAGGGGAAAAAGAAATTATGTGTTCCCTTGCTTCACAGTCGCCACATACTCAATCGGGAAATGTCTTATCTGGACCTTTGAATTTTCGTAGTGACGGTTCCATGTCTCTTTGAGGTTGTTGATGAAGAATTCGGCATGCGTAGTAAGATCTGAATCAGCTCGAGCGGATTGAATCAAGCACCTCGAAGCGTTGGTTCTTGAGTTCAGACAGATCGCGTAGTGGTGACCACACTTGTCGTGTTGGGCATGTGGTGCAAGCTCTGGAACATAGGAACATGACCTGCATTTAAAAGAGTGAAGAAATGAGAAGCGAGTTCACATAAAAAGGAACAGTGAGGGACAAAAAAATTCAAATCATGTAGGATGTTTTTTGGGTTATGGTGTGGGGTAGTTGAAGGAAAGTTGCCGTCCATGTATGTACAAGGCGTGCCGTGCAATTCGCAAAAATCAAATTGCCACATGGTTCGTCTGGGATGCACAAAACAAAAAAAGAAAAATGTGCATGGCAACTGTTGCCACATGGAAAACATCTGGCACACAATCAAAAAGTGCAGAAGATGGCAAAAACCACACCCATGTGAAAAAATAGAGCAGACAGGGGAGGATTACTCACATATTTCTTCAGTGTTAGCTTGAATTCACCGTCTTGGCGAAATTCTTCCTCGAATTTTGTGGTGGAAGTCACCATCCCATATTTTGCATGTCACGCTGTAATGCATGATGACCTTGTCGGCACATATCGATGTGATTGTTGATGTAGTCGATCCCGCATGCAATTACATTACATTCGTCGACATTTTATCGTTTGGCCTCACGGACTCGGGCGAGATCACCCTGTGTCGACGTCGTCAATCCGCATTGAATGACTTTGGTTACGTCCAAACATGAGCTGTATGAAAATGACATAACACGGAAGAATCATGCCTGCTAAGTAAAAAAGATATATGAAAGAACTAAAACGTAAGCGCATCATGTATAGGGAGTACGAGGAACAAGATGAAAAATGTTATAAAAGGAACAAAGCAAAATGAGTGATTGTAGGGTGTGGTCATTTACGCTTTCAACTCCTTCATGTGCTTGTCTTTGGCCCTCGCATTTCCAAACCGCTTGATGATGTCGTACAGCTGGGTCTATTCCTTCATCGGCCCTGAATTGGGCTCATAGTCTTCCGCGGAGGTGCGTGAACTACCCTCTCATCTCCACGGAACCAGGGGTCGCACTTCTGATGGTATCCTCAGTTGTCGTCTCTGCAGTCAAGTTGGAACTTGATTGCCCTTGCCCTCGCGATGTCCTCCTCTGCAATGCTGCCTCCTCAATCTTGCGGTAAGCTTCGTCAAGTGACGGTGAGATTTCCTCGGGGTGCCTGCAATGATTCAAAAAAAAGTGTGTTAGGATAAGGAGAAAGTCGAAAACATATGGATTGTGAGGAAAAAGGTGTATGATGTGAGATGTAGGTATAAAAAGTGGGAAATTGCCATGTGTGGTGCAACTACGGTGGACATGTCATGGCAACTGCGATTGCCATGCAGTTGTGATGAATTACCGTTCAGATGGCACATGGCTGCCATGTCACATCAAATGCAGTTGCCATGTTGTGGCAAGTCCACTTGCCATGTGATTACCGTATAGAAAAAATGCAGAATGGTAACAAAAAAATGCAGGTGACATGGTGTGGCAAATCCAATGGCCATATGTAATGCACTACATTTGCCATGTGTTAGCACATACAGTTGCCATGATGAATCAACTTCAGTTGCCATGTGTTTACCCAAAATGTCAAAATGCAGCATGGCAACAACAACAAAAAAATGTAGGCCATGGTGCATCAAAATCCACTTGCCATGTCATCACACCATGATTGCCATCGCAAGTGAGAACACCCGAAAAGAATATGATTGGGACAAAATTCAAACTAGAAAAGATGTAGACACGAAAAATCGTAAGGACATGACGAGTGTACCTTGCACAATTGGCTCCATAAACTTGACGACCTTCCGCCCTCGACCATTGGCTGCGCCATCATTGCACCCGTGCCTCCTGGAAAAGCAAAGGCAACTGACATAGGATCATGCACCACCGCTTGGTCTTGAGTTGTGCCAAGGCTGAAGCTCGGTGGGGTAAATGCCATTGGGTGCCTCTCATTCCTCTTGGCGGACCACGAGCGATTTGCGGGCAGAATCCAATGGTGAAAGATCTACAAACATATATCTGAATCGGCCGCTCTGTAATGTTCGGGCTTGTTTGCGGTGGCGGGCGTGTTGTCATCGGTATCAAGCAGCTTTCATGGCAATCTTCTTGTTTGGGCAGGGGACACCAACATTGGCAGCCTGGTCGTGCGCAGATTTATGTTGGGGATTTCCACTGAGGGTAAAGGCGCAGTCTGCTCCGGCCGTTCACCTGCGTCACTCGTGCCACCCTTGACAGATGCATCAGTTGTGCTCCGGTCTTGCGGGTTCTCCATCACATTGCTTTGGGCGGTTGGCGGGAACAGTGTGGATGCAGGAACATACCCAGACTCATCTCTCCTGCTCCTAGATACAGCGGTGCATTGGGTACGATTGTTGGTTGCTTACGGGGCTGCGGCGCTGGGTGGAAGACCGGACGCGCGCCACAAGAACCTTAGCGATTCTGCACCGGCGGCCGGAGCTGTTGTGCCGAGACTCTCACCGTAGGTTGCATATCCTTATGAACTGCCGCCTCGGCCGCTTCGTGGACAGGTGTGCCATCACGCACGCGTGCTTGGAGTCGATGTCGGAAGAGCGGAATCTTCCTTGCTTATGTTCGTCTCGGGGCGCCCACTTCAACACTTGCCGATGGGGTTGCGTGGCTCACTGCGGCATCCTTCATTGCCAAAAAGAGTTGGCAATATTTCAGTTGTCTGGCAGATATCGACTCATCACTCCCGATGTACGGATGCACGATGTTCTAGCTGGCATCCGCGGCAGCGGAGATGGTCGGCCACTTGCATCGAGTTGGTGGGAAGCGATCCATCGGTGCAGCGGCAGATGTTATGTCGCCGGGTGCCTCATGTACATTTGAGTTGCCCCCCGTTGACAACTTTGAATGTAGTCGTTCAAGCAGATCATTGACGCTATGCTTGGCCCCGCGCGCAGTAGTCTTCTTCACCCTGCAAGAAGAAAAAAAATCACATGAGAAAGGTTTGAAAAAATGAGCAAAAATATGTTTTGCAAAATGGTAGAAAACCTTAAAGTGAATGAAAAACAAGTGGAAAGTTGGTAGTTGCCATGTAATGGAAAGTTGGTAGTTGCCATGTAGTGGAAAGTTGGTAGTTGCCATAATAAAGGAACAAATGGGATTCCTTGGAACATATACAAGACCTAGACACGTAGATTCCCGGAGGAGATACCATACCTTCGAGAAGAAATTTTGCATCATACTTCTGCAAATATTGGTTAGTCGACCTGATTGTTGTATTACAGGGAGTAAACGTGTATGTTTTGCACCCCGCAAAAAAATCATGTAAGTTTTGCAGACAGTCACAATTTTTAACGGACGGCCATGCAAACTGGTTGACAGTTACTCAAACAAACTAATCACTCACCTCTGTGTCATGATATTGTAATGCACACTGAATCCACTCATGAAAATTTTAAGGAAGACTTGCTTAAGCCAATATATCAACCAAATCATGAGGGTTACTGACATATGAAGACGATATAACACATCAATGTAGGGATGAACAATATGAACAAGCCCAACACCTGGAAGTAGTGCCAGCAAATTGATAGTGTGCTCCCTTATTCAGCATACATGCATAATTAACACCAACCATAATTGGAGGAAGATCGGCCAGGGGGCAGACCCAATGTAGCTTATGATGTTCGCATACAAAATACATTCATGCAAAATCTCAAGGGAACCACAAGATTTGAAGCACTTAATAAGTGAATAAGAACTTAATTAGTAGCTGATTGAATCATAGGAGCAGCAGTGTGGTGAGGCTCGTGGAAGACTAGCAAAAACATTACAATGAATATCCAGGACGACTGACCACTGGCCAGCATCGTGGACCAAAGTATGGAGCACCCATAAGCTCTCCAACTGATCGAAGCAGCCATCAACTGCAGGAAACTCTGGGTTTTTTTTTCTTATTTCCAATCACTCCGCACATTAGTCTCCATGTTATGCAGTAAGCTGCAGAAACGACCAGTTGCTTATTTCTTACAAGCACTGGATCATGCAACTCACTGACAGCGCCTTCAGAATCCCAACTCTGCATGCCTATCACCAATTATGCACACTGATAGAAGGCAGTTTGGGTGCGCTTATAAGGCGTTCCTGAACGCAGAAACTATGGTGGCATCGCTGCAGCGAACCCTATACAGATGGATCTACCATAGGCGTAATAGGTGCTCCATGCCGACTGGTGTACTGCCGCCCCACTCCTTGCTCTGAAGAACGAGGGTCCATAGGTTGGGCATGGCCCCCATCTCGAATCCTAGGTATGCCATAGGGTTTCCCTCAGTCCAAAATCTGAAGTACTCCAGAACGGGGAATAGTCCCGTGCCTAGTGTAGCCCTTAGTTTAGGGATATGTGCCAGATTGAATCTGAGTTCGACAAGGGAGGGAAGCCCTCCAAGAAGATGAACCTCGTCAGTTGAGGTCTCCTCAACACGCAGGTAAAGGATGCGAAGGCAATGGAGACCACCCATCCATATGGGAACTCTAGGGAAATTCAACACAGACACGCCAATTTTCTCAATGTGTTGGAAAGGACTGGATAATGAGTCCATTTGGCCAAGGATTTCAGTATGAAAAAGCCCAGAGAATCGAAGATATTTGAGGTTACAGAGCTTTCCAATGGAGCAGACCAAAGCATCAAGTAATGGCTTCTCCAAAGAATACAGATCAATCGTTAGGTCCCTGAGATTGGTCAGCTCACCGAGACATATAATACCGTTCATCACATTCAATTCCCTCCGACCGGTCCTCTGGGTTAACCGTGACCTCCGGGTTAAATGTAACAGGACGACGCTGCCTCGAGGGCTCTCCCTCAGGAGCAGGTGTAGGATGAGGCTGAAGCATCGGGGCTACAGGGGTGGCGAGAAGAGAAACCCACTCAGCAGGAGCACTAAGAGGGTTCACCGTCGAGGTGCCCGAGCTACTCGGGGGAGCAACTGGTGAAACTGGTGAGATAGAACTGGATGGAAGATAAGGAGTAAATCCCATAGACGATGGAGTAATGGCAGCTCTAGTAGCGGCTACAGCAACACGGGCACGAGTCAGCTCTCGAGCCAGCTCGTGGATCAGCAGGTAGCTAGCAGTAATGTATCGAGAAAGGTGGCTAGCAGTAGTATCGGACTTCGGATCAATCGTAGGAAAACGGACACGACCATTGTCGTGCAGGGAGGGATAGTAGTAGAAACCTGGATGGTTCTGCATTCGGACATCGTTATAGCATAGCTCGACGAGGACCTCAAATGCAGTAAACTGGACAGCCTGAGAAGCGGTAGAAGCGTAACAGCTCCTGGAAGTGCGAGTGTAAGAGGTGGTGAACTGGTGCGCAGAGTAACCACGGCATGATACTCATACACTGAATCTGATAGACGCTCCCGGTACACACGATAGACTGGGTCGTCCCCGTGAGGATATAGTCGACGCCACACGTTGCGAAGGAGATGCGGCGACGTGTACGGCATCAGCTGCAACTGGCACGGATACAGCACCAGAGCCATCTACACTCACAGCCATTAGTAGGTTAGATAAAATAACCAAGTGCATGCAAAGCAACAACCAGCTAAAAATACTGTCGTCACTCAACTTTTACGCTAACTAACGTCCAGTAACGCCGCGGGAGTCTAGCGTGTCCTACAGTCAGCGTGGCTCTGATACCAAGCGTTGTGCCACCCCGGCTCAGAGTAACTGGTTTACCTTGCATTGCCAGCCCAGAGACCATGTCTTCTGGCAACACACAACATCTTGGTACAGAATACAACCGCTTTATTGATACTAGCGGAACATAGTTCATATTACAACAAGTTAGGAGGCCAAGCGGCACACACGGTGCGGCTGAACAATATGTACATTATTTAATGAACATAAGGGGGCCTCGATCATGACGACTACGCGGCAGCGGAACGACGATGAAGCGGGACTGCATAGCACAGGGACACCGATGTGAACACGATCTAGATTCGAACAGCACTCCGTTCCAACGAACCTTTCCTGAAATCTGGCATGACACGCCAGGTCAGTACATTGAATGTACTTGCAAGATCACAACAAGCATAAATGACCTTTCATATACCCGGTTGAGAAAGGTTTTTTCAATCTAGTTAAGAAATGTATGTCAACAATTGTAGACTTCCGGTTATATGTTTCTCCAGAATCTATAAATCAATATATAGTTGATGGAAATATCGTTACCCATAGTGACTGCTCGCGATTTCCCAATACGATTGAGTCGGGTATTCCGATGTCCCAGTCATTTTGTGCACTATGACCTGGGTTGGTGGAGGTTTCCGTCCTTTGGGTGTATACTACCCATCGGTGTCTGTCAACATGAAGTTGACTTGCATTTACTGATTCACAGGCCTTGATATCCTTGCTCACGAGAAGCTGAATCCGGATGTACTATTGCCGTACTTCTCCCCCTATTGCTTTGAACGGGGAGTTGAGTGGTTTTAGTTGGTACCTCCACTCTTTCCGACATATTTTTCAGGATTGTAGGATTGTATGACACCTTTATAGTCAGTAAATGAATCTTGCATGTTATTTGCAATGTGTTGCAAATCTTCTGAATGCATGGTTCGGATCTTTGAGTACGTAGATTTGTGGCAGAAATATGTTGAACATTCCACTATTTTCCTGGCATTCTTTATGGTATTTGAAATCTCCCCCTAATGCCTGGAAATGTTCCTCATTGAATTAGCATACTGGCCTTGAATAACTCCCCATGCGAGGGGCTTGAGGTATTGACTGAAATACAGTTATTCCTCACATAGATCCCAACTATATGTTGAGGGGCCAATGATGTATGCCGGGTGGTGAAATCGGTATGCAACCGAATTACCGCAGATAGGAAATACTTGGTAGATATCCACATATCAAAGATAGAGGGGAACAATATTATGCGATTACTGTCATGAGCGTGTAAAACTGCATGACTCCAACGTAAAGTTGGCAAGTTGCAATTCCAAAGTAAAAGATAATGCAATGAGCTTAACTCTTTGGATAGGATTCTACCAAACCATTTTGAGTCTAGACCTTAGGACAAATTGCTAAACTCAATCCAAGGGCCATAGAGAAGGCACTCAAGGAGAATTTTGCAATGTTATCAATTCGATTTGCTTGAAATCGATGTCAGGATAATGAGCCAATGGTTTCGTCTGAATAAAGCACACACTTAAGACCATCATGTAGATATTTCTTTTAGAACCATGGAATACCTGAATAGTCTAGTCAATGCATGGGAAGAGCCACTTACCTCAACTTGATGCATTCAAGGAGTCTGAGTGGTTCAACATAGACTTTAAGGTGTGCGAGCCTTAAAATTAGCTTCACTGTGTCACTTGTAGTGCACATAAAATCCAAATGGTGTTAGAATTTAGCATCATAATAATCATAAACTATTGGAATTGCTGATAGTTTCGGTTTCAACCCAATGTCTCGATGACCAAGGCGAGTATGCCAAGTTTTTCATGTACAAGACATTTTGGAAAACTATCTTGGGCGCAACATGTGCTACGGGTTTTGTAGTATGTGTAGTACAATCCAGATGATACATAGAGAATGTGCTTGCCATATCCGTTGCATGTGGTAAAGAGAATGTATTTCTCTTTCTTGTCAGCATAAGTTTCTCTATGGAAACTATTTTGACAAATATCTCTATAGCTTAGTAGGGTACGAGTTAAACTTGGGAATCAATGAAGCATCCCGACGTTACTCGAGTACACACAGGGATAGTAAACATGACTCGAGTTAAGCCAACAAATACCTCATCGCGTCTAGTGATTTTAAAATATCTCCTTTCTCTCAATGAGAGTGGAAACATTGGACTTCCCTGAGTATAGAGTTTGTGGTGCATATGTCCACAAGGCACATATCATTTTCCATCGGATTGACTCCCGTAGAAATCTATATATAGACATGAAGATTCTCAAGAAAATCACTGTCGGATATATAGAATACATACAAATGAATTTGTATCAAAGTGCTGATGCAATATATTGTGATATACAATATATGATGACAACAACAATCATGTTCTTATTAGAACATCATAAATGAACATAAATCAATAGATCACTAAGGAGACTAAGGGACTAAATGTATAGTCTCCAAACATGTCGGTTGATGCATATTCAACCATCATGCTCTCCATGCTCATAGGGTCTCGTGACAGCTTGATGGTGTCAGGTTGAGGGTTTGAAGTGAGTTTCAAACCATTACCCTTGAGGTCCTCTGCGTCCCGGTGGCGTGGCTTGGATTGCATGCGCTATCCCATGGGATGCAAGACTGATCTTGATGTCCATGACCCGCTTAAGTAAGTTGTGGCCATTGAGGGCAAGTGCCTCAAATTGTTAGCCATCGATTACTTATAGGGGCAAGCCAGAGATAATTAATTTAAAGCAGTAAACTAAAAAGCATCATGGTTTTGTAATAAGAATGCAAAAATTTGACTCAAGTGTATAACTTAAAAATGCTCAACCTCAATTGTGGGAACATAACACATTAAAAATCATACAGATCTCACAGTAATAGAGATAGTCTGCACATGGCAGTAGATCCAACTCCTTGTGTTTTCCTAATATAATGAGGGAGATTTTATTGTCAAAAATTTACAAGCTTTTTGTGCGCGAGAAATCAATCTCGACCGCTGTGACATGTTCATGAAGAGTGTCAATGTGGTAAACACATAGAACATATCATCCCCGGTGAAAACCCGGTAATTTATTTACATTACAGATTGCGTAATATAAATACATCTTAATGTTGCAAAATTAATAGATTTCAAGAAGGTGGCTCGAAATCATTAGTGTGAATCTCAAATTGCTAAGGATGACATCTTAAATTTTGCATATGTATTTGCAAGAAATTGAAAATCTCAGTTGCGAACATGGAGATACATACATTACGGAATACATCATACTCAACGGAAATACACTACTATTGTAATGAATAGTAATGATGTTGTAAACTTGATGTTCAAGTGAGAACTTGAATTGTATAGGCCTCAAATTAAATGAGATGATATTGTATCAAGTTGCAAGATAATTCAGCACACTGAATTAATATTTTGCGAGAGAAAATTAATCTCAATCGCAATGAGATTGTTTTGCGAGAGAAGAAAATTCTCAATCGCAAATCAATACTCTAGAGGTACTAAATTTATCTTTGCAAGAGATAAAAACAAATCTCAATTGCAAATAATCGATGTAATGAATCTCAACATGTAAGAGACATGGAAATATATTACATCACGTTCTGGAATACAAGGTACTCTACAGAAATCAGTATTTAAGACAAATACTGGAAATAACAGAGAAGAAAAAAAATGACGGCCGAGGCGGCCATTCAGCCCACAGCCGAGCGGAGGGGGAAGGGGGCAGCCGGTGGTCGCCCCAGGCGCCTGGGCCTGGGCGGCTGGGCCTCCGTGGCCTTTGGCCAGCCCAACAGCCGCCGCACGGAGTAAAGGAGGCGGTTAGGGTTGGGGATCGATCGATCCCAACCAAACCCGATCCACTCCTAGCAACGGCGCCGCCGGCAGTGGTCTTGGCTGCCGCGCCCCCACGCGTCTCCGGTGATCACCGGCCGGCGCCACCACCACACGTGCCGTAGCAGTGGCGTTCACCGGCGGCGAGAGGCACTCCTTCCGCGCTCGTCCTCGTCCGAGGATCCTACAGGGAGCAGGGTGCCCGGCGTGACGCCGTTGAATGCGTCGTTCGGGTGGCCGGGCTCCAAGTCCCTGCGCGCGCTGCGCGGCTGCTCGACGGAGGGCACGATGCCGTGAAGCTGAAGGGCGTAAAGCATCTCAAGAGCATTGACTAGGCAGGGCATTTTCACTGTCGGCGAGTGAACTTGTCCCTGTCTCTTCTGCTCTCGGCAGAAACTATCGTGCTGATAACGTGTTGTGAGTTGATCTCTAGAGCGAGAGATAAAATGGATCAAAACTCTCCTTTATTGATGAATGACATGCTATTTATACAAAGGGAACGGTCGTGTCCCTGGTTTGTAGAGGCGTCGTTCCTACAATCCTGCAACTGCACGTGACGGTCAGGGAGCGGGGATTATCCCTATAACCGCAAGGGTTATATTTCAACAGATATCGCAACGTTCTAAGCCTCTTCTCCTTGGCAGGCAGTTGCTTCCTCTGTTGGTTGTGCCTCTGTCTCGCTCCTCTTTGCAGCCTCTGCTTAGCTAGCTACAGGGAGATATTCAGAAAATTCAGTTACAGAGTTGGAAGAAGCAGATACATAGATAGAGGATGTGTTTGGTTGCCTTCATACATCTCAGAGAGCTCCTCTTCGGCGCCCTCAGCGCCGCTTAGGCTAGGGGGCGCTCGAAGGCAAGCTTTAATGGGCCGGCCCAGCGTCCCTCGCGCACGGGAAAAAAATACTCAGAAAACACAACACGTGAAAACAGCACGACAAATTGCAAGATGTGGGAATCGAACCAGGTTGCGAACGCTGATGCACCTAACGCACTAACCACTCCACTTCGACCACTTTCATGTAACATGTTCGAAAACAGCTATTAGACCATTATCTCAGTCCCAGAATAAATTATTTCAAAAAAATCATAAATTTGAAAAAAAAAATCACAGAATTTCAAAAAGTTCATCGATTCTGAAAAGGAGTTCACGGATTTAAAAAAAGTTCACAAAATCTAAAAGAAGTTCATCACTTTTGAAAAAAATTCACGGATGTAGAAAAAGTTAATCGATTTTGATTCAATAGTTCACAAATATGAAAAGAGTTCACGTAATTTTCAAAAAAAGTTAACGGATCTGAAAAAAGTTCATCAATTTCGGTCAAAAAAGTTCATCAAATTTTAGCAAAGTTCATCATAATTGAAAAAGTTCATCGAAATATAATAGAAGTTCATCGAATTTGAGAAAAGTTCATCATAATTCAAAAAAAGTTTGCCGAATTTAGAAAATATTTCATCGATTTTTTGAAAAAAGTTCATCAAATTCAAAAAAAAAATCATCAAATTTGAAAAAATTTCATTGACTTAAAAATGAGTTAATTGAATTTGAAAAAAGTTCATCGCGTTTGCAAAAAAGTTCACCGAATTAGAAAAAGGTTCATTGAATTTGGACAAAAGTTCATCGAACTTGAAAAATAGTTCATCAAATTTTGGAAAAAGTTCATCAAAGTTGAAAAACAATTCATGAAATCCGGTGAACATTACGAATTAGAAAAAGGGAAAAAAGAAAAAGAAAAAAAAGAAAAGAAGAAAGAAAAATAAATTAAGAAAGAAAAAGAAAAGAAGGAACAAAAGAGGTAAGAAAAAGCAGTTTTTCACAAAACGGCCTGGCGCCGAATAGGAACCAGCTACATCTCAACCAGCCCCACGCGGGAAAGATTCAGCCTGTTTGATAGCCCGCATATACTGTTGGGCCTGCATCGCACGCTTCTTAAAGCATCTCTGGGCCTGGCTCGCTGGAAACGCTAAGATCTGCAGTTTCTCTAGAGCTAGGCCGAGCAGAAGCACAGCGAGTAGGCCCCTGCACTAGGAGAAACGGGAGGTATGCGAGGTGTTTACCGGGTAAGCTCCTCTCTAATCTCCTCTCTTCTATGTCCCTCTAATCTACACAACGGTGCTTCGATTCGAGATAAGCTCTACACAAAAAGATGCACATCGATGCTACGGTTTCATTCAGGCGATCGGTTTGTAGTTTCGTCGACCATACATGCTCAATTTCTTGTTCCCGTTTGAAGCTGTTTTGGACGAATTTTGTCAGATTCGTCGCGCACGATCGATTGTTTGAAATTTCCTTTGACCAGCAGCCTAATCTTGCAGTTCTGCACAATATTCGTGTTGCAAGTTTCCTGTTTCGACGATCGTAGATGAGAAGATCTACATACTTCTCATGGCTATACATATGGATATGTGTGATGTGATTTAAGACACTGCTTAATTATTCCTCTTAGCCGGTGTGGTTTCTCTTAATCTCCTCTCTCGCGTCTTGCTGTGGCAGCATCATCGTCGCCATCGTTCATCTCGGCCTTCTCTCCGTGATCCTACTGTAGTTAAGCCGCCATGGTGTGCACACTGACGGGGTTCTTCTCCTCTGTTCCCTGCCACCGACGGAGTCGATCATCTTGGCCTCCTCTTTCTCGTCCTACTACAGTGGACTCATTTCCGACATCGATCATCTCAGCTCCTCTCTCTCTCGTCCTACTACACTAACGATGGCATGGCGTGAGCACTGCATTTCTCCTCCTCTGTCCACTGTCTTTGCGGGAGCACTCCAACTAGTTCGGCGACGGGGTCGCTCGCCCATGACTTCGTGCTCGTATGTCGGACACGGCGCCACCAGTCCTTTGTCCACCCACCGCAGTCGCCATGGTCTGGTGCACACTGCATTTCTTCTCCCCCTTCCTCTGCTAGCTCTTAACCATGTGTGCTAAGTGCAAATGCTAGCTCTTAATCATACCTCATGCGTGCAACCAAACACCGTGTTCATGTGCCGCTTGGGCCAATGCAGGCAAACCAAACAAAGTGCACTTGCGTATTACCTAATGCAGGGACCCTAGATGCAGGCAACCAAACAACTTGCAGACGTCGCATATGAGCCTGTTTTTTCAGAGCCAGACTGAGTGGAGAAGTGTCTGCAATGCAGTTACTGTTGCACACGGCAACCAAACACACCCAGAGAGAATGAAAGCTGCTCCAAGTCATTGGAACATTGTGCTGGGACCATTAGGCATTTATACAGTAAAATATAAAGATTAGGCAAAAAATCCAGAATACGAACTGAGATGGCCTGGATGATCTACTGGTAGACACTTCAGTTTACGACGACGTAAGTGCAGAGCTGTCGGTTAACTGTTGAATTTTATTCAGTACTCCCTCTGTAAACAATTATAAAAGCATTTAGATCATTACTGATCACTACTTAGTGATCTAAATGCTTTTATAATTGTTTACAGAGGGAGTAAGTAGTGATCTTATAATTGTTTACAGAGGGAGTACTACAGAAACCGGCCGCCCATCTATCTATCTACAGAGCTGTGCACAAGTTAAGAAATGTAGATATGAATAAGCTTCATTTTCCCCTTCTTTCCTTTTCGAAAAACTCGTTGCTATGGAGGTGGCGGTCAGACTCAAACTGCAACCGCATGTTTTTATTTATTTATTTGAAAAGGAGGTTGAAACCACCTCATGTGGTATGTCATGGCCAAGGGCGACATGACATATTCAAGAGCATGCACAGGTGAACACCCATGTAAATGACATGATGGGCCCAGTGCCTGACGTGGCGCTCTTTGACTCGTTGTGGTCAGGTGTTCAGCATTGAGCCAATGTAAAGAGTGAGTAGAGAGTTGGTTGCATTGGCAACAAGAGTAAATAGAAAAACTCGCTTTCCCCTGCTTCCTCCCTGTATAACTCTGAATCCTCATATCTGAAACCACCGGATCTGAAGTTCTGAACTACTCCTATTTGGTGTGACACCATTGGCCAGGTTCATAACAATGTACACTGACATAACCCACTCCGACCCCCAACCTAAGTTCTGGGCTTCTCTGCACGCTTCCTGGAGACATCACAATACTGAACTCAGAGAAGAAAATTTGTTAACGACCTTTGCAAACAATTACTTAACCAACCTGCTTCTTGCGTAGCTAAGAAAACATGAGGTGACATCGAGCTTTATTGCCACCATTAGTTCTTCATGCTCTTGCAAGCTGATTGACTGTTACAAACAAACCAGTCGTGTCACCGGTCAAGATCATGTGGTGTTCTATTCACTGTCAACTCAACGGTGTCATCGTGTAGTAATGCAAAATCCAGTCGTCACACAGTATATCAAATCATGCACATTCCACTACAAAAATGATAGGCAAAGTTCAGTTTGGTGATGCATGCCGTAATTAATATTCAGAGGTAGATAAGATTACAATTACCAAATTAGTCTGCATGCCCATCACTAATTGAAAGGCCTGCTGAGCAGCTCACTACAGGTAAAACAGAACAGAATGACCAAGCAGTCACAAATACAAACTGCATTTCCACACTAGAAATCAACTAATATCAAGGGTGAACGGAAGGGTGGTTTGGGTGCGCTGATAAAGCATCCCTGAACGCAGACACTATGGCATCACCGGAGCCAGCCTTACTCAGATAGAGCGTCTCAAGGCGTAACAGGTGCTCCATGCCAACTGGTATAGCGCCGTGTTCCCTCGATGTGGAGATGTGGAGGTCTCGTAGGTTGGGCAGGGCCCCCGCCTCGAACCCTAGGTAAGCCCCTACATCTTCCTCAGCCCAAAATGTGAGGCTCTTCAGAACCGGGAACAGTCCCGTGCCCAGTATAGCCCTTTCTTTTGGGATATGTGATGCCCAGAGCAAGAGTGCGACAAGGGACGGAAGCTCTCCAAGAAGATTGACATCCTGAGTTGACGCCTCCATCACACGCAGCTCCAGGATGCGAAGGCAATTTAGAACACCCATCCATACGGGAACTCTATGGAATTCCAATGCATTGACACAGAAAAATTCCTCGAGATGCGGAAAAGGATTGGATAAGGAGCCCAGTTGGTTATCTTTTACAATACAGCCAGTACTGAAATGAAGACATTTGAGGTTATGGAGCTTTGCAAGGGAGCTGGCGAGAGCACCAAGTTCTGGCTTTTGCCAACCATTCACTCTGATCGTCAGTTTCCTTAGATTGGTCAGCTCTCCGAGACCCATAATAACCTTCACTGAATTCACTTCCTTCATGGGCAAGGCACCACCATCTATTACCAGAGTGCGCAGTGATTTCATATTCCCAATACATTCACACATGAATTTTTCCATCCGAATATCAAGATATGACAACTGAGGCAATTGGGCTATATCTGAGGAGATGCTCTTGAGCTGGGCACGAGGCATGTCCAATGTCTCCAAGTAAACAAGCCCTTCAAATTTAGCAGGTAGCTGTACGAAACATGACACAGTAACATGCAAATACCTCAAGAGAAACAACTGGCCAATAGCAGTGAGGTCAAGTGTGGCCTCCCAATCATGGTTGTATTCTTCTATTCTCAACACCCGGAGATACTTGAACAGCAAAAGAGAAGGCAGGGGGGCCCAGAAAAGTGTAAATGATCGAACTTGTGATAGGCAGACATCAATAGTTGGGGCATATGCTGCTCCACGACCAGCCACAGAACTCAGAGATAATCGGTGAACCTTGTATTTATTGCCATCCAGTCTTGCCATGTCATTGTAATTGTACGCCACACTTATAAAGTTATCTTCATCACACCTGCTTAGGATCAAATCAAGCATCATGTCATGTACTCTGCATGACACCACCTCTTCATGGTCTATCGTACTAGGCTGAATCATACTTCTGTTGATAAGCTCATTGAAATAACTCCTGCCAACATCCTCTAGGTCATGCCCATGCAAATTACTGACAAGGCCTTCAGCTATCCATTGCCGAACCAGATCGTCCCTCCAGATCTCGCGGTCCTCAGGATACATACCAAAGTACAAAAAGCATGCCCGCAGATGGGCAGGAAGATGCATGTAGCTCAAGTTTAATATACTCTTCATCTCTTCCAAGGTGGGATTTGTGGCAAGCTGGGTACCCAAAGAATCCCTTATGCTCTCCCAGCTCTTCCTTGACGTTTCTTTATTGGCTAATAGGCTAGCTATTGTGATAACTGCAAGTGGCAATCCATGGCACTTCTTCAAAATCTCAGCCATAACTTCTTTCAATTGGGGTGGACAATCCTGCTTGGACCCGAATACTCTATTCAACAATAACATTCTTGAGTTTTGCTCATTGAGGGGTTGCATTTTGTAGATGCCCTCACCGTCATTCTGACAGGCTGCTGCAGCCACATCTTCCACTCGTGTTGTAACTACTACTCTACTTCCATTAATATCTTCAGGAAAAGCACACTTAATAGTAGTCCATGTTGGTTGATCCCACACATCATCGACAACAATCAGGTACCTATTCAAATGTTTGCAGAGGTTAATCACATTATAGTTGAACATAATTAAATTATGGACGAAATTATCAACATTTTGGAAAAAATGGTTCGAGCAAATACTCTTTACACAAAAATGATATAGGAACTTCTCAAAGAAGCTACGAATTATCATAATGAATGGAAAAATAACACCAAAAGCATTTGACCATTTAGCACATAAGGATTGCATAGGCATTCCAGAACTTTTCTTTCCAAAGAACTCTCTTTATTAAAGGCATGGATGAGTACCGAAAGGTTTCCAGTATACCCTAGCAAATTTTACACCGTATAGAAAATATTACCAAAACTTAAATCGATATTTCTAATGATTGTATTCCCGCCAAATAGTTTATGTATATTGTCCATGTGTATCACAAATACGCAAAACAGAAAGATAAAAACAGTCACAAATCTCGCATGCATGGACAAAAATCAATACTGTACATGTAAATGTGACCTCATAAATCGACCTTCGGATTAACTATTTTCACACAAAAAGGTATGAAGTGGTTGCTTAACCCTAAATGTGAATAATGCGTTAAAACTTCAAACTTGTTTAGGACATACGGGTCATGTAGGCATTCTAGACCTTCTCGTAAAAAATTAAAAAAACTCTTTCCAAGAAAGGCAGATGGGAGCAACATGTTTCTAATACCCTAGCATTTATTACACCGGATGGATATATCAATATCCAATATGTCTTTTCTGTCTCCAATATGTTTTTTTTGCATTTTTTGCTCTAATTCTCTATTATAAACGCATAAAGAAGCAAACATCAAGCATGGATCATGGGTGGACAAAAATCAATACCAAATATATACTATCCAATTATTTAGCTCAAATCTAACATGAGTAGCATGTGCAAATAATACCTCCTCCCTTTCAGATGTTGCCTTAGCTCTCCAATGATGTCGTCAACCTTGCGAGTGCGAGATGTATCGGGATCCCTCATCCCTAGTTTCAACTGGAAATTGTTGAGCAACTCAGTCATATCAGGCCTCTGCGAAACTGAAAAGAATGCTTTGCAGTCGAACAGCGAGCCAATCTTGTCATACACCTGCTTGGCAAGTGTAGTTTTACCAAGACCACCGAAGCCCACAATCGACACCACTTTGAGTTTCTTTCGAACATCCATCAAAATAGTGGCAACCTCCTCCCTTGGGCCATCAATGCCCACGAGAGTATCCGCCTCCTGGTAGACCGCTCGCAATCGAGGGTCAAAGGCCACAGTGCTTGAGGTAGGCTTCCAATCATCAATATTATACCTTTGGCGCCGAGCATTTGCCTCTATGGCAAGATTCTTGAGCTCTTCCATCCGGTCGGCTATCCGAAGACGCTCCCGCAACTTCTTGATGCGCTGAGCAGTCTTCTTGATGAAGCCCGCCTTGGCATCGTCAGCTCGAGATTGCCGGATGAAGTCATCGATACAATTGTCCATGTCATATGACATCTCCCTAACATGATCCCTCCAATCCTTGACGGTTGGATCAATCTCATCAATTAGCTCGAGCTTCTGAAGGGCTGCGTTCATAGCGCTGAGTTCGTTCTCGAGGAAAGAGGCCTGCTTCCTCACCCCTTTAAATTTTTTGTACTCGTCGCCCATGAGTGAGGTGAGCTTGCCGATGAGGGGGTTCATCACCCCGCTCGCCACGGTCACGATTCCGCCGGTCATCTCGCGTGCTCTCTTGGCCCGGCGGCTGACTGGCTACAGAGTGGTAGTTGGTGTCATAAATAAAGAGATCCAAAAAAAAATTAACTGGTCGCGATTGGTCTGTTACCTGATTGGTCTGCCGTGCGCCCCTGCCGAGGAGGTCGCAGATTGCGCGGCAGCGAGCCGGAGGCGGTCAGGGGAGAAGGGATCCGTGTGAAGCAAGAGTTAGTTGGTGTAATTAATAGGTAGATGCAGGCTGTGGTCGATGTGTTACCTGATCGATGTGGCGGAGGAAACAGGTCGGAAGGCTCCTCACGGATGAAGGAGAGGAGGCGAGGCGGAGGCGTCCAGGGGAGGAGGCGGATCTGGCACCGGCGACGGGAGTGGGGAGATGAGGAAGCGAGTGCGGATGCGGGAAAAAAAATCCTGGCTTTGTGTTGGCGGCGCCGGCGGCGGGAGTAGCGACGAGCAACGGGGCAAGGAGATGAGGAGGTAGGTGCGGCGGGAGCGGCGGAACCCTAGAAGAGTGGGGAGTGCTGGAAGTGATAAGGACACGGGAGTATTTCTGTGCAGCAGAGCTCGACGACTCAGGCGACGACCGACGAAGAGGCCCGGGACTGTTCAGAGGTTGACGACGACGACTTAGACAGATGCCCCGCGAAGCAGGCCCACAACGTACCACACGTTATCACGCAAGGCCCAGCCCAGCCCACGAACTGAAATAAACTACTCCGACAAATAAATCACGTAAGCACATACTGCAGTGTACCTTGCTAAAAGAAGGGTACTGGTGGTGTGTGTACCCATGGTTTTCACTTTCACTGAGATTTCACCGTTTATCATGTAGACACCAAAATATTAACCCTTCTTCAAAATACTTCAGTCATTTCAGTTGTACACAATAATCCAAATATTTTTTTATTTTTATTTTAAATACTCTTTTGAATTTTAGGTAAGGTCTTGTGTTAATAATTAACAAAATGGCTGTATACATCGTCCAAATGCAGAGGCCGGGGGTCTTCCTCCTTTTCTAAAAGAAAAAAAATATGTTCAAAACCCATTTTCCCTTCAAGAAACAAAGGAACAAGAGGCAGGAATACAAACTCCCCCCTTGCTGTTTGTTTGTTTACCCCTTGGAAGAAAAATGCCAAACCGCAGTAAATGGCCTAGCTTCATTCTCCACCTTCACCCATGACACGTTTCTCTTCTTATTGTTTCTTGACAACAAATAGAGCATGCATGCGTATGTATATATACCCTGCATATATCTTTCTCATGGCATTTTTAACCGATCCCCAATAACCGGTTAGAGGACAAATAGAGCATGTATGCGTATGTATGTATACCCTGTATATATCTTTCTCATCGCATTTTTAACCGATCCCCAATAACCGGCTAGAGGAGTAAAATCCCGATTTTACTCCTCTAATCGGGACCTAACCGATCCTCAATAGACCATAGGGGAGTAAAAAATTTACTCGGCCGCCGCAAATCTCCTTATTTTTACTCCACCACTCGACAGCCGAGTGGAAATTCTCTCCCTCTCTTCCCATCCTCTACTTCCTCTTCTCCCCCTCGCCTCACCGTCGGTGCGTCCCCCAACCTTCCCCGCCACCCCCTCTCCTCCCAATGGCCGGTCGTGGTGGCCGAAGGTCCCCGCCGCCGATCTACAGTGCGGATCCGAGCCGCCACGCTCGCGGGCCGTCCTCCGCAGCCGCTCGGCCGATCCGCCCACCCCCACCCAGTTCATCGATTCCCCGGAGCTCCCTCCGCCGCGGCCGCTCCAGAGGACCTACCTCGGCGCCCAGTAGCGCTTGTGGGACACATGGGTGGCGGAGATCGCCGACCGAGAGACCCACAAGAGGAAGTGGGTCGGGTCGTTCCACACTACGGAGCTCGTGCCGATGGAGTATGACCGGTGGAAACTCCGGTACCACGACGGTGATACGAGGTTGAACTTCCCGTTTGGGGCGGCGCGGTCCACCTCGTCCGGCTGGAGCTAGTGTGGTTAGCGCGGCGATGGCGCGGAGGACCGAGACGCGAGGGAGCGCCTCGAGGCGGAGGCAGCCGACAAGACGTACATGGAGGACCTCCGCCACCAGCACCCGAAGCTCAGGGAGGCGGAGCGGGCGATATCCGTCAACAATTGCGGGTTGGTCATCGCCATCTCCGATGACAAGGTGCAAGGGGGCGAGGAGGGCGGCAAGAAGGACACCGAGGAGGAGGAGTTCGACGTTGAGGAGTGGTGGAGCATCATCCCGGAGTGCGACGATGACGACACCGGTCCGGACCTAGCTCTCACCGAGGGTGGTCTGTCGAGGAAGGATTGGCTCGGCCTCCACTACGGCCGTTGCAGTTGAGTAGTTTTTAATGTAGTTTTAAGTTTAGTGTAGTTTAACTCTAAATTCATGTTTAATGTTCGATTGTCAAGACTATCAAGGTTAAACTTATGTTTAAATGCTTGCAAATTTCGGTTGTAATTAGGTTGAAGTTATGCAAATTTACCTTTTACTTCGCTTAGTTTAGGGGATCGGCTAGAACCGATCAAAACTTAGTGAAGTATAAATACTTCACTAAGGTTTACTTGTCCGGATACTCCGCTATTTTTTAAAGGATCGGTTAGAAATGCCCATAAGAAATACTCCTATAAAAGATAAGAGGTAATCTACTCTACTCAAGCAAAATTTCTGGGTGAAGGCAATTCGTTAGAAGTTGCATCCGCTGGGCAGTACAATTCTCATGTGTCTGAAAAGCTGATCGCATGAGCTTCGGCTTGCAGCAAACCGGCAAAGCAGCAAACATGAGCTTCCGCACCCGCACGAACATATCAGAGATAGAGAATGTACGGTACAAACTATTTTTTTGCGGGTAAAACACTTGTAATACTCAACCACTGGAGGATTACAATCAACAATGTTCAGCTCAGTCACATTCGAAGGTCCAGACCCTAGCCATGTCACGGTTCTACCTTCCATACGAGCAAAAATAGGTAAACAAAACTAGAGAAAAAGTTTTGGCAAGATCAGGAATTTATATTCACATTAATTTTGTTGTCTCCGTCGTAGCGTGTCCAGACACAAACTCGACTAACAGGCCAAAATTTTGTTCCTACAAAATATACAGAGTCTAAAGCACCTCCCATCTGCTGGGGGAACGCCATTGTGTTGGTTCACTCGCACTTGGGAATGGCGCTCAGATCGGGTGCGAAGCGGGGGCTGCATCCTCCCGGCACTCTTCGCACGCGCCACCGGCCGCCGCTTCGCTGCCAGCGCCGGCAAGGTATTGTACTTGTAAGCGACGGTCTCCTCCACCTCCTGGGGTGGGGCGAAAACGAGCGGCGCCACCGAGCCAGCGCGCCAGCGTCGTCCAGCGCCGGCGGAGGATGCTGCGGTGTTGGCCTTATTAACAAGCGCCGCGGACGCTCTGACAGCGAGAGCGGCGAGGTCCTCGCGCCGGAGGCCGTTCCGTCGAGCCTCAGCGGGGAGCACGGAGTATATCTGCCCCGGGCGTAGCTCCTCGGCCACGGCCACGGCAGCCACGGGGCCGTCGAACCCCATCTCGTCGGCGTCGCACAGGAACCAACCGCCGTCCCCAGCCGCCGAGTCCTCGAGCGCCTGGCCCGCTGTGGCCGGGCGCGGGTACTCCCGCAGCTCACCCGTTGGAAGCAGTACCATTGCCGTCGAGGCAGGCTGCCCCTTTGCCGGCGCCGCCGCCACCACCGCGCTGCTGCTAGACATGCAGAGCCCCATTGTCACTCTTGGCGTTTGAATTTAGGTTGGAGCTGCGTCTGTGGTGATCTTTGTGATGCTGTTGTGTGAGCTTTGGGTTGGGAGACCGCGATCGCGATGGAGGAGGAGGCTTGGTCGGCCAGTCAGGCCTGTACAATGGGAGGTGCTTAGAAAGGTGCTTAGAAAAATAAATCGAGTTTTTCTGAAGCACCGGTGCCTATTTCTATAGAAGAGACGCTTAGTTAAGCGTCTACCCTATACAAATAAGCACCGATGCTTAGGGCATGTACAATAGTATACAGTCAGCAGTCTGTAAGATGTGCCAAATAGGATTTTCAACCACGTGGAAGAGAGAGACAGAGGAAGGAGAAGGTGCCCGTCTGTAGAAGTAAAGACGGTCGGTTCCCATAAAATTCGCTGCTTACCAACACCTTTTCTTACCGTTGTATGGATAGGTCGTTTGTTACGCTCCTAGAAAATCTCATGTTTTGTTTTCTTTATGAGCGAAACTAACCACAGCACAACCAAAACTTCAGATCGTGGGTGGATGCGCCAGATAGCCTAATAGACAGCTTATTTTACCGGGTGTCTTTTGTGCTGTCTATAAAGTGACGTGGAGGTAACCTATAAACAAGAGCCATCTAAACTGATGTACATGCCCTTAAAAAAAGTCTGGTTTATTTCTCTAAGCACCTTCCCTAAGCAACTTCCATTGTACAAGGCCTTATATATATAGGAGCAGGAATGTGACGTTTGGCAGGGGCCAGGGCAGCGTATATGTATGCGTGGACTCTGATATTTGCTTCCTTTTTCCCCCAAACTGTTTGGGAGTGGAAGCTGCGTGTACGTGGTGGAGTATTCTATTTCGGTTTTGGTATGGTGCGAATTCATCTATCCACCATTCATTTATCTTTCGTAACCATATGCATACGTCATGGTGTAGTTTGTCGACTGTGGATTTGATCGTTATATTTTTTAATCTTTTTTTCACCTACATATACACATATAGCTTTGGTCTTATATGACTTTGCTATTCTGTGAAGTGTTTTTGTGTGTGTGCATTGGTTGTGTGCATCCTAACTATCCAGAGGCTGAGTGTGCTCATTGTGTTTGTATCCACCGCTTCATTTTGAGCTAACAAAATTCACCACTTGTCAAAAACAAAATATATACGTCATGTATCCACAGCAGTTATCATTATCTGAAATGAATAGCTAATTAGATTGCTAAACTTACACTAGTCTTGTGCTCCAATTTGGGCAAAACAAGCCACCACGTCCTGGCTCAGAGTATGTGTTCTTACTCAAAATTCAGTGAAAAGAAAAACCCAATAAAACTAGTGCATACATGTGGGAGAGTGATTTTCTATTATGCATGTTATTCTGTTCATGCATGCATCACGGCATTATTTGAGATTTGTGCTACATTATTTTATTTTTGGCAAATTTTACCGTGTTTCAAAGTACTAGATAATGTTTTCATTGGGTTATTTCTTGTTTCAATCTGCATCATCATGTTTCATGTGTACCAGCAAATCCACGCTAAAACAAATGCATTCATACTTATTGGTGCACAAAGAATTGTTATGATACACTACGAAAAAACGCAAAACCCAATGAAAAATCATGTAACACTAGGAAACAAAACAAACTTTGCCACAAACCAAAAACATGGCACAAATCTTAAAGTACATACGAAGATGGATATACACATGAGTGAATATAATTTCTGTTGAGTAAATTAGAAATTTCTTGATTAATTTAATCCAAATATAAAGCATGAGCATGATATTGACAGTATTAACGATATACTGATATTTGATCACGTAAGCGATAGGGCAAAAAGTGCAGTCTTATCTACTACAACGCCAAAGATAATCCAAAGTTAAAGCTTACTTCTATGAGTGCTAGTGGCATGGATGTGCGCATACTAGGTGTACGTCCCTACCACGTCCTAAACACTAGAGCAAAAATACAGTCTTATCTGCTACAACGGTATAGTGTGGATGTCCGTAGTGTCTGTCCCCACCGTATCCAAAACAAAAAGAGCAAAGTGTGTGCTTTGTTTCCGCGGCTATGAAAGGATCTGCCACGACATCCTCCATAGTATCATGGTTGTGGCTGACCTGATTGTTCTTTACACAATTCTTGATATCATGTAATCCCTGCGGTGAGTTTATTATCGTACTTGAGTGCTTAAGATGACAGTGCATGCGCTAAAGAAGACAGTGGTCAATAGTTAATTAGTAGTATACTGAAGTAGTAGCAGTATCAGTAGTAGTAGTGCTTTTTGTTTTGTTTATGTGCTCTTTCGTGGTATATCTTGTACGTGGATTCTGAATCCAAGTGCGCATTGAGGTATCGTAGATTGATGTGATTAACCACATCACTCTCAGGGGCTGCTTTAACAGGGTGATTCGGAGGATGTTCACATGTTTTGAACACGATCCAGAACAAAGATAATTCTTTAGGTTATCCACCCTGTAAATTTGCGCCTAGCAATTATACCTCAGTTGCACACTGCTGCAGCAGCAGCTGAGTTGTTGCATGGATACATAGCGGCAGGCACAGAGAGTGCGCTCACCAAGATAACTGATGACGAAGGCATGGGTAAGCCCAGGATAACATATATGGTAGTGAAAGTTCACGTCTAGTGTGTGTATGTGTATTATGTTATAGAACGCGTCCCTACTGCCCATTAAAAAAGGGTGAAACCATAATCACATATTTATTAGCAATGTCTAATTGAACTGAAATTGGTACCTTGGAACGAGCTACTTAAGCGGTTGAATAACGTTCATCCCATGGAGGTCGGACGAGTTCTGTGGGAACCTTCTCATAATGGCACACTCCTGGTTAGATCTTAACCTGGACTTGTATAAATTAAATGTTCCTCTAAAAACTCACAATATTTTGTTGGTTTTTAAGCAAGGGCTTCGTTGTCATAAAAATAAATAATCTGCGACGTAGATTTGTGGTGCGATTGAGAACAAAATGACATCGGATTTTTCTTTACAAGTATTGATGCTTAGCGTTATTTTCAATAATGTCTTAGTTTTTTTGGCTGTACAATAACGTCTTTAGTTGTATGTATCAGACGTCAGATCGCTGGACCAAAGTCCATGAAACCCTCTGTCCTAGTGAAAACTCATGGATCATAGTTGTGAGCGCTAGTGGCGCGAGTGGTGCTGGCACGTGCTGTGTGACCTTACCATGTCGTAAACAATGAAGCAAAAGCGCGATGTTACCTACTACTGCAATAGAAGAGAGTGGGTTTATGTGGTGCGTGTCCTCACTGTATCCGAAGGGAAAAGAGCAAATGCTTTATTTCCTTGGCTACGAAATGATCTGCCAAGGCATCGTGGCTGATGCTGATGTGGACTGCTTTTCTTACATATTTTCCTGAGTGCTTAAGATGACAAGTAGTCAAGTGGGTGATACTAAATCACACGGTGATTGATAGTAGTTAGTAGTAGTAGTAGTGCCTTGTTTTGTTTAGTTGCAGTTTCGTGTTATCTTGTAGCCACGGTTGGTCGTACGCTGAGAGATTGGGAGCATAGTAATGAGTTTTTTTAAATGATCCAGAACAAAGCGGGTTGTTTAGTTTATCCATCCTGTAAAGTTGCATCAAGCAATTATGGCATCTCCAACGCTGACCCATAAATGGACATCGTAAATGTCCGTTTTATGTCCGGACAAGATCCATAGACATGATGCGAAAGCTGGAGATCAAATGATATTCCCATATTAAACCAATTGGAAGATAAAAAGAGAGGAGGACCATGTGACTACTTTTGGTTGGTCAAGTGGATGTTTGGACTCTAGCAAAGCTTCCCCAAGTTTGTTGTTAGGATACCGGAATCCGTACATTCAGACTGCTAAGCGGACATCTAAGAGTCCCCGTTGAATGCCAAAAGTGGTCCGAATACCGCCGTCCGGATGTATAGAGGAGTTTTGAGGATCCACCTTAAAGATGCACTAAGACATCAGACTCTGAAGTGCACCAAACTAAGTAGTATGTTGGTCTCGAGTGTGGCCATTTGGCTCCCGGGCTCATCTGCGCCCATGGTGAACATTAAATTCAAAACAATTACTAGATTTTTTTAAAACAATTTATTTGCATCGAAGATGCTTAGGCGTGTTAGGTCCGCTTCAATTTCAGCTTGTTTGACCATCTGAGTACCTCTCGGCTAAAAGGATAAATCTGGGGTATGTGAGGTAGTTTACTATTTATGTACTGTTCTGACCCAATATGTTTTTTTTTTTGCCGAGAGCTACTAATATGTCCAAATGAGCTGAAATTTAGAGCGAACCTCACACGCCAAATCATCTTCCATATTAAACAAATTTGAATTTTTTAGAATTTTGTTAGTATTTCTTTTGAATTTTCTTTTAACCGGGTGCGGAAGAGCCCGGAATTAGAGATGGATATTCGGTTTGTATCCGCGTACTTTTCAATAGCGATTTATAACATAGTTATTTGGGTACTGGCTAATATCTTCCTTATTATCATAAATATAAACACTAGCAAATATCTTGCTCTAAACATAATGTTATTTTTAAATGATTCAGAGCAGGGTTAATATATTCTCCTGCGGTATATCTACCCTTTAAGAGCAACTCCAACGCGCCGACCCAAACGGACGGCGCTTTTGTCCGCTTTTTGTTCGTTTGGGTTGGCAGCCCGCCCGGCGTCCGCCCTCTTTTAGATTTTGGTCAACAGTGTGCCCAACGCGCCGACCCATTTTATGACCGCGCACACATAGATCATGCCAGTGGCCATGTCGCCGCCCTGGTTTTGACGCCCAGCCTTGGAAAGGTTCGCGCGTCGCGGTAAAATCGCCCGCAAGGCCGCTGGTTTTGGCGCGCCGAGCGCGCGCCGCGGCCGGCGCTCGTTATTAAGAAGGCGCTCCCTCCACACTCAGCCCGCCACCCACTCGTCTCGCCCCCTTTCACTAGCCTCGCCGCCTCTGCGCTACCATGTCGATGCGCCGCCTAGGCGCTTTGGATTTTCGCGGAGTCCGCGGCGCCGCTCAGGCGCCTTCTCCTTCGAGATCTGGTTTGTCGAGAAACGCCTCATTCTCGGCACATTCGACACCGCAGAGGAGGCTGCCCGCGCGTACGACGCGAAGGCGTGGCGCCTCCGGCGGCCTATTCGGGAGATGAATTTTCCGGGCGTGTTGACGAGCCAACGGGCGCAGGATCTCGCGCCTCTCCCGCGGCTTTTCACCGACGAGGTTCGTCGTGACAACCGGAGGCGGCAGCGTCGCCTTGCCATCGCCGAGATGGACGTGGAAGCCATGGCGGTGTGGCGCGAACGCTTCCCGCAGAATATCGTCAACGAGCGCCAGTTCTACAAGCAAAGGGGGATGCAAAGGGGGATGGAGAGGGAGGCGAGGAGGATGGAGCGAGCTGCCTATCGGGAGGACAAGCGTGCGCGGAAGCAGGCCGCTCAATTGAACATGAAGCTAGGAGAAGCGTCGTCCTGGGACTCCGAGGACGAGCGGTATGATGACGCCTACATTCAGACGTCGGAGGAGGACATTACGGAGTCGGAGTCGGAAAACGACGAGTAGTTGATCTTTTCTTTTATCTGTCTATACTAGAACTATCTATGTATTCTTTTTCTATCGGAAAAAATGGCCGGCGGCGTTGTCGACGAAGCAGGCGGGAGAGGGTGTGCTGTTGGATGGGGCCAATGTGCCACCGACCAGCGGGCCAGGGGAGGAGAGAGGGCAAGCGCGCGCGCGTCCGTTTTGTGTCCGCGCCGACGCAAATCCGGCTCAAAAATGGGCCGGGAATGGATCGGCAGGACGGACGAAAAGTGGACGCGCGTCCGTTTGGGTCGGCGTGTAGGGCCACCTTTTCTGTCCGCGCCGATCCAAATGGACGGCGACGGAAGAAATGGACCGCCCCATTGGAGTTGCTCTAACAGTTTGACATAATTGTATTTTAAGCCCTTCAGAAAAAGAGAACAAATACTAGTTCCTTAACAATCTGTAAGAGTTATTTGACTTTTCCTTCCAGTGCTCTTCTAGTCTATCACTCACATTGGCCAACATATACGATATTCTTTTTTTTGTGATTGCTGTCATCAGTGAAGATATGGTTTTGCCCATATGTATGTAGCAGATTGTGCAATACCCATGCATCACGTCGATGAGATATTATTCTTTTTTTGGTTGATAGTGTCATGTATAGTCAGCTCTTGTTGTTATTTCGTTGTACTTCGGTAATCCTCCACACCTGCGTTGATAGGCCCGAGGAAAGAAGATGCAAATACCTTATTTCAGCACACATTATATAGTTATTTCATTTTGAGACAATTCACAAAGAATTATTTGGCATATGGAGTTCCTTATGAGCTCACGTGAACAGTAAAATTGGAAAAATAAAATAAAAAACAATTCAAAAAACTCTGAATAGCTTTTGGTGATAGCCTGAGATCTGAACAGAGATGAATTTGCATCCACTGGGCAGTATAGAATTCTCATGTGACTGAAAAGATGATCGCAACTGACATGAGCTCCCGCTTCCAGCAAACCGGCAAAGCAGAGAACATACAGTAGAATTGCCCACCTTGTATCTCTGAGCTTTTGCCAGCTGACTGTAATGCTGTATCTATGGAATAAAACACTTTTACCCCGCAAAAAAAAAAACTAAAGGAAAAGTTTTGGCAAAATCAGGAATTTATATTCACATTAAGTTTGTTATCTCCGTCGTAGCGTCTTCGGACACAACTCGAGTAACAGGCCAAAATTTTGTTCTACAAATTACTCCCTCCGTCCCATAATATAAAAATGTTTTTCACACTAGTGTAATGTGAAAAACGTTCTTATATTAGGGACGGAGGGAGTATATACAGAGTCTAAAGCACCTCCCCATCTGCCGGGAAACGCCATTGTGTTGGTTCACTGGCACTCGGGAATGGCGATCAGATCGGGTGCGAAGCGCGGCTGCCTCCTCCCGGCACTCTTCGCACGCACCACAGGCCGCCTCTTCGCTGCCAGCGCTGGCACGGTCTTGTAGGCGACGGTCTCGTTCATCTCCTGGGGAGGGGCGAAAACGAGCGGCGCCACCGAGCCGGCGGGCCTCCGTCGTCCAGCGCCGGCAGAGGATGCTGCGGTGTTGGCCTTTTTAACAAGGGCCGTAGACGCCCTGACAACGAGAGCAGCGAGGTCCTCGCGCCGGAGGCCGTTCCGTCGAGCCTCAGCGGGGAGCACGAAGTATATCTGCGGATCTGCCCCGGGCGGAGCTCCTCGGCCCCGGCCACGGCGGCCATGGGCCATCGAACGCCATCTCGTCTGCGTCGCACAGGAACCAGCCGTCGTCCCCATCCACCGAGTCCTCGAGCGCTTGGCCCGCTGTTGCCGGGCGCGGGTACTCCCGCAGCTCCCCCGTTGGCAGCAGTACCATAGCCGTCGAGGCAGGCTGCCCCGTTGCCGGCACGGCCGCCGCCACCGCGCTGCCGCTAGACATGCAGAGCCCCATTGTCACTCTTGGCGTCTGAATTTACGTTGGAACTGCGTCTGTGGTGATCTTTGTGATGTTTTTCTTTTTGAGGGGAACGTCGCTGCCAATATTAACTAAGTGGCCTCAGCCACAACAATGCCATGAATACAAGGAGGAGGAACAGAAAACCAGGTCTTGCACAACTTATTAAGGCAGCCATCCCTAGCTAGATTATGTGCCGCGCGATTCGCGGAACGCCTAGCCCAATGCACACGAAAATCCTGCCGAGCTCCTTAATCTCTTCTATGAGGGGGCCGTACCGGGATCTAGCTAGCTCGGTCGAAGATAACGTTTGTTTGACTCCCAGATTGTCTGTCTCCAAGACAATCCTCCAAGCGCCCACCTCAATCGCCAGCTGGACGCCGCGCCGACAAGCCAACAGCTCTGCATGTTCCGGATCCGTCACGGACGAAAAAAATGGCATGAGCCCTCCCACGAACCTGCCATGATGATCACGTACGACCGCTCCACCGCCTCCCGAGCCATCCACCTTCGCTGTCGCTCCATCGACATTAAGTTTAAGCCACCCTTGGTCCGGGGGGCGCCACTCCTCCGTTGGCGTTCCTCCTTGTGTGGTAACCGGTGGAGCATGGACCTTAGCCCATTCATCCAGCAGTGCCCAGACACGATCAACTAGGGATCTAGCATCCTCAATGAGCTTTCCGTCTCTTGTCGCATTTCTTGCTAGCCACATGTGATAAAGCACCATCATAAAGACAGCCCTATTCGCTTCAGACGCTTTGCCAAACCAGTCCAGCATCCATCGGCCTAGCTGATGTTGTGTATCGATTGTCTCTGGCACTGAGAACATGTCATCTCCTCTATCTGCATTAACAACTGACCACACGTGCTGAGCATGGGGACACTTCCAAAACCGATGGACGGATTTCTCTTCCCTTCCGCAAACCGGGCACCTGACTTGACTCCTAGTTTAACATGACGTCGCTGCAGCTCGGCCCCTACGGCCAGACCATTCCGGGCCAATCTCCAGGCGTGTATTTTAACTTTGCCTGGGACGTTGGTATCCCAAAGCTCAATCCATCCCTGATGCGCTGTGACTGATGATGAGGACTCTGGCGCCCCAGAACGCAAGCGTTTAATTTCCATAGCAAGATGATAGGCTGAGCGTACTGTGAATACCCCATTTTTAGTGTTATTCCATGCTGGGTAGTCAGCACGCCCATTACCGCCTACTGGGACCTTCAGGACGTCGCTTATATCAGCTGGCAACATCGCCCGTTCAAGGGTCTGCACATCCCATGCCCTTCCAGAGTAATCAAGCAAATCCGCCACTGTAGCTATGTTCGTTTTGTCAAGCGCACCCAGCGGCCGACGAGACCCGCCCCGGGTATCCACGCATCGACTGACCTGCCATCCCCAATGCGCCACACCAGCCCACTCTGTAGCAGTTCTCGGCCAAACAGAATGCTCTTCCATGTGAAAGAGCTATTTTTGGGGCAGCCCGCGTGAAGAAAATCAGTATTCTGAAAATAGCTAGCCTTCAGATTTTCGAGCACAAAGAGATTCCGGATTGATGAGTAACCTCCATGCTTGCTTAGCGAGTAGGGCCTGGTTAAAAGCCTCAAAATCCCGAAAATCCATACCCCCTGACCTCTTGCTACAACACATTTTATCCCATCGAATCCAATGAACTTTACGTTTTCCATGCTCCACTCCCCACCAAAATTTTGAAGAAATAGATGTCAGGTTCCGGCACGTTTTTTTGGCAAACTGGAAGCAGCTCATGGAAAACGTGGGAGTTGCTTGTAGAGCTGACTTCACAAGCACTTCTCTGCCCGCTTTGGAGAGGCCTTGTCCTTTTCAACCATGAGTTTTTGCAGCTGACCGCTCTGTCACGTATTTAAAGCAACCATCTCTCGAGCGACCAACCAGTGTTGGTAGCCCTAGATATCTCTCATTGAGAGCCTCATTTGCAATACCAATTACACTTTTTAAAGTAGCTTTCCTCGTATCATCACACCCCTTCCCAAAAAAGATGGAAGATTTATCAAAATTAACTTTCTGCCCTGAGGCTGACTCATAAACATTTAGTATATTGTGGAGCTCAAGCAAACTATCCTCAGTCGCCTAAAAAAAAACAATACTGTCATCCGCAAATAGAAGGTGAGTAATGTAAGGGCCGTCCCTCCCAAACTCTACCCACTTAATCCGTTGTTCCTCTTGGGCTTTCTTCAAGAGTGTGGAGAAGCCTTCCACACAAAAGAGAAAGAGGTAGGGGGATAGAGGATCCCCTGCCGCAAACCTCGTGATGGCGAGAACAACTCAGAAGTGTCTCCATTAAGACGCATGGAGAATTTAACTGATTTAACACAACGCAAAATAGTATGAATCCAATTTAGAGAAAAGCCCATCCGCTCCATCATCTTCTCAAGGAAGACCCATTCAACCCTGTCGTACGCCTTCATCATGTCTAGCTTAACTCCACAAAGTGCCTTTTTTCCATTTCCTCTTTCGAATGGCGTGTGTGCACTCGTAAGCTATAAGGACATTATCTATGATTAACCGACCGGGGACAAAGGCACTCTGTTCCTCAGAAATGAGCACTGGTAGAATGGTCTTTAGCCTGTTCGCCAAAACTTTTACAGCTATCTTGCAAAGTACATTGCATAGGCTGATTGGCCTGAATTGTGATCTTTGTGATGTTGTTGTGTGAGCTTTGACCTTTGAGTTGGGAGACGGCGATGGCTTGGTCGGGCCAGTTATATATAGGAGGAGGAATATGACGTTTGACAGGGGCCAGGGCAGCGTGTATGCGTGGACTAGGATATTTGCTTCCTTTTCCCCAAACCGTTTGGGAGTGGAAGCTGCGTGTAGGTGGCGGAGTATAGTATTTCGTTTTTGATATGGTGTGAATCCATCTATCCACCATTCTTTTATGGGCACTGATAGGCGCCGGCGCGCCGGCCGAAGTTTCGGCCGGTCAGCGCATAGCCGCCCGATACAGCTTGTTTTTTTTAGAAAAGGAGGATGACCCCCGGCCTCTGCATTTGGGCGATGCATGCGGCCATTTATTAATTATTCTCACAAGACCTTACAAAGTCATACAACAGTAAGACTGAAGCCACTGTCTAAGCAACAACTGTCGCTACACCTATCCAGTTGATGAAGGGGCGCTGATAGTCTGGGCCTAATACCAAACAGACATCGCAGCCAAACCTAAACATCTAAGACCTGAGGTCGCAACCAGGACGCTTGCCTGGAATGGGGCACTGTCGGTGTCAAAACCGGCGGATCTCGGGTAGGGGGTCCCGAACTGTGCGTCTAGGCGGATGGTAACATGAGACAAGGGACACGATGTTTTTACCCAGGTTCGGGCCTCTCGATGGAGGTAAAACCCTACTCCTGCTTGATTAATATTGATGATATGGGTAGTACAAGAGTAGATCTACCACGAGATCAGAGAGGCTAAACCCTAGAAGCTAGCCTATGGTATGATTGTTGTTTCTCCTACGGATTAAAACCCTTCGGTTTATATAGACACTGAATAGGGTTAGGGTTACACAGAGTCGGTTACATCGGTAGGAGATCTACATATCCGTATCGCCAAGCTTGCCTTCCACACCAAGGAAAGTCCCATCCGGACACGGGACGAAGTCTTCAATCTTGTATATTCATAGTCCAGAGTCCGCCAAAGATGATAGTTCGCTATCCGGACACCCCTAGTCCAGGACTCCTCAAGAGCCTCGAACCAGGCTTCAATGACGACGAGTCCGGCGTGCATATTGTCTTCGGCATTGCAAGGCGGGTTCCTCCTCCGAATACTTCATAGAAGATTTTGAACACAAGGACAGTGTCCGGCTCTGCAAAATAATTTCCACATAACACCGTAGAGAGAATAATATTTACACAAAATCAATCTGCTGATGTATTCCGCAGCGTGCCATCACGCCACGGCCAAGTCTTCGTTCGAATCGTTTTTACTGTACCACCTCAGCGCGTTTAGCGAGGCGGTTTCCTTGGCACGTCTTGTCAAAGCAGAGATCGTGTCCCCCTTATTCCGGGATTCCCATCAATACGGATGTGGGTAACCCTACCGCGCCATCAATTTACGGCGCTTGGGAGATAAGCGAGTTTTACCAGGCTGGTGGGGGACGCATAGCTTCGTCCATCCATATAAGGGGATAAGGATCCACCTTTTCACCTACGCCTTCTTCCTCCTTTGCTTATCCATTCCCAAGACTCGAGCTCCAAATAGCCTAAGTCCGCACATCTCACCTCGACCTTCTCCAATTATGTCCGGAGCGGGAGGCAAGTGGATGGCCTCCTCCGTCACGGAGGGGCACATCACAAAGCTGCGGGAGGCCGGATACTTGTCCGGCGACATCGCGTGTCGGCTCCCCAACAAGGGGTAGCTCATCCCCACCCCCAGGCCCCATGAGAGGGTGGTGTTCCTCACCCACTTCCTCCGCGGACTAGGTTTTCCGCTTACCCATTTGTCCGGGGGCTCATGTTCTACTACGGCTTGGATTTCCACGATCTAGGCCCAAACTTTATCCTCAATATCTCGACGTTTATCGTCGGGTGCGAGGCCTTCCTCTGCATCCAGCCCCACTTCGGCTTATGGTTGAAGACCTTTAGCTGTCAAGCCGAAGATAGTGGGCGGCCGACAAGCGGAGTCGCGGAGGCGCCATGGCGGGCGTGATGCCCAACGTTACATGGCTTGAGGGCTCCTTCGTGGAGACCATAAAGGGGTAACAATCGATGGTTCTACATCACCGAGCCGCTGAATCCAAATGGGCGGCGGCCCCGAATTCAGATCTGGCTCCCCACACGGCTCACATCATGGAAAGAGACGGCCCGACGTGGGTGATTCGGAAGAGCTGACCGACTCCAAACCTGTGTCCGAAACCTGGTGGACAAGAAGCTCAAGCTTGTCAACGTAGTCCAGGTTATGCTCATCCGCCGGATTCTCCCATGCCAAAGAACGAGCCTTCGGTTTGTGGGAGTTTGATCTGCACAAAGACCAGACCTTGAGCCGGCTCTTCGACACTACGCACGAAGATGCCCGAAGGTGCCGTTCAAGGGTGCCGGTTCCGCATCCGCTACCGAAGATCGCGGATTTAGCTCGCAGCATCAAGCCAGCGAGGTAAGTTATTTTACCCTTTATGGGACTCTTTTTCATAGTTTGACTCTATGCGGATCTAAAACTCCCTAACCTTTGACAGGCTGGTTGAGACGCCCGGACAGATTAACTGTCCGGCTCCTTGCCGTAAGACCAGCGGACGCCCCCTTGACCGGGCTGTTGGTCCCAGCACCACACGTGGTGACGGAGAAGATGGCCAAGAAGGAGGCCACGGGAACTCGGAGGAGCTCCGGCACCGAGTCTTTGTCGGTCTGACAGCGTAATCCTCTCCCGAGAACGAGGAGGAGGAAAAAAGCCTCTCCCCGGCCGGGGAAGAGAAGAAAGCGAAGGCCGCCTGATCGAAGGCCGGAGGGTCCAAGAAGGAAGAACCCTTCCTCCGGACGTCTCCACCAACGCCAACGACAGCGAGGAGGAGGGCCCTCGAGGCCAAGCCTCGGCGAGATCGTAAGTGTCCGGATACCCATGGTTTTTTATTCATTGCATAGTGTTCTCTAATGCCGAACAATCATGCAGCCCGCCCAGGGCATTCCAGCTCGCCGCTTCAAGCTGCGGGTCCCTCGAATTCGTCCGAAGTGGAGAGCACTTCTCTTCCGGACGCCTCCACGCCTCGCTCAGTCCACGACTCCGAGGTGGGGCCGCAAGGGGGGCCGGGTCAAGAGGAGGTTGCGCAGGAGGCGCCACAAGGAAGCCTCCGGACTCAGCGCCGAGGGGAGCAAGACCCCGGGGCTCTAAGCCCGACCCTTGTCCGACTCCATACCGGAATCTTCAGCGGTTCAAGTCCGCAAGCGGCCCCTTCAGAAGAAGGGTAAGATGCGGTGTCCTCCGTCCAACCGAGGCATCGGATAACTTATCGGAGGCGCTTAACAAGCGCCTCCATCGAGGAGGAGCACCGCATCGTTATGAGTGCGGTGATCCGAAAAGTTCAGTCCGCCAAGAGCGGGCCGACTGGTAAAGCTCGCAACAGCCTTCTAACAAAGCTTTGAGGTAAGTTTAGAATATGTAAAAATATTACCGCATAGACAAGACTTCGATGCTTAGTTCGGTGTTCGGAAAGAAAAGCCGGACCGAGGATCTAAAAGATATACGCAGGAGTCTAAAATAAATATGTCAATATGGGAATGCAGGCTGTCTTTCTTGACCTCTGCCCGCCAATGCGGAGGTCAATGCATTGAAGCCGAGCCTCGGCGGTCCGAGAACGAGCTCGGACTTGCCAAGAAGCAGCTCGAGGACAAGGAAGGTAAGTAATACCTTATTAAAGTAATACCTTATAGAAAGGATTTGGTTGCAAAAATGACAGGAATAACGTGAGTATTGCAGGGCCACGAACGAGGTGGCGACTTCAAGGAAAGCGGTGACCATGGCCGAAAACAAAGCGGCCGTGGAGCGCACTGAGCGAGAGAAGCAGGAGGCGCGGGTGGCGGAGGTGCGGCAAGAGCTCCAGGCTCGTGAAAAACACGAGATTTTGGAGCGTGACTCGAAGACTCGAGAGTCCGAGCTCGCCTTGGCTCTTGAGAGTGCCAAAGCCGCTAAGGCCGAAGCCCAAAAAGCCCTCCAAGAGATTGAGGCGATGAGGAAGATAGCGGCGGGTAAGGCATTCTTTATGCAAAGCAAGAATGTAGATGTGAATTATCTGTTACTTACCCGAATCCGGAGCTCTCCAGGAGCATTCGCAGATCTGCCCCGCAGTGTGTCCGATGTTGCCGCTTTCTACCGAGCCGAGGAGGGAAGCGCGACGGAGAAGGTGTTCTGGTCTCGATATCGAGGCCGGACATCCGGCAGTTTCGAGCGACCAGTGAAGCAGCTGGTCGAGCTCCTACAAGGTCGCCGAATCGCCATGAAGGGCCTCATAGTTCGGGCCGGGCTAACGGAAGCCATGCACTGGAGTTACTTCAGGTTGGTAAGGCGGCTGGTGGATGCCTGTCCAAGGCTTGAAGTCATCAAGCGCTCCGTCTGCATCGAAGGTGCTCAGAGGCCCTTGCCCGATGCTAAGGTGCACTGGGCAAGCCGGACGGTGAGAAGCATGTGAAGGACGGACCACCACCGGGCAAGGAGCATCGCAAGCCCGAAATGTATTATGAGGGCGTCACGAGGGTGCCTACCGATGGCGGGTGAATGCTCCAAAGATGTAATTTTTAATAGACTCGCATTTGTTATCCTCAGACGCTGAAAACTTGTTCATATGCGCTAAGCAACGCCAGAATTTATAATATTACCTTCATGCGGCTGTTTATCAAAATTTGAGAGATGGCAAGTCGTTGGCTTCAGCCCCATGCCACGAGTGCTGGGGTGTTCGGGATAAACTTGAGCGCTCTTGTTCCCATTCTTGGGTCCTTCGAGGGAGGCGCTCAACGCAACGAACAAGGCAACCGGACTTATAGTGCTTGAACACTCTCACTTAGCCATAGAATTCTATAATTTTAAATTTCATGAAGCCCCTAGTATTCGAAGACCGAGTTCGGGCGCTATCCACGCCTTGGCCGGACAATGCCGGTTCCTCGCTCTAAGCGGCATAAGTCTTTAGGGACTCGAAGAAACCTCTCGAACAGCGACCAGCTCTCGCCCTATCATGATGGTCAGTTTTAGCTTTCTCCACTGAGGTGCTCAACCCAGCTCAACCGGGGCACAATCGCAGTGGTTCTCCCAGCGCTTCCATAGCCGATATAACGGAACGTAAGGTACCAAAACATGGGAGCCGCAAACCCAACTATTGACCCAAGACATGATTCGAGCCGATGCATATAATGCTATAAGTTCGGGTGCCGCACTTGTGAAAGTGTTCGGACTTGTCACACCATGTTTTTGGGGTACATAAGCCCTGGTGTGGTGGCCGTACCAAATTGTACGGGTTGCAATGTCATAGATGAACATATACAATGGGAAAGAATGCAATATTAGGCAAGAGCTATATATTGTTTATTCAAAAGAAACTGCGAATAAAAGCGAGCGATACAAATTTGGCGATAAGCAAGGTAATGGACTTTGACATGTCCCCTTCCAGGGAGTAAGCTGCGGGATGGTATGTAAAACAGGTATAATGCTCGTAATAGAGACCACCTGACACTCGACGTAGCTTTCGCTTCCACTGCTGTCGTGAGTTCAGCAATTCTAGTGCCGGGCAGGGCTTCTGGAGAACAGAGTCCTGAAAGTAAAAAGAAAAATAAAAAAAAGAAAGAAAAAAAAGGAATGACACAAACGGGAGCCCCTAGTGCGGTCTAGCCGCATTCTGGGCATGCCGTGGTCGTGGCCCGTCCCCCATGCCCATGGTGCTTCAGAGCGCAATTACGTGCCAGAGTAATCGGCTTCAGCGAGTTCGCGAGGGCTGGGGTTGAGCCGCATTACTACGCTTGTTCTAACGTGCGTGCGGTCTTGCTGTAGGTTACTCCGGCGGCAGACGGTGTCCGGACGTTTGGTAGCCGGACTCAAGAATTGCCTCAAGAGGCTGCTTTGTACTTCCGCCGCTAGGGCAGCCAGATGCTCCTCCGTTCGGAGAGAGCGTTCGGTGTTTCCATTGACCGAATTACTCCTCGAGGGCCTGGCATCTTGAGCTTGAGATATGCGTAGTGCGGCACCGCATTGAACTTTGCAAATGCGGTTCGTCCGAGCAGTGCATGATAGCCGCTGCGGAACGGGACTATGTCGAAGATTAACTCTTCGCTTCGGAAGTTATCCGGGGATCCGAAGACCACTTCAAGTGTAATGGAGCCTGTACAGTTGGCCTCTACACCTGGAATGACGCCTTTAAAGGTCGTCTTTGTGGGTTTGATTCTTGACGGGTCTATGCCCATTTTGCGCACTGTATCCTGGTAAAGCAGGTTCAGGCTGCTACCGCCGTCCATCAGGACTCTAGTGAGGTGAAATCCGTCAATAATTGGGTCAAGAACCAATGCGGCAAAACCGCCGTGACGGATGCTAGTGGGGTGGTCCCTTCGATCAAAGGTGATCGGGCAGGAAGACCATGGGTTGAACTTGAGCCGTGGCTCCATCGCCATATACGCCCCTTAGTGCACGCTTCCGCTCCCTTGTGGGAATGTGGGTTGCGAATATCATGATCACCGTCCGCACTAGAGGGGGAAAGCACTTCTGACCTCTATTGTTCTGCGGCCGGGGCTCCTCCTCGTCAACTCTAAGCAGCCCCTTGTCATAGAGTTTGGCATTTAACTTGCTCGTCTTGAACACCCAACAATCCCTGTTGGTGTGGCTGGCTGATTTTTGGGGTGCCATGTATCCGCATGTTTATCGAGTATTCGGTCCAAGTTGGACGGGCCTGGGTATTTCTTTTGAATGGCTTCTTCCACGACCGGGTTTAGAGCCTCTAAATCCGGCATTCTTTGTCGTATCTTCAGCATTGTCACTGTTAATGCGGCGTTTATGCTTGTTGCGACGCGACCTGCCGTTGCTATCCTTGGTATCCGAACTATCAGGGTGTTTGGCCAAGTTGTTGCTTCGAGCTAGCCAGCTGTCCTCTCCCGTGCAAAAGCGGGTCATGAGTGTGGTGAGGGCTGCCATGGATTTCGGCTTTTCCTGTCCTAGGTGCCGGGCTAGCCACTCGTCGCGGATGTTTTGTTTGAAGGCCGCTAGCGCCTCTGCATCCGGATAGTCGGCGATCTGATTTTTTCTTTGTTAGGAACCGCGTCCGTAATTGTCCGCCGCTTTTCTTCCGGCTGCTGAATTATATGGCTAAGGTCATCGGCATCTGGTGGTCGCACATATGTGCCCCGGAAGTTATCGAGGAATGTGGCTTTCCGAGTCCTCCCAACAACCGATTGACTCTGGCGGCAAGCTGTTGAGCCAATGCCGAGCTGGTCCTTTAAGCTTGAGTGGGAGGTATTTGATGGCATGTAGATCATCACCGCTGGCCATGTGGATATGGAGGAGATAGTCCTCGATCCGCATCACTGGATCTCGTGGTACCATCGTATGATTCGATGTTTACGGGCTTGAAGCCCTCGGGGAGTTGATGATCCATTACTTCATCTGTGAAGCATAGTGGGTGTGCGGCGCCTCTGTATTGGGCTATATCACAACGGAGCTCATATGAGCTTTGTCTACTGTGTTCGGCCCGGCCGTGGTTGCTGTATCCGGCGTGACGGTAATCATCCCGGGTCGTTGGGCGCCCACGCGGTCTGTAGATCGATCTTGTTTGCTTTGCCTTATCCTCCAGTATATCTCGCAAGTCCGGCGCGTTCTCCCGTGCCTTGGTACTTTTTGAGCGGCGTCGGGGCGTGGCTTGAGCGGAGGGCCGAGAGGCTTCTCTGTCGCGGCCACGGGGTGGCCGGTCTGCCATGTCGTCTTGTTGGACGCTGGTGCTTCCTCCTCCGATCGAGGCAACGGCCTGCGTTTGGGGTAGCTTTTGAGGGGCGTTCAAGTTCGTACTCTTTTCGGCTGCAAGGACTTGATCCATCCGTCGACTAGCAAGTCTTAGTCAGCTCTAAGCTGCTGCTACTTTTTCTTGAGGCTGCTTGTCGTGGCCACAAGCCTGCGTTTGAAACGCCTCCTGTTGATGGGATCCTCAGTACGACAAATTCGTCGTCGAGGCTTGCCTCATCTTCGGAGGGAGGCATATAATTATCGCCCTCTACCTCTCATGCGCCGCTCTATCATGAGGGCTGGCTTCTCCCTCCTCTGCTGAATCCTCTTTGGAGGGTTGTCTTCGGCACTATCCGAGGTATTATTGTCTCCCGTGCCGGAATCACTGTTTTTACTGTGGCGGGATTTAGAGCGGCGCGCTGACGTCGGCGCTTGGGTTGTTTCTTGGAGGGGTCATCCTCCGCTGTTCCATCGCCATTCCCATCTTTTGGGATGTCCACCATGTATATGTCATATGACGAGGTGGCCTTCCAGTGCCCCGTAGGCGCTCGTTCTTGATTATCTCCTGCATCGCCGTCCATACCGTCGATGTCTTCGAGTCGAAGTCGAGCATGTCGGTTAAATCATCGGCAGTGGCTACAAAGTGGGTGGTGGGTGGGCGTTAATTTCTCCGTCGTCCGCATCCCAACCTTCCCGACCATAGTCCGCCAGGCTCTCGATAAAGAGAGAGACTTTAGTGAATTCAGGATGTCGCCAAAGGGCGAAAAGTGCCGAAAGATGTCCACTGGCGGTGAACTCCATAACCGCGCCCAATCGGATTCGACCGGGCAGGGGCGGGAGGTTCGGAGTCCGGAGAGGAGTTCGGCACCTCGGAGTCACGGGCTTCGCAAAGGACAGGGATGGTGTTCGGCTCAATCGCCGTAGAGATTTCAGCCCCCGAGGCGTTGTCCAACCAATCGTCCTCCAGGGCACTGTTCGGCGGCAGAGCTAGATCGTACCCATCGAGACAGTGCGGCACGCTCGGTTGCGGCTCGAATCTGTCGAAGATCAAGTCTCTGCGGACATCGGCCGTATAGTTCAAACTTCCAAATCTGACCTGATGGCCAGGGGCGTAGCTTTCAATCTGCTCCAGATGGCCTAGCGAATTGGCCGCAGTGCAAAGCCGCCGAATACGAAGATATATCCATGGAGAAAAGTCTCACCCTGGACCGCGTCGTTGTTGATGTTCGAAGGAGCCATCGGGCCTATCGGTGACGACACAGAGGAACTCTCAATGAAAGCACCAATGTCGGTGTCAAAACTGGCGGATCTTGGGTAGGGGGTCCCGAACTGTGCGTCTAGGCGGATGGTAACAGGAGACAAGGGACACGATGTTTTTACCTGTGTTCGCCCTCTCGATGGAGGTAAAACCCTACTCCCCTGCTTGATTAATATTGATGATATGGGTAGTACAAGAGTAGATCTACCACGAGATCAGAGAGGCTAAACCCTAGAAGCTAGCCTATGGTATGATTGTTGTTTCTCCTACGGACTAAAACCCTTCGGTTCATATAGACACCGAATAGGGTTAGGGTTACACAGAGTCGGTTACATCGGTAGGAGATCTACATATCCGTATCGCCAAGCTTGCCTTCCACGCCAAGGAAAGTCCCATCCGGACACGGGACGAAGTCTTCAATCTTGTATCTTCATAGTCCAGAGTCCGCCAAAGATGATAGTTCGCTATCCGGACACCCCCTAGTCCAGACTCCTCGTGCACCTACCACCGGCGCACTCCTCAACCAGGGGCGCTGCGGGTATGGGGCCGCCGCAGCCACCTGCCACGAGTCCATCTTCAGAGCTTTACTGTTGCATCTACCGTGCCATGTCTCTCAGCCATCGACGCCACCACGACGCCAGACAGCGTCATCCTCGTCTGCGAGTCCATCCTCCCACATCGAACTCCGAATCTGCACTGCGCCACGCCGTCCAGATCCGTCGCCATCAATGTATGGATGAAGCACCGCTCCACCAAAGAAGCCGCCTGATACAGCTGTAGCGAGCCGTCCGATTTGCCTCCCGCGGAGTCTACTTTCTCCCCCTCGATTCTTCCTTCGCCGATTCGCTGTCGCATCAGAGCCGCCACGCACGACCCCCCTTCTCCCGTTTCCCTTCCTCCCCCAGCGACCCCCAACCCCGATGACCTCGCCGGCTCGCTGCCGTTCGCCATCCTCGCTCTTGGTCCTCCCTTCCTACACCGTCTTCTTCCCCACACCGATCTCACTGCCGCACCAGAGCTAGCCATGGCAGAGCGCCGTTTCGCCCTCCCCGCGCGCTCGCCGCAGGTAACGTCTGCCACCCGCCATCGTAGCCATGGACGACTAGCAAAGGCGAGGCTCCTTCCCCCTCTGCCGGCATTGCAACACGACTGTCGGTGGATCTCAAGGCGTGGTCAGCATGGATGTAGCTCTCAGTCCTACAGGTTCCAGCTCGCGGGCGCCATGGTTGCAGCAAATCTCGGGTCACCGGTTGCGGCTCGCCGCCATCGTCAACTAGCACCATGGTGTTCCCAGCTAAAATCTGAGCAAACAAAAAATCTCAATGGTCGGTTGAAGCAAAAAATTACCCAGTTCCAGCTAAAATTAACAAAGGTTCCAGAAAAAAAAACACAACACCAACTTCAACAAATGTTCGATGTAGCAAATGAAAAAGCTGGTTCCAGCAAAAAAAATGTGCTGGTTCCATCAGCAAAAAATGTCGCCATCGTGTTCTCAATGTTGGTACTAGCATCCACGCCGGTGGTCACAGCCCCATGGATTCCTGGTTCCAGCACGACACAACCGCAATCGAAGCATATCTCAAATGCCGGTTCCAGCATCTGTGCCATGTGGTCGCAGCTTCGCGGATGTCTGGTTGCAGCAAAATCTTACCTGCGTCGCAGCTCCGTCGCCCATGCCTGTTGTAGCAATTAAGAGCATATGCTGGTGTGTCATTTGAAGCTTTTTCTCACAACGGCTGAAGCTTTTTCAATACAGGTTGAAGCTTTTTTAGTAGGTTGAAGCTTTTCACCATGTCGATTGAAGCTTTTTCCATCTACAGTCAAAGCTTGTTCCATAAATGGTTGCAACTATTTTCGTCTTGCAGTGCCTAAGGTTGAAGTTTTTTTCTTAACGGTTGCAGCTTTTTCAGTTTGCCGGTGGTTGGTTGAATATTCCCCTGTTGATGGTTGAAGCTTTTTGATCTAGCCTTGAAGCTTTTTTGTCAATGGTTGCAACACTCGCCATCTCTGCCGCCTTTCTGTTCTCATTCATCGGTTCCAGCTTTTGATTCATCAGTTGTAGCATTCTACTCAGTCTGATGCATCATTTTTGCAGCAGGAGTAATACTCTATGCGGGCTGGGGGTAGAAGAAAGGTAATTAAGGAAAGAAAAAAGAAGGGTCATCGCGTAGAGCCCACCACGTACGGGAGTCTTCGAGCGGGAGTAGTTTGCGTGGGCCTGCGAAGGCAGTGTGGCTAGGACCATGTGGTGCGCACTGTGCGTGTGAGAGCAACGCGTCCGGCCGAAAGTTACGCCGGCGCGCCGGTTTCAAGCGTTTACCTTCTTTTATCTTTCGTAACCATATACATATGTCATGTGACCACAGTAGTTATCATAAACTTACACTAGTCTTGCGCTCCCAACTTGGGCAAAATAAGCCACCGCGTCCTGGCTCAGAGTATGTTTTCTTACTCAAAATTCAGTGGGAAAAAAACAATAAAACTAGTGCATACATGTAGGAGAGTGATTTTCTATTATGCATGTAATATTCCAGTCATGCATGCATCACGTCATTACTTTGAGATCTGTGCTACATTTTTTTTGGCAAATTTTACTGTGTTTCAAAGTACTAGATAATGGTTTCATTGGATTCATTTCTTGTTTCAATCTTCACCGTCATGTTTCATGTGTAGCAGCAAATCCACTCTAAAACAAGTGCACTCATACTTGTTGGTGCACAAAGAAACGTTATGATACACTACGGAAAAAACAAAACCCAATGAAAATCGTAACACAGGAAACAAAAGAAACCTTGCGACAAACCCAAAAGCATGGCACAAATCTCAAAGAACTGACCGACTATTGGCAACACCGGTGGAAAAAATCGACAAAACTGAAAACAGATTATGTGAGGTGGAGAGATAGCAGGGGAAAGAAATGACGGACGACACAACCATAAGTATCATTAGGCGCGCAAAAAAATTTGAGGTGAATTTTTTTTAAGTTGGAGAAAAAAGGGAGTTGATGGTGATGCTATATTGCCACCTCTCTTGTTATACGAGACATGTGGGATATAAGTGAAAAAAATGGTAGGTTTTCATTTTTCAACGTATAATTTATGATGTATGACACTATCATTTACAGATATGTGACCATATATGACACAAAAAATTAGGTGTACCATGGTAGGGAAGTGGGTAGGTACATTTTTGAGCGCATGATTCAAGATATATTGCCTTCCATCATTTGCATGTATATCCATGTATGATCACAAAGAAATTATGAGTGTCACTGTAAAAAGAGGAAATTAGTAATGAGTTATTGGCTATTTAATGATGATTAATTGCTACAATTTTCGCGAATCAACCTGCGGGTGGATGGTTAGGAGGACAGTGGTACACAGCCCACCAGGGTTCAAGTCCTAGACTTAGACACCGGTGCTCGCATTTTCCTGGATTAATTTCAGAACTTCCGGTGATGTGCGTTCAGTTGGAGGTGACCTTCTCATAACCTACAAAGGTGTCTGTAGTGACTTTGTCAATCTCAAGATGATGTGCCGGCTCAATGTCTCAGAGGTGCTCATAAGGGTAGGGGGTGTGTGCGTGCGTTCATAGGGGTGAGTGTATGTGCATATATATGAGTGTTTACGTCTGTGTTAAAAAACCAAGTTGCTAATATCTTCTCCACAAACGAGGGTTAAAAATACGACATGATTGTGAACTTGAATTAGCAGGATATGTGTGTTCTTCATTTCAACTAGTAAAGTAGGGTATAATACCTTACTAGCAAGACCCACTCCTTTGGTAATTCCATCAATAACAACCTTACCAAAAAACTCTTAGTTCTGTTAACCCTCTTATACCAAGGGTAAAGACCCTAGTATAGAAAATATCTATATAACAACAATTATTGGACCAATATATATTACTTGCTAAAGGAATAGTTTTTGTTAATTTCATTTGTAAAAAGAGTTTATTAAATCCAAATTATGAAAAATGAATAAGTGGGTTCTTCTCCACATGCAACTAGGGAGACTAGATTGCATCTACTCCACTCATCGTCGCCATGGTGCGCCACCGAGGAAAGTGCCGGAAGTGGCAGGGAGGCCCTTTCGAGTTGTGGTGCCCCGGTGGGGCACATGATATGGTGGGGAGGTTTGGATGATTCTCGTGCTACCATGTGTGCATCGGCGGCTACAACGATTGGTCCGACAAATTCTCCTTCGACACAAGCAACGTAGGACTTTTCCCCAACACGAGACGGCTAAAAGACGTGAGTACAAAACAGGCATTATCAGCGGCCACCTGATGTCTACTACGCAACCTTCTTCTTGTAGACGTTGTTGGCCCTCTAAGTTCAGAGGTTTGTAGGACAGTAGCAAATTTCCCTCAAGTAGATGACCTAAGGTTTATCAATCCGTGGGAGGCCAAGGATGAAGATGGTCTCTCTCAAACAACCCCATAGCGAAATCACAAAGAGTCTCTTGTGTCCCCAACACACCCAATACAATGGTAAATTGTATAGGTGCACTAGTTCGGCGAAGAGATGGTGATACAAGTGCAATATGGATGGTAGATATAGGTTTTTGTAATCTGAAATTATAAAAAAGCAAGGTAACTAATGATAAAAGTGAACAGAAACGGTGTTGCAATGCGTTGAAACAAGGCCTAGGGTTCATACTTTCACTAGTGCAAGTTCTCTAAAAAATAATAATATAATTGGATCATATAACTATCCCTCAACATGCAACAAAGAGTCACTCCAAAGTCACTAGTAGCGGAGAACAAACGAAGAGATTATGGTAGGGTATGAAACCACCTCAAAGGTATCCTTTCTGATCGATCTATTCAAGAGTCCGTAGTAAAATAACACGAAGCTATTCTTTCCTTCAATCTATCCTAGAGTTCGTACTAGAATAACACCTTAAGACACAAATCAACCAAAACCCTAATGTCACCTAGATACTCCAATATCACCTCAAGTATCCGTGGGTATGATTGTACGATATGCATCACACAATCTCAGATTCATCTATTCAACCAACACAAAGTACTTCAAAGAGTCCCCCAAAGTTTCTACCGGAGAGTCAAGTCAAAAACGTGTGCCAACCCCTATGCATAAGTTCATTGAACACGCAAGTTGATCACCGAAACATATATCAATCCATTACAAGAGAGTAGAGGGGGAGAAACATCATAAGATCCAACTATAATAGCAAAGCTCGCGATACATCAAGATCGTGCCAAATCAAGAACACGAGAGAGAGAGATCAAACACATAGCTACTGGTACATACCCTCAGCCCCGAGGGTGAACTACTCCTTCCTCGTCATGGAGAGCGCCGGGATGATGAAGATGGCCACCAAGGTGAGGGATCCCCCCTTGGCCGGTGTGCGGGCAGGCTCCCGGGAGGTTTTTGGTGGCTACAGAGGCTTGCGGCGGCGGAACTCCCGATCTATTGTGATCCTCGATGTTTTAGGGTATATGGACATATATAGGCGAAAGAAGTCGGTCAGGGGAGCCACGAGGGGCCCACAAGGGTGGGGTGCGCGCCCAGGGGGTAGGGCGCGCCTCCCTGCCTCTTGGCTTCCTCGTTGCTTCCCTTACGTACACTCCAAGTCTCCTGGATTGCTTCCGTTCCAAAAATAACTCTCCCGAAGGTTTCATTCCGTTTGGACTCCATTTGATATTCCTTTTCTTCGAAACACTGAAATAGGCAAGAAAACAAAAAAAAATTTGAACCTTTAACAGTAGGAGAACCTCCTACTGTTTTTGTATTAATATAAAGGGGGTAACTATTTACATGAGGATTTTTACATGATGACTTTACAATTCACCCTCCCTTTGGGAGGTGGGGGAGAACTTAAGCTATAGAGGAGAGGATGAGTGGGATGAGATATTTATGCTTTTCCTTAACCCTATAGGTAAGGAGAGAAAAATCAGTCTTAAGCCTATCTAACCATGAAGTCTTTGAGGGCATCATCCCCCTGAAATGTTTGTTGTTACGTTCTTTCCAGATACTCCATGCGGCAGTCAGGAATAGCTCCATGAAAAGAGGCATGTTCCGGTTATTTTTGGCAGACACAACTTTTTGTAGGCGAGGTTGTCCCTGATTCCACGAAATTCCAAGGCTGGACCAACATTCAGTACTGAATTGACACTCAAAAAAGAGGTGTTCCAGTGTTTCCTCAATGTGCAGCCCACATAGGATGCAATCATAGTCATTTCCTATATTGTAATGCCTCCTCTTGAGCATATTTCGCGTGTTTAGTCGGTCAGAAAGGAGCAGCCATCCAAAAACTTTAATTTTCATGGTGGATTTTGATTTCCAAAGCCAGCCAAACGCCTGATGAGCCCTCACGTCTCTGAAGTAAAAAGTGTAGTATCTGTGAGCTGTGTATTTTTCCGTGCCCCAAATATAGGTCCAAATATCTGGTTCATTGGATAAAGCCGTTTCCCTCGTGTCTGCTTGTAGTTGGCGCACCTCTGCATGGGCCTGTGCCGAGAGAGGCAGATGAAACGCCTCATTCAATGACGTGATGGACAAGAAATCCCTCACAGAGATGTCTTCATTGGTTGTGTAGGATAGTGCACGCGGGTACTTCTCATCAAATGTGGTGTTCGTCCATAAATCTTTCCAGAAGAGCACATTGGATCCATTATTGACATGAACGATTGAGATACCCCTATATATTGGCATTAGTTTGGCAACATCGCACCACCCGAATGAACCACAAGGGTCTGCAACATGCGGAATTTGATTCGTGTAGTATGTGTCCCATACGAGTTCAACCCAAGGCACGTTCCATCTATTGTAGAATTTATGTAAGTATTTTAGCAAGAGTGCATCGCCTTGGATCCTGAGATCAATCACTCCCAATCCACCACTTTCTTTGGGACGACAAACCATTTCCCAAGAGGCAAGAGAATTGCATTTGTCCCCTTGCTCCGTTTTCTTCGTCCATAGGCACTTCCTTCTAATTTTGTCCATGAGCTCAATGATTTTGGTAGGCAGTCGAAGCGTGCATAGTGCAAAGATAATGAGCGAAGTGATCATCGAGTTGAGCAGGGAGATCTTTCCACCGTATGAGATCATGTTGAGAGTAGCTGTCAGTCTTCTCTCCATGGAACAGACCGGAGGCATGAGATCAAGGACAGTTGGTCGAGTGGTTCCAAGCGGGAGCCCTAAATATGTGAAGGGCATCTTGCCAACAACGCATCCAAAGATATTAGCAATCTCTTCAGACTTAGCAGTATTGGCATTAATTGGAATGAGAGTAGATTTGTGGAAATTTATTTTCAAACCAATGGACGTAGCATAGTCAGTCAAAATATCCTTGATAACGGCCGCCTGTTGTGCGCATGCTGGTAGCACTAGTATGGTATCATCGGCGTATTGGATGACTGGATACTCTTTTTGATGCGGAGAAGGGAAGGGCAGATGTATTTGATGGCGTGCAAAGGCATCGTTGATGGCCGCTTGAAGGAGATTTGCCGCTAGCACAAAAATGAGGGGTGAAAGAGGGTCCCCCTGCCTGACCCCACATTTGCAGTAAAATTGGCGCCCGGGAGTACCGTTGAGGAGGACAGAGGATTTTGCTGAAGAGAAGATGCAGCGAATCCATGTGAGCCATTTGTCATTGAATCCCATGTTTTTCATAATCTCAATCATCGCTTCATGTTCAATTGTATCGAAAGCTTTGGCAAAATCAAGCTTGAGAAGCATGATTTCTTTTTTGGAAGTTTGACATTGATAGATATACTCAGATGCCCATGCGAGGCAGTCCTGAATAGTCCTCCCTTAAGAAACCCATATTGGTTTACGTGGATAATCTTCGTAATGACTTTTTGTAGTCTATTTGCCAAGATCTTAGTGATGACTTTTAGGCAGCAGTTTAAAAGAGTAATCCGCCTGTAGTCATTAATAGTTTCAGGTGATCCAATTTTTGGAATGAGAGTTATGAATCCATCATTAATGCTTCCCAGATTGAGATCACCATTATGGAATTGATTGCAGAGATTGTAAAAATCATCTTTAATGATTGGCCAGCAGCTCTTAAGAAAAAGTCCAGTAAAGCCATCCGGGCCCGGTGCCCTATCTGCAGGCATCTCTCGAATAACTTTGTCGATCTCATCATGAGTGAAAGGAAGAGTTAGCTCATCAAGCCCTTCACATTTTTTGATTATCCTAGCAAGATCAAACTTCATGGTACATGAATGTGAGGATCCCATCCTTTCCTTGAAGGCCTGATAGATGAGTGATTCTTTTCCCGCATGATCTTCAATAGTCGTGCCGTCACTGGTCATCAAAGAGGCAATGTTATTCTTTCTGTATCTTCCCGAGGCCATGGACTGAAAAAACTTTGAAGGTTCGTCTCCAAATTGCACCCATCGAATTGTACATCTCTTTTTCGAATAAAGTTTTTGGTATCTTAGTAATCTCAGAATGTGTGCTTTGAGTATGCGACGGAAATTTGCTTTAGGCATAGTGAGAGTATGTTTATTTTCAAGGTCATCTAGCTCACATAGGGCTTTATTTGAGTTTTCGATGGCCACCGAGAGCTTTGAGATACCCTTACTCCAATGTTTGAGATTTCTGCGTAGGGTTTTGAATTTTTTGCATAGGACAGTGGCAGCGTTGGTGGAATGAACTGGTTTGGCCCAGGAGGTCTCGACAACCGTCATAAAGCCCGGGTGCTGAACCCAAAAGGATTCAAATCGAAATAATTTGGATTTGGGTATATTGGTTTCGATGGTAATCACACAGGGTATGTGATCGGAGACAGGTTTACCTAATGGTTTGACCAGGGTTTTTGGATATGACTGAGTCCAATTGGAGCTTGTGAAGAACCAGTCCAGTTGTTCAAGTAAATGGTCCAATTGCATGTTGCTCCAGGTAAAAGAACGACCTTTAATGGGCAATTCAATTAAGCTCTGACATCTGATGAAGTCATTAAAAGTATTCATATCGTTCATGCTTCCACCTGGTTTGTTACGATTCTCTGGTGCTTGAATAAAATTGAAATCCCCCACAAACAACCAATCTTCAGTGGATGGAATATTAAGACTACACAGCCATTGAATAAAATGTTGCCGTTGATCACCTTGGCATGGCCCATAAACGTTGACGAGTGTCCAGGTTTGGGCATATTGGGTGGAGCGAAAGCGAGTAACCAGAGCAAAATCTTCAGAATATAAGACATCGACAGAGAAGATTGCACTATTCCAAATTGTGGCAATGCCACCAGAAGCTCCTCGAGACGGTACAAAAGCGAATTGATCAAACCGACGGGGGCAACAAGATTTAACAAAAGGTAGATCAAACGAGGATTTTTTTTGTCTCTTGCAAGCAAACAACCGCACAACCACTAGACGAAATAGCATTCGAGAGCGCTATTTGTTTGTCCTTAGAGTTTAGGCCACGGACATTCCAACACAAAATGTTCCAATTAACCAAAAGAGGCATTAAAATAAAGATTAAAATGAGAGGGAGCAGAGCTTAATCAGAAGATGTGGGCTCCTCCTCATTGGCGGCCAGCAGGGCATCTTCAGAGAGTTCATCTGCAGGAATAGCAAAGAGCATCGTGCCAACTTGTTGGATCACTCGAACTGGTGTTGGTGGTGGTACTTGGCCTTCAGCCTCTTGCTTGATGCGTAGAGCAGTCGGAACAGTCCGGGGTTTAACTTTGGAAACCTTCATTTTGCTGTCAGATACCTGATGCACTTTGAACCCATCATATTTATTTGAGCGAGCACTTCGACGCAGGGCTGTGGAGCATTCAGGCACAATTGCCTTTCCTTTACGAGTCCGAGATGTACCAGATTTAGAAAGAGGAGGGTTAAAGCCTGGATCATTCGGCATCTCGACCAAAGCAGAGTTGTCAGGAGCAACATCAGACATAGCCTGCCGATCCTCCAGCGAATTTTCATCAGCAGAGTCCATATTAGTGACCATAGTTTCGTCAGCAGCAGTGACACCCTCAAGCTCCCAGTCAGGTGCCTCCTTGATTTCTTCAATAATAACAGAGGAAGAGCTAGTATTGGCAAGGGATTTGGAAGCAGAGATAACTGACAGCAGACCTCTGTTCTCAGCCACAGTAATCTGAAAAGTGAGTGAATCCTGTTTGAATCCATACCTACCCCTCCAGGGTCCATAAGAAGCCACAAAGGGTCTGACAGCCTCAATTATGTATGAGTTCAACTGAAACATGGGCAAACAGTCTCGCAGGAGCATGGTAGGAGTGAAAGTTCCATGAGAAGAGATGTCCACATGCAATCCATCTGCAGACAAAGTCAGAGAAATCTCCACGAAGTTGGCAGGCAGGGTTTCAGACTCGTAGCTGCCAGAGTTGATTAAAGGAGAGATCTCAGACCTGGCAATTTCAGTACCAGCAGAGTTGGCCAAAGCAGAGCTGCTCGTTTCTTGGGGCCAGAATTGGTTCATGAGAGCCAGTGGAACCATAACATAAGATTCAGACACCGTGGCACTGGAGTCAGAGCTGGTATACGCTGAGATGGAATCGTTCCAGGCAGCAGCCGGAATATCCTGAAGATTTTGTGGGGGCACAACACCATGTTCCACTTGCAGGCTCTCTCCAGCCAGCCATTGCTGAAAGTTGTACAGAACAGTGGGTTGTTGGGGAGGTGAAGGCGACCAATTTCCCCATTGGGGGTGCATCTCAATGTCACTTCCTGCATCCACCACAACATTCTCATTTTCCTCCTCATCAGCTGCATCTGCCATCACGTTCTGCGCCATCCAGTTGTGTAACTGTTGCTGATACAATTGTTCAGCATTGAGACCTTCACCGTGCAGTGGATGAGGAATGTCATTTGCAGGTGGCGGATCCTCACCAGCCGGAGGAACATCAGGTATATGAGCATCCCAGTCATTGCTCCGCCAAAAGCTGACAACTCTGATCCAGAGCGACATGCCCCCCAACTGTCGCACAACCAAACTCTTGGGCACTAAACGCAGATGAATGACTCTAGCTTTAATGAGTACAAACCTCCTATCCCCTCTAGGATTATGCCAATCCACCAGAGCACCAAACGAATCCACAGACTTGTGCAAGTAATGTTGGGTTTGATAGTCATAAGGAAATCCAACATATAAGATCCACACCTCTGGCCCAAAAGAAGTCTGACGCATGTTCAGGGCAGCGTCATGGGGCACAAAGGAGATGATAGTGTGCTATTCTACTTCATTCTCATCCAACTCAAAGGTGGTACCAACAACAACATCACAGACCAAAGAGTTTGCAAATCCAAAAACCCCAACTCCCAGAGGATGATCTAGTACTTCAGCAGGGTAGTAATGAGATTCATGAAGCAAACCTTCAATGATGTTGCGCAGATAGGCCTTTTGGTGAAAGGGGATGAACCGATTTGCCTCCGCAATGGCCAGGAAATCATGGCGCAATGGAGGGATTGCGGACACCGCCATATCCGCGCGCACCTTGCGATCAGCCGGGCCAAGCTCTATATGGTCATGCCCGGCGGGAGGTAAGGGACAACATTGACGGGATAGTTCGCCATGGATGGATGGGAGGTGTGGGAGCCGAGGAGCACACAGACAGCAAGGAGGAATGCGTATCGTCTGCCGTAGCCAGGGCTTTGGGTACCCAGACGCCTCGATGTTTAAGCGCAGGCCTGGGGCAAGCATCAGTAGGGCGAGCATGTAGGCCGTCAGATGATCTTTGAACGGCTGGGCAACGTTTGATGGCAGATGCATTCATAATGGAAGTGTCATTTATGGTCTGTATCTGAATCCCCGATAAGACGTGATCATTATCCCCCCGACGAAGATTTCCAGAAAAAGGAGCTGCAGTATCTTTGACTGAGCGAGGAGGGGGAAGGCAACCCGAAATTGCCCGATCAGAATATTTTGGCTGCCAAAAGAGATAATTGGTTCCATAAAAACCACACCAGTGAGATTGGTGGCCCAGGAACCCGCATGATCGACAAAGAAGTTTGGCTGGGCACTCAAAAAACTCATGGGCCGTGGAACCACAGAGATGACATGCCTTAGAGAAAAGGACCCGTGGGCTAGAAGGGTCAGCCTCAGAGTATTGACATGGTCTATCAAAACATACCTGGCAATATTGACCCGGACAGTTCTTCACTGAGTGATCAATGTCATCACAGATACTACAAATGGATAATTTATCAGAAATGAATTCCATAGGTGGGACCGAAGATAATTTCCAAGTTGCAGCAATTTTATCCGCCGAAATACCCACGCGATGATGGTCCAAAATATGCCTTAAGATAAAACCAGGTATTTGGTTCTAGGATTCGGACTTAAAATTTGTCCCCTCAAAACGTAGCTGCCTCCCCACATTACTGCCAGAGCACTTAATAGGAAAGTCCGCATTAAAGTTACCGAAAACCAGGGAGTTTGGTATTGAATGTTCATTATGACCGCGAGGAGTTTCCAAGTCAGAAAGATCCTGTCTGCTGGCCGGAACCTGCCGGAAGGTCGCCGGCAACGAGCACAGTTGCATGGGGAGACCAGAAGGAAATACAGAAAACCCAGCTTTCTTAAGAGTTTCAAGTGATGAATCCTCAAACGATCCATGAACCGTGGACCCAAAACAGTTCTTCGAACGAATGGCAATTGGTGACCTAGCAGTGATTTCATGGTTCGGTTGATCCAGATGCCAAGTCGAACGATATTCCATAGGTGCATGAACCCCTGGCCTAAAAAGACTGAAATGACATACAAAGTCTGGCCAAACTCGATCCTTAAGCCCATAGATGAAATGACCAACACGATTGGATGCCACAGAGAATCGAAAACGTCGTCCATCCAAATGTTTGACGTGTAGACCAGATGGAAGACCTCCAATGCAACATTGAGGAGCAATAGCAACCGATTCTTCATTGAGAGTGAAAGAGGCCGAAGAGAAGCTGACAACCAGAAAGAATTCCTTGCAATATCCAGAGGGGGAGAAGTAGAAAGTAGAGCCAAACCATCGACGCACCTGATCCGCGACCGCAAGGCCGGGAGAGAAATCCCAGTGTAGGAGACCTTCCATGGAGGGTTGGCTCAGAGGACGCCATTAGGGGTGGTGGAGGTGGGGGAGGAGGATGCCATTCGTTTTAGACCCGCAAGTGGATGGTGTGGTGGCTAGAGCCGAGCTTTTCCAACGAACACAACAATTTGGGCTGGGCCTCCGGTTAATAGGTTAGTCCCAAAAATAATATAAAAGTGCTTAGTAAAGCCCATAAACATCCAAAACAGATAATATAATAGCATGAATGCTTCATAAATTATAGATACGTTGGAGACGTGTCAGCATCCCCAAGCTTAATTCCTGCTCGTCCTAGAGTAGGTAAATGATAAAAGAAATAATTTATGAAGTGTGAATGCTAGAAGGTGCATAACTTTGATCAATGATAATTTCAATCCCCTTTTTTAGCAGTAACATCAGTTCATCTCATAAAACTTCTCACGATCAAGTAACAAGCTATTCACATGTTAAAGCATATACCCTAAACTTTCTTGAAAACTAGCAAACTATGTTCTCAGTCATCAAACAATTGCAATTCATCTTATCTTCAGGAAGGGTCTATGTAAGAGCTTTGATTTAGCAAATCCCACATACTCAACTATCATATAGTCTTCCATGATTGCTACCACTCAAAGCATATTTTTAGAACAAATAACATTGATCGAACACAGAGAAAGATAGGGCCTTAATGTTTCGCCGCCCAACTTACTTATCATATAGATAATTGTCAACAATAATAATTCATGATCAAATATATTTGAATGGCCATATATGCTTAGATCTTTCCCCATCACATGATTCCTGCCAACTAAAGAGTAGGTAGGAATGAGAAGGAATACTACTGACTCTTGCATAAAAGTAAAAGATATGCCCTTCGCAGAGGGAAGCAGGGATTTACAGAGGTGCCAGAGCTCGATTTTGAAATAGAGATGAAAATAATTTTGAGAGGTATGCTTTCATTGTCAACATAACAACCAAGGGTTCCAGCTTCTTCCATCGATACATTATCGGCGGTTCCCAAACAGAATGGTAAAGTTTTTACTCCCCCTCCACCAACAATCATCAATCCATGGCTTGCCCGAAACAACGGGTGCCTCCAACTAACAACAATCCTAGGGGAGTTTTGTTTGCAATTATTTTGATTTGATTTTGATCCTTTGATCATGGGACTGGGCGTCCCAGTTACCAGCCATTTTTCTCGTGAATGATGAGCGGAGTCCACTCATCGTGAGAATAACCCACCTAGCATGGAAGATACTTGTCGTGGAATTGTCACGACAGATGTCCTCTTGCAAGGACTTAGTCGTGAGGCCGTCGCAACTAGGAAGCTTAAAGGGTTAATCGGGACAAAGGACACGAGAGTTATACTAGTTCGGCCCCTTACGGTGAAGGTAAGGCCTACGTCTAGTTGGGTTGGTATTGCTTGATGTTCCGATAACCAGGGAGCGAGATACACTATGCCCGGATATCGAGGAGTTGTTTCTTGCCCTAAGCCGCCAGCGAGTCGTCCCCTTATATACACGAATGGCTGCCCTGCGGTCTATAGAGTCCCGACCGGCTCATAAACAGTGCCCGGCTCTCTGACTAGTTAATTCTACCTTATGATACAAGTCATGTCATCACGGTGATCTATCACCATTGGCCTTAAGCCGCATACGGGCCCTAGACCCTCTGCTGAACCGCCATCTTCATGCTTGGCCTCTGGGCTTCTCTTAAGATGAGTCTTCTTTGCGTAACCCGGCCCCTCCTGGGCGGCTTACTCAAATAGTTATATCCCCAACATTAGGCCCCAGATTGACTTGAACCTGTTCATGTCAATCTTAAAATACCTTAAGAAATAAACCTTTAGCCTTCTGCTTGTGCAAAAGGTTTTTTTAATCCGCCATGTCGTCATCTTCTGGATCCGCGTTAACCCGCCGTGATGTCATCTTTGCTTAAATTCATACTTTTCTCCGCCGTATCCTCCAACGGATCTTTGCTTTTATTGACCGTTTTGAAAACCGAGGCGTCGGGGCCAGTGGATAATGATGCCTAGCCTCCTCGTTTCTCGCGCCGTCTCAGTCAGCCCTTCCTTATAAATAGGCACGACCTAGGTCTTTTCCATTTTCCCCCTTCGTTCCTCTTCTTCCTCTCGCTGTCTCTCTGCTGCTCGAGCTTCGCCGCCGCCGCCGCCGCAGATCTCCTCGTCTTCTCCAACTCAGGCCGCTGCATCAACCTGATTTGACCAGAGAAACACGACGGAACCTTGCAATAGCTCTGCATCCGTAAGTCCGTTTCCTTCCCTGCTTTTAGATCTGCATTGCGGCCTCCCGAGTTCGTTGGTGTTCATTGATGACCCACAAGTATAGGGGATCTATCGTAGTCCTCTCGATAAGTAAGAGTGTCAAACCCAACGAGGAGCGTATGAAATGATAAGTGGTTTTCAGCAAGGTATTCTCTGCAAATCTTGAAATAAGTGGTAACAGATAGTTTTGTGATAAGGTAAATTGTAATGAGCAACAAGTAACGAAAGTAAATAAGGTGCAGCAAGGTGGCCCAATCCTTTTTGTAGCAAAGGACAAGCCTGGACAAACTCTTATAATAAGAAAAGTGCTCCCGAGGACACATGGGAATATCGTCAAGCTAGTTTTCATCACGCTCATATGATTCGCTACGGTACTTTGATAATTTGATATGTGGGTGGACCGTGCTTGGGTACTGCCCTTACTTGGACAAGCATCCCACTTATGATTAACCTCTATTGCAAACATCCGCAACTACAACAAAAGTATTAAGGTAAACCTAACCATAGCATGAAACATATGGATCCAAATCAGCCCCTTACGAAGCAACGCATAAACTAGGGTTTAAGCTTACATCACTCTAGCATCCCATCATCTACTTATTACTTCCCAATGCCTTCCTCTAGGCCCAAATAATGGTGAAGTGTTATGTAGTCGACGCTCACATAACACCACTAGAGGTTAGACAACATACATCTTATCAAAATATCAAGCGAATACCAAATTCACATGACTACTAATAGCAAGACTTCTCCCTTGTCCTCGTGAACAAACGTAACTACTCACAAAGCATATTCATGTTCATAATCAGAGGGGTAATAATGTGCATATAGGATCTGAACATATGATCTTCCACCAAATAAACCAACTAGCATCAACTACAAAGAGTAATCAACACTACTAGCAACCTACTAGCACCAATCCCGGACTTGGAGAGAAGAATTGGATACAAGAGATGAACTAGGGTTTGGAGATGAGATGGTGCCAGAAGATGTTGATGGAGATTCCCTCTCCTGATGAGAGGAGTGTTGGTAATGACGATGGTGATGATTTCCCCCTCCCGGAGGGAAGTGTCCCCGGGAGAAAAGCTCTGCCGGAGCCCTAGATTGGTCCCGCCAAGGTTCCGCCTCGTGGCGGCGGGGTCTCGTCCCGAAAGGTTCTCTTCTATTTTTTCTCATCGAAAGACTTCATATGTGAGACGATGGACGTCGAAGAGCCACCAGGGGGCCCACGAGGTAGGGGGCGCGCCCACCCTCGTGAGTGTGGTGTGGGCCCCCGGCCTTCATCTTTGGCGATGATTTTCTTCTTTATTTATTCTAAGGTATTCCGTGGAGTTTACGGACTTTTTGGAGTTGCGCAGAATAGTCCTTCAATATTTGCTCCTTTTCCAATTTCTGCATTCCAGCGGCATTCTCCCTCTTCATGTAAACCTTGTAAAATAAGAGAGAATAGCCATAAGTATTGTGAAATAACGTGAAATAACAGCCCATAATGCAATAAATATTGACATAAAAGCATGATGCAAAATGGACGTATCAACTCCCCTAAGTTTAGACCTCGCTTGTCCTCAAGCGAAAGGCCGATAACAATAAATATGTCCTCATGTTTAGAGGTAGAGGCGTCGATAAAAAAAAATACGGACACGAAGGGATCATGACCATTTCATAACAGCAACATAAATAGATTTTGTCATATGATTACTCAAGTTTAAGTAATGACCCATTCACAAAGCCAAAGCATGAATCGTAAAACATTATTGGGCACTAACAATTATAATCTCAGTCATTGAAGCAATTGCAATTTGTCATAACATCGGAAAGAGTCTATGTCAGAGCTTAAAAGCAAGTCCACATACTCAACTATCATTTAGTCCTTCATAATTGCTAGCACTCACGCGATACTTGTGGTTACGGAGTTTTAATTGGACACAGAGAAAGATAGGGGCTTATAGTTTTGCCCCACAACCTTTTACCTCAAGGGTAATGTCAACAATAACAATTCATGCTCCCCCACATCCAATTAGATATGTATATCATACTCTTTCCAACGTGCTGAGCTTGCCAAAGGATAAAATGAAAAGGAAGGGTGAAGATCACCGTGACTTTTGCAATAGGTAGAGGATAATAATAAAAGATAGGCCCTTCGCAGAGGGAAGCAGAGGTTGCCATGCGCTTTTATGGTTGGATGCACAAAATCTTAATGCAAAAGAACGTCACTTTATATTGCCCCTTGTATGTGAACCTTTATTATGCAGTATGTCGCTTTTATTGCGTCCACAACAAGTTCGTACAAAGCTTATTTCTTTGCACTAATAAGTCATGCATATTTAGAGAGCAATTTTTATTGCTTGCACCGATGACAACTTACTTGAAGGATCTTAGTCAATCCATAGGGAGATATGGTGGACTCTCATGGCTAAACTGGTTTAAAAATTATTTGGAAGCACAAGTAGTATCTCTACTTAGTGCTAAGAATTTGGCTAGCATGAGGGGGAAAGGCAAGCTCAACATGTTAGAGGATCCATGACAACATACTTTATCTCGTATACAAGAAAACATAACTCATTATGTTGTCTTCCTTGTCCAACATCAACTCTTTAGCATGTCATATTTTAATGAGTGCTCCCAATCATAAAAGATGTCAATGATAATATATCTATATGTGAAACCTCTCTCTCCTTATTACTTCCTATTAATTGCAACAATGACCAAAGCTATATTTGCCAACTCCCAACAATTTTTAATCATCATACTCTTTCTATGTGGAGTCATCACTTTCACTAAGATCAATATGAACTCTTTGATTCTTTTTATCCTTTTTCCACTAATCACCCCAGATCATGGCAAAATACTCAAGCCCTTGACTCAACACTAATCTTTATTATATAGCTCACGGACTCGATTACAAAGAAAGATCATAAAGCAAGACTCAAAACTAGATCATGCCACGACTTTATTCTACTAAATCAAGATACTACTAATAGGATCGAACTAAGAAAAACTGTAAAGATAGAAGTTGTGATGGTGATACGATACTGGGTGTGACACTCCAAAAATTTTTAGTTGGTTTCCTTCAAAAACTTTATTAGTTTTGTAGAAGGTCATTTAAAACCCTTCCAAAATCTCTCACAAAACTTTTCCCCTTTGGCAAGGTTTCTATTTTTTTGGCATCTTCTTCAACTATGGTGTTGGTTATTTAAAAACCTTTCTTCTGATTCACCCAAAGAACAGCTCAAAGCCGACAGAAGAGTTATTATGACCAAAAACACCGTGGGATCAGTTTCGAACCCGGTGAGTATGTATACCTACGAGTATCTCCTATGAGAGGCCTGCAACGATTCAAGATTAAGGGGAAACTAGCACCAAGATTCATCAGACCATTCTGCGTAGTGGCACGAAAAGGCACGGTAGCCTACCAGCTAGATTTACCCGAAGAATTATCCGATATCCACGACGTGTTTCATGTCTCCCACTTAAGGAAATGCGTAAGCAACCTGCAGAAGCGGTACCCCATGAAAACATTGACGTACAACCAGACCTCACCTATCGGGAACATCCAAAGAAAATATTAGAGGAGTCTGAAGGAGGACCCGACAGAAAACCATCAAGTTTTTTCAGAGTTCAAGGAGCAATCACACCGAGAGTGAAGCCACTTGGGAAAGAGAGGATTTCCTTGAGCAGAGCACCCACACTTATTTGAGAATCAATTTGAAATCTCGGGACGCAGATTTTTCCTAAGGGGTAGGTGTTGTGACACTCCAAAAATTTTAGTTGGTTTCCTTCAAAAACTTTATTAGTTTTGTAGAAGGTCATTTAAAACCCTTCCAAAATCTCTCACAAAACTTTTCCCCTTTGGCAAGGTTTCTATTTTTTTGGCATCTTCTTCAACTATGGTGTTGGTTATTTAAAACCTTTCTTCCGATTCTCTCCTTCTCAAATTTATTTTGGGATTTATTTTTAAAAGAAAGTCCTAGGAAATTTTGAGTCCTCTCTCACCACTGAAACCACTCATGATTTTACCATGCTTCATATGGTAAAACCTCCCAAAAACCCTCCTTCCACTCTTGGGCAATCCAAATATTCTGTCCCAACAAGTCCAACTCATTTCTGGATTTTATTTCATTTATTTCTTCTCCCAAATCTTTTCTCAGAAATTATTTTGAGCCTTGGTGATTTGCAAAGCAAGTACCATAATGCATTTGAGTTTGGAACTCAAACCAACTCCCCTAGATAGTCCTTGGTACTCACAACCTAGAACTATCAAGATCCACTCTCCTTCTTTTCAAAAATTTCAAATTTCAGTCTCTGCAAGTTTGGACCGGATTTGCCAAATTTGGTGAAATTCATATCTCCTCTTCTCCAAAAATTCCACTAAAATTCAGGCAACCCCCAGTTGCAATGAGAGACCACTCCACCAAAAACCAGCTCAAGGAAAAATCCCCACATACCAAAATCATTCTGTCGAACACCTGGCATGCATCACATCAGACATCTTCAAGAATATTCGTAATTCGATGTCGCTTATTCGCCGTGAGATTCAGTCACATGTTGACAAAGGCACTTGGCATCGCTTGCTCACAACCCTCCTTCTTGTCCGGAGCACCACACGCCGCTTGGCGCTCCTCGGCGCCGGTGGCGCCATGGCCCGCTCGCCGGCGTGTGTTGTTGCGGCAGAACCACCGTGAGCGGCCGGCTGTGGGGCAACCTCGCGACATAACGCCGCTCAGCGCCGCCCAAACCCTCCTCGAGAGCTCCGTGGTGGCCACCTCCTTGCCAGCAAGACGCATGCAGCACCGCTGCGTGGCTTTGGCACTCGCAGAGAGCGTTCTCTCCGCCACCGACGTGCGGCGGCCGTTCCATCGTGGACAGGCCGTAATCCTCCCTTCCTTGCTGAGTTGGACACTGGAATGGCACCAGTGCTTCATCTAGATGATGCTCAAGACCCTAAGCCGACCGTCCAGCCACAGCGCCACCATAATCGCTCGCCGGACTTGTCCGTTCACGGCAGCCGCCTCGGGCCAGCTATAAATAGCACCCCCCGAGATTGCTCTCGCCCCCGCACAACTCCACCACCTCACCAGACCCCGCCTAGCCACTGGAAGAGCCTCGAGGGGCCCTTCCTCCTCAACTCCGGCCACCTCCGTCCGCCTCGGGCTCCGGCAACGTTCTCTTCAGTGAGAACTCCTCCGCCGCCCTACTCTCGCCCGTAGCCTCGTACCACCTCTAGGAGGCTAACCCCCACTCCAATTTGATTCTAGCAGCTCTCTCTGATGAGGCCCATGACCACCCGAACCGCCATCCGCCGGCGCAAGGGCCGCTGTCGACACAGTGCTCGCCAGTGACCACCACCACCACCCACAGACGCGGAAGGACGTGCTGAAAACGGAGGTACCACCCGATCCCCTTGCCCCGCCGTGGATCGCCGTCGGCGACCACCGCATCTCTCGGGCGTCGTCGCGCCCTGTTTCCCTCGTTTGAATATTCAAACCTGACGGGTGGAGCCCGCTGTCAGCCTCTCGGTCTTTCCTTTTAAACGAACCGTTTTCTGGACTTTTATGCAAAACCCCCTGGGAAGTTTCTGTTTCATTACAGAAAGGTCCTTGGACCAAAACTCTTATAACTTTTAGACAGAAAAGGATTTTTGACTGATTCTTTTTCTGCCCTCTTCAAAATTTTGTCTCATTTCTTATCATATTTATTTGAAAAATATTTGGATTACTTTTCTGTACTCCACGGTATTTACGTTAGCGCGTGTGTTTTGTGTACCATAGATACCGAAGGGGGTGACGGAACCGCGAACTTCACCAAGCTAGACCCCGACTACTCCGAACCAGGCAAGCATGTTTGAACCCTTGATATGATGAGTGTCTTAGCATATTTGCATTTAGTAGTTTCATGGCATGTTCATGAGCATCTCGGTAAAAACTTTGTCACGTGAAAAGTCGAGACAAGTGAGTTTCGGAAATCCATGAGTTAATGGAAATGAGGTTGCATGGCCACGTGATGGCATGAAATGGGTAAGATGGCAGTGTTGTAGCATGCCAGTCCTATGCCAGATTACTTGACTCCAAAGATCCACTCCGTCCATTTCCTTTTTTCCAGACTACCACATGTTTTCCGTAAGGGATATGGCTTAGTAAGTTGCAAACCACTTTCCCGGTACACACCAAATCTAGAGGCCGGGATGAGGGTTCCATGGCCCTGGATTAAAGCATATCATCCGGTCAGGGGCATGGGTGTTTCCGTTGGGACCGAGAGGGGCATCCCTTAGAGCTGCCAGATATAAATTTGATCCCATGCTATTCGATATATCGTGATCTCCCGTCTCAAAATTTTTATTGATCATTGTCTAGGGTGATCCTGGTAACGTGAGGTGGGATAGGTGTGTCTTTGGATTGTTGTGTTTTCTTCCAAATACCGAACGGAACTAGTCCTTCGTGACTACGGAAATCCGCTTGGCTGTGGGCATTTTAGTACAAACTCTCCAGAGTCAAAAATTCCATTGCATCATCCTATCTATGTCAAAGTTTGGTGTCCTTATTATCTGGTCAATTGTCAGTCTTGATGTCAAAGACCCCGGTAAGCCATATGAATATTAAGTCCGGTTAATGTTGATTCTCGTGATGGACTAACCCGTCGATTACCACGTATTGAATATTTTTCCGTGAGCATTAACTCTGTATGCGTTGTGAATAATGAACTTAAGCCCTTTCGTGACGTCGCCGTATCGTCCGGCCATGCGGCATTGTTATTATTTACTTTTGATATAAGCCCTTTTTGTGGACGCCGCCGGACGTCCGATCATGACATTGTTATTATTTACTTTGATATAAGCCCTTTCGTGACATCGCCGTACGTCCGGCCAATGGCATTGTTATTATTTACTTTTGATATAAGCCCTTTCTGTGACGTCGCTCAGACGTCCGGGCCGCGGCATTGTTATTATTTACTTTGATATAAGCCCTTCTGCGGACGTCGCCGACGTCCGATCGCGGCATTGTTATTATTTACTTTTGATATAAGCTCTTTACGCGGACGCTGCTCGCACGTCCATCGCGTGGCATTGTTATCATTTACTTTTGATATGAGCCCTTTCGTGATGTCGCCCGACGTCCGACCATGCGGCACTCATGTCTTATACTTTCAAAGACAAGCCCTTTATGTGGTGTCGCTTAGACGCCTCGATCAGGGCATATTTTATTTATTTAATTTTCCTTTCGAGGCGCCGCCTGCATAATTCGGATCGGTTTGCGCTTACCTTGTTGGGTTTTCGAGCGGACTACCGCCGACTCCTTTTTTTACTTACCTTGTTTTATGAATTAAATGTACATTGTTAATAGTACTCTTGACGCATTCATGCATGCATTTGTTATATCTATTGTCCGAACTGTCTTGCGAGTACTTTCAAAGTACTCACCTGGCTTGTTGATGTGGTCAGATGCTGACGAAGGCGATCTCATGGATGAAGAGTTCGATAGGGAGTCCAACGCCTAGAGGAGTCCCAGTCAGTCTCGTGCTACCCTAGATTTGGTCATTGTATTATATCCGCTTCCGCTACCCAAATAAATTCATCGAGCCTCACCTCGACGCTCGATGAGTCACCAGTTAGTAGTCACGCTGCCCACCCCACTGTGATATTCCACCAATCATTTTTATTTCGAGTCAGTAGAAATGCCACCCCCACACCTATGTGTCATATCTGCCACTCTGGATAATTATTGGCAACAGCTTGTAATAAGTTGTTGAGCAACCTCAGCTCGACCTCAGAAGATATTAATGCTACTGGCTTATTGTATCAAAGATTTGTCTACCAGTGAGGAGGATTTTCCTCACACTGGAAACTAAAAGATCGGTTTCTCGATAAATATTTTTATTGAAAAACCGGTCGTGACAAGCTTGGTACCAGAGCCAGGCTGACTGTAGGAAACCACTAGGCGCGATTGCTAATCGGTTATTAGCATAACAGAACTAGTTCATATTTTTGCAAATGTAGTCATTTTCTGACAGTCAGCATAAATTTATGATCTGACCATTCAGAATTTCTGCCTACTTTTGTAGATGGCCGACAACAACTGCGAGTCTCAGATGTTCGCCAACGAGCCCGATGGGTTTGTCAAGCTTCTCTCCTTCATCGTCCAGGTCGCAATGGGGCCATCCATGCGTCCAGTCTTCACACTCTATCAGCACAAGATCAACGATCAGTCTCCGACCATGCACCAAAGCCGGTGCAATTCAAGGGAGGGTGTGTTGAGTTACGCCGCTTCGGTTCTTGGGAAAAGCCATGCCTCACGGAGAAGCATCGCGATGCGAGTATGGCAGCCCGTGAGGCGATAGCTCGTCTCAGGGAAGTCCTGCCGTCGATGCAGACTCGTCGTTACCGCTACCTTCCATGCCACGTGTCGTACGCCTGCCACTACTCATACTCTTGCCCCAGAGGAGAGCGAGACGAGGCTTTTGAGATGCTCGTCGGGTATCTCCGAGCTCGAAGCAGCCTTCGACAACCTGGTGGATGACTTCATGGCTGCCCGCATGGACTCGATCCATGGCTGCACCGCCAACAGGAGGGAGCTCCTCGCACCACGACACCACCACCGATTCGTTCGCCTCGGCCCTCAAAGATCTTATGCACCTACCACTCCCGCCCTTTGCTAAATACTTGCCGCCCACCGAAAAGAATTCAACCAAGTTATTGCGCCAACACCAAATTCAGCTCTGCACCACCCATGGCGCCCACTCCTGTCCATGTTGTTCCACATAGGGCACCCGCTCCATCTTCTCAGCGCAGCACTTCACGTCTGGAGCCTATTAGTGAGGAGGAGGTTGAGTCGCCAGCCTCTCTGCGCCTCACCCTCGGCAGGGCAAAGGAGATCCTCACCATCTCCTCCGGTGAGCACGCTTAGCAGCCATGCGATGTACTGCTCTGTCTGATATGTTAATATGTAAATAGGCTGTGAGAAGTAGCTTGCTTGCGCATCATGTAGGATCTGGAGAAGTGCACTAGCCTAAATAACATGTCGGGGTTATGACGCATATCCTGAGTGATGTATTGTATAATTACTACTTGCGTGTAATATATGTAATGAGCAGTCCTTCTCCGTGCAAACGTTTATTCTCTTGATCTTGGAGCATTTGAAACTTCTTACATCTTCATGAATTCATTAACTTTTGCGACTCAATTTCTTTTCTTATGAGTTTCACAAAATGTATCCCCTGTGAGTGAAAAATGTCTCGCCCTTGGAGGCGCCTCCATGCCAACTCCGCCAGAGGAAAATTATGGCACACAACCAAGCAGCAATGTCACACAGGACAATGAGTCAACAGGAGCGTGAAACAGCACTTTCTCAAATGTGCCGCCTTTATGAGCAAAGTCAGCAACAACATCAGGAAATAATGAACCAAGTCATCAATATGGGAAATCACCGTGGACAAGTATCAGCAACAATCCAAGTTATTCGAAGCTACGTAAGACGCTGCCCCCAAACATTTTCCCATACTGACAAACCTCTTGAGGCCGAAGACTGGCTTCGGGACATGGAAAGTGTCGTGGAATCGTCACGGCAGATGTCCTTAGTGTCAGGACTTAGTCGCGAGGCCAACGCATCTATGTGTAGGTTGAGAGGGCTTAAGCGGAATCGAGAGACGCAACACAAGACAAGGATTTAGACAGCTTCGGGCCCCGGGAAACATAATCCGGCAATAGCCCTACATGCTGTTTGAGGCTAGGTCTCATTATGATCATCAAGGAGTCGCCAGTAACCGGCTCTCCTCTAATTGTGTCTAGCCCTAGAGATTGTTTCTTGTTGCTTGTAGCTTGTCCCTCTTTAGAGCCCCGCCTCCTTATATATGTTGAAGGGGCGGGTTACATGTGGAGTCCTATTAGGATTAGGACTAGTCTATCTCTAATACAAACCGGATACAAGTCCAGGTCTTAACTCCTTGTAATACAAATATTCCTTATGCCTTTCCTCTTAAACCGGCCACCATAGTATGAACTGCCTTCATGAACCGCTTGCTGGGGCCACCAGATCTTGTCGCCTCCCTACTTTTCGCCCGCCGGATTACCAATGAGTCGTGAACCGCCAGGTCCAAACGGGTCGCGGTGAACCGCCAAGTGTCAGCCGGGTCTCAAATAAACCGCTAAGTCCGCCGGTTATACTTCCGGCGGTTTACGCCATGGGTATATCCCCGACATTAGCCCCAGCTTAATTTGGATTTATCCATGTTAAACTGATCTCGTGAAATAAACACAAGAACAAACTTGACAGATTATGCTCCGGGTTAAGAATTATTGCAAACCAAAGATCTCGATCATCCTTAAATCCTTGTCATTTCCTCCTTCTAGAAAATCCGGGTCAACAAGCCAGCTTCATACTCAATTTGTCGACATTGATTTCTCCGAGAGAAAATTTGTGAAGAATAATCCACTTGAGTCGGCCTTCAATGCTCGACGATTTGACAAAAATATTGGTCTTCAAATATTCCATCGGTACCATCCGTTTGAAAATGTAGAACTTGCCGTTTAGCATTGCCAAAATTGTCGGTTTGTAAATATGGATGGTACCGAGTCATGATTGTTGCAGAAACCGGGTTAATCTGGTCTACTCCAAACTGATAATTTGAAGATATTTCTCCCTTATATCCATATTACCTGTAGCCCCCAAGTCTTGAACAGAACAAAGTGATGATTTGGGACTTGTTTTCATATAATTACTGCCACTTAAATTGTTGATAGAGGCAATTGATAGCCCCCAAGGGCCGGCTCATTACAATGTGACAAGTCGGGTCTTCAATAAAGCGAGCAAATAATGACTTTGCATTAGCCCCCAAGTGTCATGGTGCATGCTTGCATGACATATGAGACTTGCAGATTTGATGTAATCTCAACTTAAATAATGTAGCCCCAAGTGCCGGGTCGTGAAGCCTGGCAGCAACTCGGGACTATTCCTTCAATTGTAGAATAAATCATATGCATTGATAAAATGATAGCCATTGCGCTAAAAAGCGACTTTGAAAACCTTAATCATAATACTGGTTATTGATAACCATAATAGAAATCCAGCCATGTTTGCTATTAAAGATTTGAATAATATAATCTGGTATGAAAAACCTTGTAATTGAAAGTCAAGCGGGTTAATGAACACCGGTTTACTCCATAATAAGATAGTAACATAAAATCAAACCGGGCAGATAGTCTCCGGATTAAGATTTGACCGTGTTCCGCCAATTTGTAATTGACAGTTTGAACCGGATTAACAATGTCGTTTTAAAAACGCAACAGAAGTAAAAGTTCGTTAGCAAAAAAGAACAGAATTCAAGCGAAGGCAGAATAAAACCATTGCAAATGAGGCTTTACTGAGCCGATCAGATGGTGTTACCATGGTCGGACACGACCAAGCTCCAAGTAAGGTGTAGCCATGGTTCAAGTCAGCCAGGTCCCCAACTGAAACCGTGGCATTATGCCGATCAAGTGGCGTGGCAATGGTTCGGGTTCACCTGCCCCAAGTGACTCTATGGCCTTAGGCCGATCAAGAGGCGTGATCGGGTTCAGACTTGACCATGTCCCTGCGATCCGGTGGCTTTCGCCTATCAAAAGGTGTTGCATTGGTTCGACACGACTAAGCCCCCAAGTGATGCTTCGGCATTGAGCCGATCAAGAGGTGTGACTATGGTCTTATACGACCAAGCCCCCAAGTGATCAATAATATGATAAGCCAATAAGGCAGATACTCATGTTTGAACCGCCAAGATCATGGCAGCAGGTCCTCTTTGGCACCTTTAAATTTTTGTAAGAGAAAAATCCTTCTTGAACCGGGATTTTGAACCGGATATCGAGAGCTTCAAAGCTTTGTGGGAGGCATCTTTCCCTTGAACCGGATTTTAAACCGGAATCTTCATTTTCAGCCGGAAATTTTCTGACGGCCTTTAAACTTGAACTTGCGAGAAGCTAATTCCTTTTGAACCTACATTTTTAAACCGGATTTTAGAGCTTCAGAGCTTTGCGGGAGAACAGATTTCCTTGAACCGGATTGTAAACCGAACATTTGAGAACTTCAAGAGATCGGATTTCCTTTAGCCGGATTTTAAACCGAATCCTTTTCTCGATGACCCGGAACTTCTTCATTGAGCCGGGATTTTGTAATTGTTATATACTTTCCTAAACTGGAAATTTTCTCGACAGCCTTTAAATTTTCATCAATATAACAGTAGCTCTCCGGATCGGGTTATCTTTCCCTCCATCGCCCTGGGTTTTAACTTTCTTAAATCGCAAGATTTGGCTGAGTTATGTTCATCGTAGCCCCGAGTCTCAAAGGTGACTCGAGGAGTTGGCTTGAGATTCTTCATGTTTGACCGTGATATAAACCAGCATAACTTGTATATCATTGGTGTTGATAGCACGATGTGAATCCACGTAAGGTTGAGGTGGCTACGCGGCGGGTTATAAATGATCCTGCTTTGAGCCGCTCAAGCATCTCGCCAATGGTTCCTTCCAACTGGCGATTTGAAGTTAACCAAAATTGTAGTGGCGACGATTTGTGCGCCTGCTCATTGTGCCATCCAGTGCAGACGGCGGTTGATGATAATTTGCCTCCAATTTCAAAGAAAACCGGACTACCCAAGCTGTGACTTGCTCATACTCAAGGAACAAATCATGCAGATAAATGCGGCCTGATGTGTTGATGTAGACCGGACCGCAAGAGACAGATGAAAAAATAACCGCAGCATCAGAGGCGGCTCAAACAGATGACCCGGCCGCGGCGTTGTAAGCCAGCACAGACGGGCAAGTCAATCGCGAACGCGGTAAACTGTACAGGCGAGTCAGCCACGTCGTGTTGATATAAATTGGGCCAATGAAACGGCGGCATGCACATATGTAGGTCTTGGTCCAGATGATAGCGCATAATAATAGTGGCACGAGCCACCATGATCCTTATTATTGCAGTGAATAATTGTCCTGCATACAATATTGCAGACCAAGGCAAAGATAAACTGCTCTTTGACAAAAATAATATGTGCCAATAAAATATATTATAGATGGATATCACCTGATGTGCCAGGCCGGAAATAATCCGTCATGAAATTGATGATCACTAGGTGAAGTTGAAATCGCTCACGGGCAGGTCGGCCATGCGGCGAGATATACGCAGCGTTGTAAACCGGCGCGGTCGTGAGAGACGGCCACGACATTATAAACCGGTGCGGAAATCCATTGAGTAACGACAACCACTGGTACCGAATGATGTTGGCGCGCCTCCATCTCCACGGTATAATGCCACATTATAATGAATATCCTCCTGTCTATAAAATATAGCAGGGCAAAGGAGTTTTGCTTGGATGAATTAAGATATACTTAAAATAAATAGGGTAAATAGCACGATACTCAGCCCCAAGGTTGATGATGATTTCTGGATCCTCGACGAAGAAGCGATCGATAGTACTATACACATAGCGTTTGTAGTCTGCCTTCGAACTAAGCAGCATTTTTTTTAAATTGCTCTGATGATCCGCTAGTAGCACTTTATCCGCTAGTAGCAGGTCCCTTGCTGTACGTAACAATTTTCGGCAGCTGGTAGCACGGTCGTCCCATTTTTGCTTCATCTGATCTTTAATTCAGTATCTCTTCCATAATGACCCTTTGTACAAAGATCTCCAATGTTTGGCTGATTACACCATCCGTAACAAGCTCGAGCTCTTGTAATCTTCTGAGGGTAAAACGACCGGGCCGCCGGGTTGTCATTACTGGCAGCGCTGCTTTTCTTTTTGCGGTAAACCGACATTTCCACGAGACCGCAGGCTAGACATCGTGAAACAGGTAGCAAACCCGTAATACGTACAGCAACACCGCCATCTTCAGTTTTAACATCGCCACTCGACCAAAGGTTGTTGAAAACTTGGTGGAATACGTGAAGACCGGCAAGTGCTGTAGGTCCGGATCATGGTCAAGTCTTGCAGCAGATATGATGTACTATGGTTGAATCTTCCACTTGGCGACACCGAAATTTGGCGATTTACAAAGGCGGCGTGACTCACGATAAGGCGAGAGGCTGTGCAGTGTGGTTTAACACAGCCGGGTCACCGGGTAAATTGAAGAGATGTCGACAAAGGACGAGCCCGCATGATTCACGGTGGCGACTTGCCGAACAGCCGGGCGATGGTAGGGGGAGAACAAGCGCAGGCGGCTCGGGCCGCGCAGAAACTAGCGCCGGAGGCACGGCAGCCCGGGTTGAGAGGCATAGCCGTGGCGGTTTAAGCGCGCGCCTTAAGATAGCAGCGAGAGGCAACGATCACAGCTCGGCCGGGTTAACCCCATGCGGTTTGGGCAGCACCGTAATGTAGGCGGAGGCGATCCGGCGACTCGGAGAGGCCGATGAGTCGCCAAATGGTGAGGTAGTGGTTTGGTTCGGTTACCACGGCGATTTAGCGAAAGTAAACCAGCGAGCCGGGTGGTGGGTCGACGCTGGCGAGGCCGAGACGCGAAGCGTCGGCCGGGCGAAGCGTAACATGTGGGTCTGGCGCGGGCGTCGGTCCATGGCGAGGCGCCAGGACGACGGAGGAGGCTGGAGGTGGAGCAGCAGCGGCGACAGGGAGGCGCGGCCATTGGATCGATCACGGGCGTTCTCCTGGCGCTGGATGTATGCGTACGTCTGTGGCGGTTTAATACACGCGGTTCGAGTCGAGCGAGGCGAAGACCTCGCGGCTCTCGGCGGTTTGAGGCAAGAGAGGCGAAGGCGCGCGAGTCTCGGCGGTTTAAGGCAGCGGATCACGACCGCGCGAATCATGGCGGTTTGCGGCAGCGGAGGCGAAGGCCGCGGCGAGTCTCGGCGGTTTAAGGCAGCGGATGCGAAGACCGCAACGAATCATGGCGGTTTGCGGCAGCGGAGGCGAAGGCCGCGGTGGTTTGGGCAAATCCATGGCGGCCCGGTGGTGATTCGAGATAGAGGTGAGGCGGAGCAGACCGGAGCCGCACACGCTAGGAGGTGGCTGGCGCGGTGAGGAGATGCTTGAGTGGCGTCTGAGGCAACCCGCCGCCGGGCGGAGGCAACCCTGGTGGGGACCCGAGCCGGCCGGTGCGGTGATGACGAGCGGGCGGCGAATCACGCGATGAATGGCGGTGGTAGCGAGGACTACGTCGTGGAGGAGCTGGGGTCGCGAACGCAGGTAGCGAGCGATGACGGCGCGCCGGCCATAGTCGCACTGCCACAGCGGAGGCGAGACGGGTTGCGGACGGGGGCGCCGGAGGCGCTCCTGCTCAGCCGTAGAAGCAGCAGGTGCTCGAGGCAAGGCCTAGGCGGAGACCGACTCCGTGGTCTTATCCACTTCCTCCCTTTTTTTTTCTATTTTTTTTAGCACATGATGACTCGGTAGAACATAATACTCCCATATAATCGATTGTACAGGACTACTACTCCGATCCTTAGCAGAAACCACGTGGCTTTAAACCTGTAACCCGGCAGTAGAATCTTCCCGTGACTCGGCGGTTTAGACAGCAGAATTTTTTGTCGGTCTCGAACTGGACTCGGCGGATCGCATAATAATTTGACAGCTTGCGTGACGCGGCGCATAAACAAAGTTAATCCTCCGTTGGTTTCAATAAACCGCTTAACGTCACCGGCGATGCATAGAACGTCAAACCCTAATTATTTTCATCTCTATCTGGTAAGCTTGCACTTGATGCAGATCCTTCCAAACCGGCTCATCTTCTTCCGGTAACTGCAAACTTCTCGATCCCTGGAAGAAATTCCTCCAAGAACTTTACACCCTTGTCTGCAGGCCCCGCAATTGGCGCCAAGCTGTCGTGGAATAAATCACAGCGAGATGTCCTTAGTGTCAGGACTTAGTGGCGAGGCCAACGCATCTATGTGTAGCTTGGAGAGGGTTAAAGCGGAATCAAGAGACGCAACACAAGACAAGGATTTAGACAGCTTCGGGCCCCGGGAAACGTCATCCGGCAATAGCCCTACATGCTGTTTGAGGCTAGGTCTCATTATGATCATCAAGGAGTCGCCGTAAACCGGCTCTCCTCTAATTGTGTCTAGCCCTAGAGATTGTTTCTTGTTGCTTGTAGCTTGTCCCTCTTTGGGAGCCCTGCCCTCCTTATATATGTTGAAGGGGCGGGTTACATGTGGAGTCCTATTAGGATTAGGACTAGTCTATCTCTAATACAAACCGGATACAAGTCCAGGTCTTAACTCCTTGTAATAAAAATATTCCATATGCCTTTCCTCTTAAACCGGCCCACCATAGTATGAACCGGCCTTCATGAACCGCCTGGATTGGGCCACGTGTCTTGTCTCCTCGCACTTTTCGCTGCCCGGATTACCAATGAGTCGTGAACCGCCAGGTCCAAAGCGGAGTCGCCGGTGAACCGCCAAGTGTCGCTGAGGTCTCAAATAAACCGCCAAGTTCGGCGGGTAATACTTCCAGCCGGTTTACGCCAAGGTATATCCCCGACATTAGCCCCGATTTAATTTGTATTTATCCATGTTAAACTGATCCTGTGAAATAAACACAAGAACAAACTTGACAGATTATGCTCCGGGTTAAGAATTCTTGTAAACTAGCATCTGATCATCCTTAAATCCTTGTCATTTCCTCCTTCTAGAAAATCTGGGTCAACACGCCAGCTTCATACTAAATTTGCTGACATTGATTTCTCCGAGAGAAAATTTGTGAAGAATAATCCACTTGAGTCGGCCTTCAATGCTCTGATTTGACAAAAATATTGGTCTTCAAATATTCCACTGGTACCATCCGGTTTGAAAATGTAGAACTTGCCGGTTTAGCATTGCCAAAATTGTCGGTTTGTAAATATGGATGGTACCGAGTCATGATTGTTGCAGAAACCGGGTTAATCTGGTCTACTCCAAACTGATAATTTGAAGATATTTCTCCCTTATATCCATATTACCTGTAGCCCCCAAGTCTTGAACAGAACAAAGTGATGATTTGGAACTTGTTTTCATATAATTACTGCCACTTAAATTGTTGATAGAGGCAATTGATAGCCCCCAAGGGCCGGCTCATTACAATGTGACGAGTCGGGTCTTCAATAAAGCGAGCAAATAATGACTTTGCATTAGCCCCCAAGTGTCATGGTGCATGCTTGCAGCGACTTGAGACTTGCAGATTTGATGTAATCTCAACTTAAATAATGTAGCCCCAAGTGCTTAGGGTCGTAAGCCCTGCAAGAACTCGGGACTATTCCTTCAATTGTAGAATAAATCATATGCATTGATAAAATGATAGCCATTGCGCTAAAAGCGACTTTGAAAACCTTAATCACAATACTGGTTATTGATAACCATAATAGAAATCCAGCCATGTTTGCTATTAAAGATTTGAATAATATAATCTGGTATGAAAACCTTATTCATTCAATATCATAATGAAAATTCAGCCAAGTTTGGCTATTTGAATAATATAACCCAATTATTTATAAGCGCTTGATTCCAATGGCGCAATCCAAATATGTACTGGCGACTTATAGTCCAAAGCCAGGCCGGGTTAACAAACACCGGATAATTTCTCATCATATCTTTGGCGACTTATCGCCTTAAAGCCAGGCCGGTTTAACAAACACGGATAATTTATCATCATGCTTTATTCAACCTGTTTACGCATACAACAAGTTTAAAGTGTCTGGCGGTTTACCACGGAATGAATCATAATGCCCAACATATAACTCAGGTCTATAACCAAGGCTGCACTTAAGAATAATCAAATATGAAATATATCATACCTGTGACATTGAATCACATCATTGGTTTACCAACTTTTTGTGGTAAGAGTGATAACCCCAATCTTGAGTAATGATAACCCCTTCCATATTGTGCCGGTTTATGATAAAACCGTACCGGGTTGTGATAAACACCGGATTATCCATATATAACACTGGTGACTTGTAGTCGAAACCAGACCGGGCTGATAGTCTCCGGATTATAATTTGATCATGTACTGACAAGTTGTAATTGAAAGTCAAGCCGGGTTAATGAACACCGGTTTACTCCATAATAAGATAGTAACATAAAATCAAACCGGGCAGATAGTCTCCGGATTAAGATTTGACCGTGTTCAGCCAATTTGTAATTGACAGTTTGAACCGGATTAACAATGTCGGTTTAAAAAGCATAGCGAGTAAAAGTTCTTTAGCAAAAAGAACAGAATTCAGCCAAGGCAGAATAAAACCATTGCAAATGAGGCTTTCTTGAGCCGATCAGATGGTGTTACCATGGTCGGACACGACCAAGCTCCCGGTAAGGTGTAGCCATGGTTCAAGTCAGCCAGTCCCCAATCAAACCGTGGCATTATGCCGATCAAGTGGCGTGGCAATGGTTCGGGTTGACCAAGCCCCAAGTGACTCTATGGCCTTAGGCCGATCAAGAGGCGTGTTGGTTCAGACTTGACCATGTCCCTCAAGTGATCTGGTGGCTTTCGCCTATCAAAAGGTGTTGCATTGGTTCGGACACGACCAAGCCCCCAAGTGATGCTGTGGCATTGAGCCGATCAAGAGGTGTGACTACGGTTCAGACATGACCAAGCCCCCAAGTGATCAATAATATGATAAGCCAATAAGGCAAAGATACTCATGTTTGAACCGCGATCATGGCAGCAGTCCTCTTTGGCACCTTTTAACTTTTTGTAAGAGAAAAATCCTTCTTGAACCGGGATTTTGAACCGGATATCGAGAGCTTCAAAGCTTTGTGGGAGGCATCTTTCCCTTGAACCGGATTTTAAACCGGAATCTTCATTTTCAGCCGGAAATTTTCTGACGGCCTTTAAACTTCGAATCTTGCGAAGCTAATTCCTTTTTGAACCGGACATTTTTTAAACCGGATTTTTAGAGCTTCAGAGCTTTGCAGGAGAACAGATTTCCCTTGAACCGGATTGTAAACCGAACATTTGAGAACTTCAGTGAGACTGACTTCCCTTTAGCCGGATTTTAAACCGGAATTCTTTCTGATGACCCGGAACTTCTTCATTGAGCCGGGATTTTGTAATTGTTATATACTTTCTAAACTGGAAATTTTCTGACAGCCTTTAAATTTTCATCAATATAACAAGAGCCTCCGGGATCGGTTATCTTTTCCTCCATCATCCTCGGGGTTTTAACTTTGGCTGAAACCGCAAGATTTGCTGAGTTATGTTATCGTAGCCCCGAGTCTCAAAGGTGACTCGAGGAGTTGGCTTGAGATTCTTCATGTTTGACCGTGATATAAACCAGCATAACTTGTATATCATTGGTGTTGATAGCACGATGTGAATCCACGTAGGTTGAGGTGATCATGCGGCGGGTTATAAATGATCCCGTATGAGCCGTGTCAAGAATCTCCGCCAATGGTTCCTTCCAATGGCGATTTGAAGTTAACCAAAATTGTAGTAGCGACGATTTGTGCGCCTGCTCATTGTGCCATCCAAAGGCGTATTTATGCGGTTGATGATAATTTGCCTCCAATTTGAAAGAAAACGGGCTACCCAAGCTGTGACTTGCTCATACTCAAGGAACAGATCATGCAGATAAATGCGGCCTGATGTGTTGATGTAGACCGGACCGCAAGAGACAGATGAAAAAATAACCGCAGCATCAGAGGCGGCTCAAACAGATGACCCGGCCGCGGCGTTGTAAGCCAGCACAGACGGGCAAGTCAATCATGACACGCGCTAAATCAGACAAAGCGAGTCAGCCACGTCGTGTTGATATAAATTGGGCCGAAGAAACGGCGGCATGCACATATGTAGGTCTTGGTCCAGATGATAGCGCATAATAATAGTGGCACGAGCCACCATGATCCTTATTATTGCAGTGAATAATTGTCCTGCATACAATATTGCAGACCAAGGCAAAGATAAACTGCTCTTTGACAAAAATAATATGTGCCAATAAAATATATTATAGATGGATATCACACGATGTGCCAGGCGGAAATAATCCGTCATGAAATTGATGATCACTAGGTGAAGTTGAAATCGCTCCACGGGCAGGTCGGTCGCGGCGAATGTACGGCGTTGTAAACCGGCCTTGATGCGTGAGAGACGGCCACGGCATTATAAACCGGTGCGGAAATCCATTGAGTAATGACAACCACTGGTACCGAATGATGTTGGCGCGCCTCCATCTCCACGGTATAATGCCACATTATAATGAATATCCTCCTGTCTATAAAATATAGCAGGGCAAAGGAGTTTTGCTTGGATGAATTAAGATATACTTAAAAATAAATAGGGTAAATAGCACCTGATACTCAGCCCCAAGGTTGATGATGATTTCTGGATCCTGACGTAAGAAGCAGTACTGATAGTACTATACACATAGCGTTTGTAGTCTGCCTTTGAACTAAGCAGCATTTTTTTTTGAAAATTGCTCTGATGATCCGCTAGTAGCACTTTATCCGCTAGTAGCAGGTCCCTTGCTATACGTAACAATTTTCGGCAGCTGGTAGCACGGTCGTCCCATTTTTGCTTCATCTGATCTTTAATTCAGTATCTCTTCCATAATGACCCTTTGTACAAAGATCTTCAATGTTTGGCTGATTACACCATCCGTAACAAGCTCGAGCTCTTGTAATCTTACTGTGGTAAAACGACCGGCCGCCGGGTTGTCATTATCAGCGCTGCTTTTCTTTTTGCGGCTAAACCGACATTTCACGAGAGACCGCGGGCTGAACATCGAGAACAGGTAGCAAACCCAGAACATAGCAACACCGGCCATCTTCAGTTTAACACTGCCACTCCTGACCAAAGGTTGTTGAAAACTTGGTGGAATACGTGAAGACCGGCAAGTGCTGTAGGTCCAGATCATGGTCGAAGTCTTGCAGCAGATATGATGTGTACTATGGTTGAATCTTCCACTCGGCGACACCGAGGCTTTCGATTTACAAAGAAGGGCGGCTGACTCGAGATAAAGGCGGAAATTTGTGCAGTGTGGTTTAACACAGCCGGGTCACCGGGTAAATTGAAGAGATGTCAGCAAAGGACGAGCCCGCGGGTTACGGTGGCGACTTGCCGGAACAGCTGGGCGCAGTGGCAGGGGGAGCAAGGCGAGGCGGCTCGGGGCCGCGGCAGAGCTAGGGGCGCTGGAGGCACGGCAGCCCGGGTTGGAGAGGCATAGCCGTGGCCGGTTTAGCGCGAGCGCCAAGATAGCAGAGGCAACGATCACAGCTTTTGGTCAACCCGAGCGGTTTGGGCAGCACCGTAATGTAGGCGGAGGCGATCCGGCGACTGGAGAGGCCGATGAGTCGCCAGATGGCGAGGTAGTGGTTTGGTTTGGTTACCACGGCGATTTGGCGAAGTAAACCAGCGAGCCGGTGGAGGGTCGACGGCCAAGGAGGCCGAGACCGCGGAGGCGTCCCAGCCGAGGTGCCGTAATATGTGGGTTCAAGCGGGCGCCGGGTCCATGGCGAGGCGGCAGATTTACGGAGGAGGCTGGAGGTGGAGCAGCAGCGGCGACAGGGAGGCGGCGCCATGGGATCGATCACGGGCGTTCTCCTGGCGCTGGATGTATGCGTGTGCGCGGCGGTTTAATACACAGGCAGTTTCGGAGTCAGAGCAGAGGCGAAGACCTCAGTGGCCTCGGCGGTTTGAGGCAGCAGAGGCGAAGGCCGCGGCGAGTCTCGGCGGTTTAAGGCAGCGGATGCGAAGACCGCGGCGAATCATGGCGGTTTGCGGCAGCGGAGGCGAAGGCCGCGGCGAGTCTCGGCGGTTTAAGGCAGCGGATGCGAAGACCGCAGCGAATCATGGTGGTTTGCGGCAGCGGAGGCGAAGGCCGCGGCGGTTTGGGCAAATCCATGGCGGCCCGGTGGCGATTCAGACAGAGGTGAGGCGGAGCGGACCGGAGCCGGCACACGCTAGGAGGTGGCTGGGCGCGGTGAGGGAGATGCTTCGAGTGGCGATGCGGAGGCAACCCGGCCGCCGGCGGAGGCAACCCTGGTGGGGACCCGGAGCCGGCCGGTGCGGTGATGACGAGCGGGCGGCCGAATCTCGCGATGAATGGCGGTGGTGACGAGGACTACACGTGCGTGGAGGAGCTGGGGTCGCGGGCACGCAGCAGAGCAGTGACGGCGCGCCGGCCATAGTCGCACTGCCACAGCGGAGGCGAGACGGGTTGCGGACGGGGGCGCCGGAGGCGCTCCTGCTCAGCCGCAGAAGCAGCAGGTGCTCGAGGCGAGGCCGAGGCGGAGACCGACTCCGTGGTCTTATCCACTTCCTCCCTTTTTTTCTCTTTTTTTAGCACATGATGACTCGGTAGAACATAATACTCCCATATAATCGATTGTGGAGGACTAGTACTCCGATCCTTAGCAGAAACCACGTGGCTGTAAACCTGTAACCCAGCAGTAGAATCTTCCCGTGACTCGGCGGTTTAGACAGCAGAATTTTTTGTCGGTCTCGAACTGGACTCGGCGGATCAGACAATAATTTGACAGCTTGCAGGACGCGATGTACAAACAAAGTTAATCCTCCGTTGGTTTCAATAAACCGCTTCGCGTCACCGGCGACGCACAAAACGTCAAACCCTAATTATTTTCATCTCAATCTGGTAAACTTGCACTTGATGCAGATCCTTCCAAACCGGCTCATCTTCATCCGGTAACTGCAAACTTCTCGATCCCTGGAAGAAATTCCTCCAAGAACTTTACACCACTGTACGCAGGCCCCACGGTGGGCGCCAACTGTCGTGGAATCGTCACGGCAGATGTCCTTAGTGTCAGGACTTAGTCGCGAGGCCAACGCATCTATGTGTAGCTTGAGAGGGGTTAAGCGGAATCGAGAGACGCAACACAAGACAAGGATTTAGACAGCTTCGGGCCCCGGGAAACATCATCCGGCAATAGCCCTACATGCTGTTTGAGGCTAGGTCTCATTATGATCATCAAGGAGTCGCCGTAAACCGGCTCTCCTCTAATTGTGTCTAGCCCTAGAGATTGTTTCTTGTTGCTTGTAGCTTGTCCCTCTTTGGGGAGCCCTGCCCCTCCTTATATATGTTGAAGGGGCGGGTTACATGTGGAGTCCTATTAGGATTAGGACTAGTCTATCTCTAATACAAACCAGATACAAGTCCAGGTCTTAACTCCTTGTAATACAAATATTCCTTATGCCTTTCCTCTTAAACCGGCCCACCATAGTATGAACCGGCCTTCATGAACCGCCCGTTGGGCCACCAGGTCTTGTCGCTCCTCACACTTTCGCTTTGCCGGATTACCAATGAGTCGTGAACCGCCAGGTCCAAACGGGTCGCCGGTGAACCGCCAAGTGTCAGCGGGGTCTCAAATAAACCGCCAAGTCCGGCCGGGTTATACTTCCGGCCGGTTTACGCCGTGGGGTATATCCCCGACAGAAAGGAAATTAATTATTGCACAGTGTTCAGACCTCGAAAAAGTGCTTTATGCACCGCACTATCTCACTGGAGCAGCTGCATCGTGGTGGGAAAATTTCCTACACATGCACCCCAATGAAAATAATATATCTTGGGAGGATTTCAAAGAAGGTTTTCGTGGGGCGCATATTCCTAAAAGTCTTATGAAGATCAAGAAGAGAGAATTTGATGACCTCAAACAAAGGACCATGACAGTGTCAGAATACAACAGTCAATTTACTCTATTATCTCGCTACGCCAATGAAGAGCGCATGACCGAAAGCAAGAAGACGGAGAAATTCCTAGGCGGTCTGACGCCCGCGCTTAAATGCCAACTAGTTGTGCACACCTTTCCAGATTTCAAGACACTGGTGGATAAGGCCAGTACTTTGGAAAATGAGAGACGCAGCCTGGAAGATTTCCGCAAGCGAAAAAGGGACCAGATCGATCTTGCCCGTAACCATCGAAGCAAGACGGATTTTCAGAAAGGTGGGACACACAAACCCACGACAAACGTCTCGCGCCCAGTCAAGAATTTCCATGCGAGGGACAAGGAGTTCACGTATCGCCCAGGCGTTACTTGCTACACACTGTGGAGAAGAAGGTCACTACGCCAAACAAGGTCCCAAACCAAGGAACTCTGCCCCAAAGCCGAACAACGGTGGCAATAATTCAGCACCCAAGCGAAACAATTTCAACCCCAATAACAACCACAGGAAGGGTCATCTGAACCACGTGACGAGAGAGGAAGCACAGAATGCCCCGGATATCGTGACTCGATGCGTTTCTGTAAACACAAGACCTGCCATGGTTTTGTTTGATTCTGGAGCTTCTCACTCATTCGTTTCGAAAAGTTTTGCCTTGCAAAATAATTTTTCGATGCTCCCTTTGGAAAAATCTATGATCGCCAAGTCCCCTGGGATTAAGCAAGTTACCCAGAGTTACTGCCAAGGTGTGATCATTGAGTTTGAAGGATTGAAGTTTCACGCCAACCTTATTGTTTTGGAAAATAAAGGACTGGATGTCATCTTGGGAATGGATTGGTTAACCACCAACAAAGGTTTTATTGACTGCTTCAATCGGACCGTGATTCTCACCCACCACCACGGGAAGACAATAAAAGTTTCAGCCAAAGAGAGAAAAATATCCCGGCGACCGAGATTGAACAAGGTGGATATTTCTGAATTAAGCAAGGTTCCGGTGGTGTGTGAGTTTCAACGTATTTCGAGGAACTACTGTGCATGCCACCGCACCGAGAGATAGAATTCAGCATTGAGCTAGCACCGAACCGCCCCCATATACAAGAAACCATACGTAATGGCACAATCTGAATTGGTAGAATTGAAGAAGCAAATAAAAGAATTATTGGCCAAAGGATATATACGAGCCAGCTCCTCACCTTGGGGTTCACCAATTTTATTTGCCAAAAAGAAGGATGGCACGCTGAGATTGTGTATCGACTACCGAGCACTAAACATGGTCACAATCAAGAACAAATACCCAATGCCCCGAATAAATGATTTATTTGATCAGCTCGCACAGGCCAAAGTCTTCTCAAAAATTGACTTGAGATCAGGATACCACCAATTAAAAGTGCGAACAGAAGATATTCCCAAGACAACCTTCACCTCCAGATACGGATTGTATGAGTTCACAGTAATGCCATTTGGATCTAACGCTTCAAGATATTATGTTCACCTCATGAACAAAGTATTTATGAAATTTATTGACAAGTTTGTTGTGGTATTCATCGACGATATTCTGATATACTCCAAGACACCAGAAGAGCACGCTGAACATCTCCGAATTGTACTAGGAGAACTCAGGAAACATCAATTATACGCCAAGTTCAGCAAGTGTGAATTTTGGCTAAGACAGGTAGGTTTTTCGGGCCATGTACTGACCCAAGAAGGTATTGCCGTGAGACCCGGAAAAAGTCAAGGCCGTGCTTTGGAAACCACCAACCAGTAGAACAGACGTACGAAGTTTTCTGGGAATGGCAGGTTACTACCGAAGATTCATTGAAGGATTTTCCACAATAGCAAAGCCGATGACGCAGCTACTCAAGAAAGACAAGAAGTTTGAATGGACGGAAGCTTGCAAGAAAAATTTCCAAGAACTAAAAAGGAAATTAACAACATCACCAGCATTAATTGTGCCAGACATACACAAGAACTTTGAGGTATATTGTGACGCATCCCGAAAGGGCCTCGGATGCGTATTGATGCAAGAAGGCAAGGTAGTCGCATATGTCTCCAGGCAACTTCGCAAGCATGAGGAAAATTATCCTACTCATGACCTGGAATTAGCAGCAGTTATTCATGCACTCAAGGAATGGAGACACTTTTTACTTGGAAATCGTTGTGAAATACACAGACCATAAAAGCCTCAAGTATATTTTCACACAACCGGAACTGAATTTACGACAACGACGCTGGTTGGAATTAGTGAAGGATTATGATGTCGGAATCCACTACCATCCAGGCAAGGCAAATGTTGTAGCAGATGCACTAAGTCGGAACCCCGGTCTGAACAATGACAGCCTACCAAACTCGAAACCCGAATTCCAGAGGAATTTGCTAAACTCAACTTGGTAATGGTCACCGAAGGCGATTAATGTCGAATTTGGAAATACAGCCTACTCTAATAGAGAGAGTTAAAGAAGCTCAGCATGGGCACCCCAGCATTGAAGGCATAAAACGGAAAGTAAGCTTGGGCAAGGCCTCAGAATTCGTTATCGATGAGCAGGGAATATTGTGGTACGGGCATAGACTTTATGCATCAAATATTAATGACCTTAAACAGCAAATCTTAGTTGAAGGCCACACCGCCCCGTATTCAATCCATCCTGGAGGAACAAAAATGTACAAGGATCTTCAGGAGACATTTTGGTGGCGCGGTATAAAAAGGGACATAGCCACGTTTATTGCATGTTGTGACTCATGTCAACGCATCAAGGCCGAGCACCAGAAACCGGCCGGACTATTGCAACCAAATAAGATACCAGAATGGAAATGGGACGAGATTGGAATGGATTTCATTGTTGGGCTACCCTGGTCACGACACGGACATGATGCAATATGGGTCATCACTGATAGACTGACGAAAGTAGCACACTTCATCCCCGTGAAGACAACTCACACCACTCAGAAGCTTGCCAGGCTTTATCTCTCCCGTATCGTCTGCTTACATGGAGTTCCAAAGACTATAATATCTGATAGGGGCACACAATTCATCTCCAGATTTTGGGATCACCTGCAACAGGCTCTGGGAACTCAGCTAACCTTCAGTACAGCATACCACCCCCAGACTGACGGACAAACTAAACAAGTAAACCAAATTCTAGAAGACATGCTGAGGGCATGTGTCCTCACTTATGGAGCCAGTTGGGAGGAAAGCTTGCCATACGCAGAGTTTGCATACAACAACAGTTACCAGGCCAGTCTACAGATGGCACCCTTTGAAGCCTTGTACGGGCGGAGATGTCGTACCCCGCTAAATTGGTCAGAGACCGGTGATCGCCGATCTTCGCCCGTATATGCTCAAAGAGGCCGAGGAAAAGGTCAAGCTAATCGTGAACCGACTCAAAACAGCTCAAAGCCGACGGAAGATTTATTATGATCAAAACACCGTGGGATCAGTTTGAACCCGTGAGTTTGTATACCTCACGAAAGTATCTCCTATGAGAGGCCTGCAACGATTCAAGATTAAGGAAACTAGCACCAAGATTCATCGGACCATTCTACGTAGTGGCACGAAGAGGCACGGTAGCCTACCAGCTAGATTTCATCAAGAATTATCCGATATCCACGACGTGTTTCATGTCTCCCAATTAAGGAAATGCGTAAGCAACCTGCAGAAGCAGTACCCCATGAAAACATTGACGTACAACCAGACCTCACCTATCGGGAACATCCAAGAAAATATTAGAGGAGTCTGAAGGGAGGACCCGACAGAAAACCATCATGTTTTTCAGAGTTCAGTGGAGAAATCACACCGAGAGTGAAGCCACTTGGGAAAGAGAGGATTTCCTTCGAGCAGAGCACCCACACTTATTTGAGAATCAGCTGAAATCTCGGGGACGAGATTTTTCCTAAGGGGGTAGGTGTTGTGACACTCCAAAAATTTTTAGTTGGTTTCCTTCAAAAACTTTATTAGTTTTGTAGAAGGTCATTTAAAACCCTTCCAAAATCTCTCACAAAACTTTTCCCCTTTGGCAAGGTTTCTATTTTTTTTTGCATCTTCTTCAACTATGGTGTTGGTTATTTAAAAACCTTTCTTATGATTATATCCTTCTCAAATTTATTTTGGGATTTATTTTTAAAAGAAATTCCTAGGAAATTTTGAGTCCTCTCTCACCACTGAAACCACTCATGATTTTACCATGCTTCATATGGTAAAACCTCCCAAAACCCTCCTTCCACTCTTGGGCAATCCAAATATTCTGTCCCAACAAGTCCAACTCATTTCTGGATTTTATTTCATTTATTTCTTCTCCCAAATCTTTTTCTCAGAATTATTTTTGAGCCTTGGTGATTTGCAAAGCAAGTACCATAATGCATTTGAGTTTGGACCTCAAACCAACTCCCCTGGATAGTCCTTGGTACCCACAACCTAGAACTATCAAGATCCACTCTCCTTCTTTTCAAAAATTTCAAATTTCAGTCTGCAAGTTTGGACTAGATTTGCCAAATTTGGTGAAATTCATATCTCCTCTTCTCCAAAAATTCCACCAAAATTCAGGCAACCCCCAGTTGCAATGAGAGACCACTCCACTAAAAACCAGCTCAAGGAAAAATCCCCACATACCAAAATCATTCTGTCGAACACCTGGCATGCACTGTTACTGTACATCTTCAGTAATATTCAGAATTCAGTGTCGTTTATTCATTAGAGATTCAGTCACATGTTGACAGTGCACTTGGCACGTTGCTCACAACCCCTCCTTATTGTCCGGAGCACCACACGCGCTTACGCGTTCTCGCGTCGGTGGCGCCATGGTTCGCTGGGCGCCGGCGTGTGTTGCGCGGCAGAACCACCGCATCGGGCCGATGGGGCAACCCTGCGACATAACGCCGTTCGGCGCGCCGCCCAAACCTCCCGAGAGCTCCGGCGTAGCCACCTCCTTGCCAGCGCCAAGACGATGCAGCACCGTCGCCACATTCGGCACACGCAGAAGCGTTCTGCTCGCCACCGACGTGTCGTCGCGGCCGTTCCATCGTGGACAGGCCGTAATCCTCCCTTCCTTGCTGAGTTGGACACTGGAATGGCACCGTTGCTTCATCTAGATGATGCTCAAGCCCCTAAAGCCGACCGTCCAGCCACAGCGCCGCCATGTCGCTTCGCCGGACTTGTCCGTTCACGGCAACCGCCTCGGGCCAGCTATAAATAGCACCCCGAGCTTGCTCTCGCCCAGCGCAACTCCACCACCTCACCAGACCCGCTTAGCCACCGGAAGAGCCTCGAGGCCCTTCCTCCTCAACTCCGGCCACCTCCGCCCGCCTCGGGCTCCGCAACGCTTTCTTCGGTGAGAACTCCTCCGCCCTACTCTCGCCCGTAGCCTCGTACCACCTCTAGGAGGCTAACCCCCACTCCAATTTGATTCTAGCAGCTCTCTCCGACGAGCCCCACGACCACCCGAACCGCCGTCCGCCGGAGCAAGGGCCGACGTTGATGCAGTGCTCGCCGGCGACCACCACCACCACCCACAGACGCGGAAGGACGTGGTCAACACGGAGGTACCACCCGATCCCCTTGCCTCGCCGTGGATCGCTGTCGGCGACAACCGCATCTCTCGGGCGCCGTCGCGCCCTGTTTCACTCGTTTGAATATTCAAACCTGACAGGTGGAGCCACTTTGTCAGTCTCTCATGCTTTCCTATTAAAAGAACCGTTTTCTGGACTTTTCTACAGAACCCCCTGGTAAGTTTCTGTTTCTTTACAGTAAGGTCCTTGTATCAAAACTCTTATAAGTTTTAAGAAGAAAAGTATTTTTGATTGATTCTTTTTCTGCCCTCTTCAAAATTTTGTCTAGTTTTTTATCATTTTTATTTGAAAAATATTTGTATTACTTTTCTGTACTCCACGGTATTTACGTTAGCGCGTGTGTTTTGTGTACCATAGATACCGAAGGGGGTGACGGAACCGCGAACTTCACCAAGCTAGACACCGACTACTCCGAACCAGGCAAGCATGTTTGAACTCTTGATATGATGAGTGTCTTGGCATGTTTGCATTTAGTAGTTTCATGGCATGTTCATGAGCATCTCGGTAAAAACTTTGTCACGTGAAAAGTCGAGACAAGTGAGTTTCGGAAATCCATGAGTTAATGGAAATGAGGTTGCATGGCCACGTGATGGCATGAAATGGGTAAGATGGCAGTGTTGTAGCATGCCAGTCCTATGCCAGATTACTTGACTCCAGTATCCACTCCCGTCCATTTCCTTTTTCCGTACAACCACATGTTTTCCGCAAGGGATATGGCTTAGTAAGTTGCAAACCACTCTCCTGGTACACACCAAATCGAGAGGCCGGGATGAGGGTTCCACCTGGATTAAAGCCTATTATCCGGTCAGGGGGCATGGGTGTTTCCGGTTGGGACCGAGAGGGGGGCACCCCTTAGAGCACGCGTATATAAATTTGATCCCATGCTATTCGAGATCGTGATCTCCCCGTCTCAAATTTTTTATTGATCGTTGTCTAGGGTGATCCCTGGTAACGTGAGGTGGGATAGGTGTGTACTGGATTGTTGTGTTTTCTTCCGAAATACCGTAAACGGAACTAGTCCTTCGTGACTACGGAAATCTATTGGCTGTGGGCATTTTAGTACAAACTCTGCAGAGTCAAAAATTCCATTGCATCATCCTATCTATGCCAAAGTTCGGTGTCCTTATTATCTGGTCAATTGTCAGTCTTGATGTCAAAGACCCCGGTAAGCCATATGAGTGTTAAGTCCGGTTAATGTTGATTCTCGTGATGGACTAACCCGTCAGTACCACGTATTGAATATTTTTCCTGTGAGCATTAACTCTTGCACGTTGTGAATAATGAACTTAAGCCCTTTCTGTGACGTCGCTCAGATGTCTGGCTGCGGCATTGTTATTATTAATTACTTTTGATATAAGCCCTTTCTATGACGTCGCTCAGACGTCCGACTGCGGCATTGTTATTATTTACTTTTGATATAAGCCCTTTACGTGGACGTCGCTCAGACGTCCGATCGCTCATTGTTATTATTTACTTTTGATATAAGCCCTTTTCGTGACGCCGCCGACGTCCGGTTGCTGCATTGTTATTATTTACTTTTGATATAAGCCCTTTCGTGACGCCGCCAGACGTCCGATCGCGGCATTGTTATCATTTACTTTTGATATAAGCCCTTTACGTGACGCCGCCGACGTCCGACCGTGGCATTGTTATCATTCTTTATGATATGAGCCCTTTACGTGATGTCGCCCTCGACGCCGATCATGACACTCATGTCTTATACTTTCAGTACAAGCCCTTTATGTGGTGTCGCTTAGACGCCCGACTGCGGCATATTTTATTTATTTAATTTTCCTTTCGAGGCGTCGCTTCACACACCCGATCGGTTTGCAGTTTATCTTGTTGGGTTTTCGAGCGGACTACCGCCGACTCCCTTTTTACTTACCTTGTTTTTATGAATTAAATGTACATTGTTAATAGTACTCTTGACGCATTCATGCACGCATTTGTTATATCTATTGTCCGAACTGTCTTGCGAGTACTTTCAAAGTACTCACCTGGCTTGTTGATGTGGCCAGATGCTGACGAAGGCGATCTCATGGATGAAGAGTTCGATAGCGAGTCCGACGCCTAGAGGAGTCCCAGTCAGTCTCGTGCTACCCTGGATTTGGTCATTGTATTACATCCGCTTCCGCTACCCAAATAAATTCATCGAGCCTCACCTCGACGCTCGATGAGTCACCAGGTAGTAATCACGCTGCCCACCCCACTGTGATATTCCACCAATAATTTTTATTTCGAGTCAGTAGAAATGCCACCCCCACACCTATGTGTCATATCCGCCACTATGTATAATTATTGGCGCGCTTGTAATAAGTTGTTGAGCAACCTCAGCTCGACCCCTGTAAGATATTAATGCTACTGGCTTATTGTATCAAAGATTTGTCTACCAGTGAGGAGGATTTTCCTCACACTGGAAACTAAAAGATCGGTTTCTCGATAAATATTTTTATTAAAAAAACCGGTCATGACACCGGGGCACCTCCCCCAAGCTTGGCAGTTGCCAAGGGGAGTGCCCATACCCATGTGATTATGTCCTAGGAGGTGATGGAGGTGGTGATGATGACGGTGGATAATCGCACATCGAGCGTAAAAGTTCCTCCAACTTGCGGATAATGCCCTTTAGCCTGGCAATATGATCCTTCAACAAAATATTCTCCTGTGTAAGATACTTGTTCTGTATGCGGGCTAAAACAATCATCTTGAATGCTTCAATCTCTGTTTGAGAGAAAAGGTTAGGTAAAGGTTGAAGGATATCTTCTTCTTTCACCACCGGGGCCTGAACCTCCATGGCCTTCTTGATCCTTTCATCCTTATGGATCTCTTCCTGTTCCTCTCTTTTCAATCGATCTTCAATAGCCAAGCATCCTTGTCTTCGTTGTTGTAGGAGGGAGAAGTCATGGTGCTCTAAATCTGCAACGAAAATAGCTTGAAACGAAAACAGAGGATATTTGCGTGATACGGGAGTCAAAACCTTCAGGAGTATATATAATGAATTTTTGCCGACCAAAATACGTATCTTGCAAGAAAACGGAGTCCGGAGGGCACACGAGGTGCTCACGAGGCAGGGGGCGTGCCTAGAGGGGGGGGCGCCCTCCACCCTCGTGGAGGCCTCGTGTCCTCCCCGGACTGCTACTTATTTTTCTATTTTTCTAAATATTCCAAAACGGAGAAATATTGCCTTAAAAATTGTTTTGGAGTCGGGTTACTTACCGTACCACATACCTATTCCTTTTCGGAGTCTGGAACGTTCTGGAAAGTGTCCTTTATGTACTCCTCCGGGGTCACAGTTTCAATAATATTAGTTTCAACATTTATATGATTACGAGATATAGTGTTTGATCCTTTGACCGTTTACCACCTTCGGTTGTGCTGTGAAGTTGTTGATTTTTATGGCACCTAACGATAGACCTCCTCGATAACGTAGGGACCTTCCCATTTAGAGAGAAGTTTTCCTGCAAAAAATCTTAAACGAGAGTTGTATAACAATACATAATCACCGACATTAAACTCACGCTTTTTATCCTTTTGTCATGCCATCTTTTAACTTTTTTTAAACAACTTGGCATTTTCATAAGCTTGGGCTCTCCATTCATCAAGTGAGCTAATATCAAATAACCTCTTCTCACCAGCAAGTTTGAAATCATAGTTGAGCTCTTTAATAGCCCAATATGCTTTATGTTCTAATTCGAGAGGTAAGTGACAAGCTTTTCCATAGACCATTTTGTAAGGAGACATACCCATAGGATTTTTATAAGCAGTTCTATAGGCCCATAATGCATCATCAAATTTCTTGGAGCAATTCTTTCTAGACCTATTGACAGTCTTTTGTAAAATTAATTTGAGCTCCCTATTGCTCAATTCTACTTGACCACTAGGATCATGGGTGATAAGGAGATGCAATTCTATGATTAACGTCAGATTTAGCAAGCATCTTACGGAAAGCACCATAAATAAAGTGTGAACCACCATCAGTCATTAAGTATCTAGGGACTCCAAACCTCGGAAAAATAACTTCCTTAAGCATTTTAATAGAAGTGTTATGATCAGCAGTACTAGTTGGAATAGCTTCTACCCACTTAGTAACGTAATCAACAGCAACTAGAATATGAGTGTAACCATTAGAGGCAGGAAAAGGTCCCATATAATCAAAGCCCCAAACATCAAATGGCTCAATAACAAGTGAATAATTCATAGGCATTTCTTGACGTCTACTAATATTACCAATTCTTTGACATTCATCGCAAGACAAAACAAACTTACGAGCATCCTTGAAGAGAGTAGGGCAATAAAAACCAGATTGCAATACCTTATGTGCAGTTCTATCTCCAAATGGTGTCCTCCATAAGCTTCGGAGTGACACTTAGTAGGATCTGTTCTGTTCATGCTCAGTACACAACATCTAATGACACCATCTACTCCTTCTTTATAAAGATGTGGGTCATCCCAAAAGTAATGTCGCAAGTCATAGAAAAACTTTTTCTTTTGCTGGTATGTGAAGCTAGGTGGTATAAATTTAGCAACAATATAATTAGCCACTACACCACAACACTGATGCAACGACATGTAAACTGCCTTGAGAAAGCAATTTAAGCGACACACCATCTGCCGGGACAGTATTTCTCCCGGCAGATAGAACTACCACGAGAACGGCTGCCGGGGATTACTTGTCCCGGCAGATAAAATATTCCCGGCAGTCCGACTGCCCTAGTGCATTTATTTGCCGGCAGTTTCTTTTCTCCCCGCAGATTAGGCAAGACACATGGAACATCAATTACTGGTAGTCAAACTGCCGGCAGAAGAGTGTTGACCCGGCAGTTTCTTTTCCAGTATGCAAATTTCACCAGCATTGGTCTAAGCGTACCCTATATATATATGTAATATCCATTTAATATGTTCAAGCAATCAGGACATATCACACGTACAATTTATACATATTTCAATCAAAGTCACATATATGTCTCATCCATATACTTCAATCAAAATAACTTCAGGCCTCATCCAGAACCTTAAAACATCATTGGATAAACATAATTAATTAACAACCATAATATATATATATGCATATATATGGAGGTTGTGCCACAAAAGGTACAGTGCATATATGTTTTAAACTGTGCCACACAACCAACAAAATGAAATAGTGCGACAAATGGGGAAGTACATGTTTCTGGGTGTACCACACGACCAAAATGAGCACAGTGGCTTAACAACCAGCAAAAGGAGTGGAGCAAGTGTCCAGGTTTCACAAACTAAACAAGAATATTACATAATCACTCCACCAACTGTTGTAGGTCTTCTAAATCTTCGGGAGTTTGAAAATCTTCCAAACCTTCATCGACTTGTGGACCTTTGGGAAACCTGGAACAGATAGGATACTCAATAGGGAGCTCTTGTTTCAGAATTTAAATTAACATTCAAGTTGACATGCTACAGTTTTACCGAAGTTACATTTACAAAGACCTGGAGAGTAGTCATTCTTTGCATCTCAAGGAATAATATGACACATGTACAAAAGAATACACCATAGTACAAAGTGGTAATTTTTTGACAAACAAAACTATGCGCCTATGCCTCGTCTAGTATACAGGAACACAAATATTGCTCATGTACAGCCAAGTAGTAGCGAACAAGGCATCAAGGAATCAATATTTCAATAGGAAATCAGCAAAATAGTCTGGTACAGTAGTGGAACTTGGTGACTTAACATGCAATTCAGAAATAGTAAATTTTCAGCAGCAGATTCAGAATTGGACTGACATTTAAGAACAAATCAAGAACTTTGTCAAACTAAATGGACTTCAGGCTTCCACTAACATGCATACACAGGACGTGCAAGAACAACAACAGATTCGTAATAGCAGCCAAGAGAAACATGTATATTACCTCCTCAGCGTGCTTGTGGTCGCATTCCTGCTTTTTCCATAGACTTGTCCACTTCCAACTGCATACGTAGAAGCAAAGTTTTTCAGAAATAAACCATCATAGTCATTGGTAAGTTTAATCATAAGCAAATAAGAATAAAAGCTCACATGCTTGTATGGCCACGCGATACATCGCCCTTGAACTTGCCCCATGGTGGTCATGTTCCCAACACCACGAGGTAGTATAGCATCCCTTTTTATTACATAGTTCACGGCAACTTCACAATATTCAGAGCCAAGCTCCTGACCACCTACCACCTTTCTATGATCAATTGATAGAATGGTTGCTTTTGCCACTGGGATACTATGATCTCGATAAACATTGTACAAGATCACATCCTTTCCTTTCTGAGTAACCATGAAAAAGAACTCAGATAAGCAAAAGTGTCTTTGTCATCCTAAACAAGAAAGATCAACAAAATATAAACAAAGTACAATCGACCTGCTGATTTTTTGTGTGATTGCAACTTCCTTGCTTGTTGCCATCTTGTGGCGATGAAGTGCCACATCCTTACTTTGTTGTGTGAGCCCTGTTGCCTTCTTCTTTTGCAAAATGGTTGATTCCTTCTCTTGCAGCACCTCATGTAGAGCGGTACTAGAAAGTACAAAGTTTTTCTGAGTGGGTGCTGTTAACTTCTTTTGCAAGAGTGCTTCTTCAGCATTCTTATGCAAAATGGTTGCTTCTTTCTCTTGCCGCACCTCATGGCTGCGGGTGGCAGATTCTGCACTCTCTTCATGCTCATACTCCCCTTCATGTTCATACCCCCCTTCATGTCCATATCCACCTCCATATCCATCTTTATGTCGATATCCACCTCCATGGCCACCTCCATATCCACCTTCATATCCACATTCATGTCGATATCCATATCCATATCCAGAGTGAGACAAGTCATGGTCCTGATTGAACTGAATATATTGTTGCACATTTGATTGGAACAAGATCCCCATTTGTTGAAGTTCATCCTTCAGAGTTGTAACTACTGTTTGGAAATTCTGCTCCATTTTATCTACACGCTCGACAAGAATTGCATTTGATTGCCGAGCTTCTTTTGCTTCTTCCTCGGCCATTTGAAGCTTCATGGATTTCAGCTTTCTAGTACCCAGCATGCCCAAACCTGCAGCACTTGGTCCTAGACCTATACACCTCACATACCCATTCCTCTCCTTTCCCATGACATGCGAGAAGAGGTCACCTTGCTGGATGCTTTTTTCTAAAAGTTCTGGACGCTCATTTGACTTCTCTTCTATCTTTTTCTACAAGACAGAACATATGATCCATGAACACATCAGCAACATAGTGTCTACTAAAAACTATATATAACTCCAATGTTCTAGAGAAAAAACTAACAAGTACAAAGCCTAAAGATTGTTGCAACTCAAATACTTACAAACATAGTTGCTGCAGCCACTCTTGAAGGGGCACCAGTCTTCTTGCACGTGTGTGTTTCTATAAACAGTTCATGTCTCTGAGGGGGATATCCATTCTTCTTATGCTACATTCATTTTCTTATAATTAGTTCATAACAATCAAGAAACGGTAAAAAGTAGAGTTATATAAGATCATTATATACCATTTCATGAGAAACACGAGCATGACTTTTGCTGCCTGATGTATGCAATAATTCCATCTCCATTCGATTTTTTCTTCCTTGCTCGCTATGTTGCTACAAATATTTATTCAATGAATTGTAAATTAGAGCAAAACTGCAGGAAACTACACATATATTTTCTTGCAGCGTACCTTCCCTGCTTCAGTTTTCCAAAAGCAACAAGCTCTTTCCAATCAGTTGGGCTAACTCTATTATCTGGGACAACTTGAAGTTCCTCATCGGTCTTCTTCTCATCAAAATACAAAGTCTTCAACTCAGATTTGAAATCCCTCCATTTCTTCGCAGCACTTCCCATTACCCAATCCTTCAGTTTGTCATCCACAACATAGTACATCTGCTTTCAAGCAAGTGTAAATGGAGAGTGTAAGGGTGATGTATTAGATAAAGGGGAAAGTTATACTACAAGTCATCTAGAGATAAAGGGGCAAGTTATACAGAAATCATAGATTATACCTTTAAGGTTTTCCACAAATGATTTTTCTGCTCAACATCAACCTTTATCCAATAATTATGACCAAGTGATATTTTACTTTTCTCAAGTGTGGAGATGAAGTTTGAAAACTCTGATGCATTTTCCCCAATTGGTTGTCCATCACCATTGTACTCCACACGAATTGGTGGGACTGTCCCCAATCTATCATACACATTGTGCGTTCTAGTGCGTTTTTTCCCCTTCTTCCCCTTCGTTTCTTGAACCAACTCATGGTCTAAACATGGAAAATAGTTAGTAGGCTATATATTATCATTTAACTAACATGGAAAATAGCTACGTACCTTCATGCTCTTCAATGTTATCACTTGACATGTCATCAACATCTCTAGTCATTTGGGACCTAAGAACTCGAGTTACTTCAACAGTAGGCTTTTCTACGGTGCTCTACACATAACAAAACAAGATATGTAAAACTGAAGTAATAGATGCAATAACCAAATAGAAACAAGTTATATCACCTTCTTTCTTTTAGTTTGGCGCTGACTGGCTTTGCCTCCAGAAACTTCGTTAGCATCTGCAAATCTGAAAGACCCAAATCGTGCAAAATCCTCACTGTTTCTTGCTTTAAGATTCACTAGCCTCTTTTCCTCTCGTGCTTCAGCATTGTCTTCGTCTCTTCCTTTTTCCATTTTTTTTCCTGAAAAGAAAATTTATAGCACATTAGAATTGAGATATTGGATATCAAGTATATAAGCATGTAATTGAAAAATGAAAGGAAAAGGCACACACTTTGGTTGCTGAACTGCTGGAACAAGTGTTCCATCTATATCCATCCTACTACGAGGTATATTTCTAACATCAACACTAAGATCTACATTGGCATCCAGATCAGCAATTGACACAGTAGGTGCATCATGGTGGTCAAAATCTTCATCTCCCACTTCAAACATATCATACAGGTCTCGTGGATGAGGAAAGCTTCTAACAGAATACCAATCTTTATCAAGCTTATCTTGCACATAGTACACTTGGGTTGCTTGAGATGCCAAAATGAAAGGTTGATCAGACTTGACTAAATGCTTGAAGTTCACACGTGTGACACCAAGATCATCGACTTGAACCCACTTGTCTTGTGCACTGTTGTGAACCCAATCACATTTGAAAAGAACAATACTTCCTTTGTTGTTATAATTTAACTCAAGGATTTCAGTTATCACACCACAATATATTTTATTGCTGATAAGATTTTCATTATCTTCACTTGTGGAAGACAAAATCTGAGACAAGAGCAACCCCGCTGCTTTGGGTAGGTCTACCCTGATCATACGAATTTGTGTGGAAATTGTACCCATCTATGGTATAGCTATTACACTTCCTTGCAGCTAAGAAGGGCCCGTTAGCTAAAGTTTGAATCTCTTCAGAAATATCTTCACCATTCGCAATTAGTTGTGCCACATGGAGCTTAAACCACTCATGGAATTTCTCATGGCGAATGCGACTAATCTCTAAGTTATTCCCATGGACAGTCGAAGTTAAATAGGCATCATACTTGCTGCAGGAGTTAAGTATGCAAATTCAGCAATATGACAAATATCGTTCATAGGCTCAAATGAAAGAAATTCTTAGAAATAAAATACCTCAAATATGAATCTATGTTATCATAATTAAACAAAACATATCGATGTGCTTGCAGCCATGACTTGTGATCTAAGGTCACTATATGTTTTCCAGCCAAAAATCGACCCTTGTTGGTAAAAAAATGGCATAGTAGATACATTGGTCTCTGGGGCGTCATTTCTGCATTTTCTGTTAAATCTAGTCTCACATCCATGTAAATAACGGGAGCAGAATGTAAGGCTCTCATCAAACACATAGCCCTCTGCAATTGACCCCTCGGGGTGGCTCTTGGTACGAACAAACCCCTTTAGCTTCATATTATACCTTTCTACTGGGTACATGCTGCTGTACTTTACTGGCCCCCCTAGCCTCACTTGGGTTGGAAGATGAACCATCAAGTGAACCATAAGATCAAAAATGATGGCAGAAATATGGCCTCAAGAATGCTCAAGGTCTCAGCTATTTCTCTCTCTAGCTTCTCCATGTCACTTATGCTAATGACAGAGAATATATTTGCTTGAAGAATCTGCTAACACGAACCAAGGCAACACCAACTTCCTTTGGCAATGTGTTCCGAACAGCTAAGCGGAAGCAATTGCTGCAAAAGAATGTGATTGTCATGGCTCTTCAGCCCAACGATCTTTTTCTGCTTCACAAGGACATTCCGGCGTATATCAGATGCACAACCATCAGGGAACCTAGCTTCCTTACAAATTTCGCAAACCAATTTCTTCTTTTCATTGTCCATTGCATAGGGTGCAGCAGGCAAATCAAATTGTTCACCTACTGGGACAGGTTGGAGAGCTTTTCTTATTCCGAGATGCTCTAGATCTCTACGAGAGCTATAATTATCTTTTGATTTTCGATCCATGCATAGAAGTGTGTTAATTATATTTTCACATACATTCTTTTCAATGTGCATTGCATCAAGATTATGAGGCTGCAGCAAGTCTTTCCAGTATCTCAACCTAAACCATATGGATTTTCTTTTCCGAACCATTGGTGGTTCACCAACCTTGCGCTTCTTGGTGGTTCTTTTCCCGGAAGGCTCCTTTCCAAAAACAGTCTTCATATTTTCGGTGAGGGCCAAAACTTCCTCTCCAGTAAGTGGTACAGGTGCTGTCCCTAATTCCACACCATCAAAGGATTCTTCATCAAATCTGTATTCATGGTTAGGATCAAGAAACATTCGATGACCCATATAGCAAAATTTCTTGCCTTCCTTCAACCGAAGAGAGCAAGTATGTGAGCCACACAATGGACAACCAAATTCACCAGAGGTTACAATCCCGGATAGAGTGCATAAGCCTGGGAGGTCTGATGTAGTTGACAATACAAAGAAAGCATGCAGGTTGAAGGGTTTACCAAGGAGGCATCATAGGTTCTAACACCCTCCTCAAAAGCGAGTTCAAATCATCAATAAGTGGTTCAAGAAAGACATCTATATCTCCCCCAGGTGACCTTGGACCAGGAATTAGCAAAGAGAGGATGAAATTATGCTGCTTCATGCACAACCAAGGAGGAAGATTCAACGGAATTACTACAACAGGCCAGATACTATAGGATAACTTCATTGTCCTAAATGGATTAAAACCATCAGATACTGCAAGCAGCCTCATGTTGCGACTATCTTTAGCAAAATCTGGATATTTGCCATCAAAGTCCTTCCAAACAGGTGAATCGCTGGATGCCTTATTAGTCCATCTCTTGTACGTTCTTCAGCATGCCATCTGCAGTCCGCTGCACTCTTTGGGGACAGAAAAAGGCGTTGTAGCCTCTTCTTTATTAGAAAATAACGAAGAACCTTCCTTGGGACCTTGTGTACATGTTTCCCGTCAAGACTATTCTTTTCAGATTTCCACCGAGAAGTTTTGCATGTAGGACAAATATCCTTATTTGCATGTTCCTTCCAGAACAAAATGCAATCATTCTCACATGCATGAATTTTTATATAACCAAGCTCAAGGCATTTTATCATCTTCTTAGCTTCATAAAAAAATTTGGGTAGCTTTGCTGTTGGAAAGGCCTCTTTTAGCAACTCTAGCAGTATGTCGAAACTTTTGTCACTCCAACCTCCAAGAGATTTTGTATGGAGTAACCTAACAACGAAACGTAGCTTTGAGAAGGTTGTGCACCCTGGATAAAGCTCCTCCCTATCATCAGCTATGAATTGTCGGAAAGCATCTTCATCCTTCTTCTTTTTCTTCTCTAGAAGAGGGTCGACGCCCTCGTGCTCAAGAGATCCTCGGTGACTTGGATCCTCCCCACTACTATCACTAAAATCCCCACTTTGATGTGCTATATCTTGAATCATTTCAAGCATCTCATCATAGTCATCTAGGTCAATCTCCTCTTGAAAATTATCAGGTTGAACCTCATCATGGTCACTCTCGGATGAAAGAGGTGATGATGCCTCCCCATGATATATCCATCTTTTGTACCCACTAATAAACCCATCGCATAACAAGTGCTCATAGACAACACTAGCTTCAAACCAACAACAGTTCAAGCAAATTCTACAAGGACATAGTATAGTGTTCCCTCTTGCTGAATGAGTAAAAGCAAAATCTATGAATTTCTCCACCCCGTCTATATATGCTTGTGTATTTCTAGCTTTATCCATCCAACTCTTGTCCATTCTTGACCAGTTTCACTAAAATTGCCTAACATGCGAAAGAAAGTTTACTTCTATTAATGAAAAAATCTAGTAACAAATTGCATATCATCAATATCTAGTACAAAGTATAAGAAATACAATACGTAAGAAGAAATGCCATCACACAACAGAATATAATTAACCGAAACATGTAATTTCATAAAATACAAAAACCAAAATAGCAAAGCAAGAATGTCATCATCTATGTCATAAAAGCATAGCACCTGCTCTGTCCACATCTCCTATTTCGCAAAGCACAAACAAATATGGTACTACTTTGGGGCATCAACTAAACAAACAAAGACTTAAATAACTAGCTTTGTTTCATCTCAAATTAAATGAACTCCAAAGCTCAATGAAACAACTTAGTCAGGTGTCAACGAATCTAATTAAGCTATGCACTTTTTAATAAGCAATGGTCCCTGTTCTTTGATCTGAAGGGCTAATAACAATAGCAGTGTGCGTTCGTAGACAAGCAAAAAGTTCAGTAATAACATTGCACTTGCAGTAGCAGTGTTTTGAAGGGCTACAAATGAACTCCAAAACATCAGTAATAACTTGTTCATTCAGTAATAACAGTAGCACTGTTCTCAAGGGCTACAAATGAACTCCAAAACTAGCTTTCTTTCATCCCAAATTAAAAGAATCTGCTTATTTGCTGTTATTACACCAAAGCAATTAAAATTGATGCTTTGTTCTAATCGGCTGAATAGTTCAGTGCTGCACATTCAGAACAAAAGAAAGCACACAAATTGCTACCAAATCTCACCTGTCCAATGAAGTACAGGAGGCAGCGATGTCCAGGGAAAGGATGTTCACCAGGCAGCAAAGCTGCTCGCTGGAGAGGAGGGCCAACACGTGGTCTGCTGCTTCGGGGACTTGTGGAGGAGGCGGACCCGTCACTTGATGCTCGGTGAAGCCTGCTCGGGGAGGAAGTGCACGAGCGTAGTACGTAGTTGTTGCGACGAAGCCCTTCCACGGAGGATGGTGTCCACCGGTGGTGTGGCTTGGCGATGACGATGGTGGCCGACGGGGTGCTCGGAGGTGCCGCTCTGGAGTGGGGTGACGACGGCAGCAGGATGCAGTGGCTGTTGGGGCGGCGGAGGGGCTAAGTATCTGCCGCGAGTGATGGGAGGCGACGGCGGCAGTGGGTTGCTGGTTGGGGGGCGACGCCGGCGGTGGATAGTTGGGGGCGGCGGCAGCTTGCGGTCCAGTGAAGGGATGATTGGGGTGCGCGGCGGTAGAGGAGCTGCGGTGGTGAGGGGCTACACCGGCGGTGGGGCGGGAGCTACGCTTGGCGTCGGATGGTCGGCTGGAGGCGGCCATGGCGTGGTCGACTAGCTAGGTTTCGGGCGACAAGCGCGGGGGATCTCTTTGGAGGCGGGATTTGGGGTGGCGTGTTGTGGATTTGGTCGTGGGAGGGCGGCGCTATTATTTCTCAATGGGCCAAAATATTCTCAAGTCGCGCGCTTTTTTTCCTCTCTCGGCGCTGCTTATTAGGGCCGTTTTCCGTTTCGCCAAAAGACGGTCTCCGCATGGGCGGCAGATTATGGGCCGAGGTATCATTCTCCGGCAGATTTTGTGCCGTAAAGTGTACCGGCAGCAAGGCACGCCGTTCTGTCGCTAAAGTTCTCCCGGCAGTTGTGCCGCCTTAACGTGCTTCTAGCGGCAGTAACATATGTCTCGGCAGTTTGTTTGCCCTTAAATAGGTTTTTCTCCCGGCAGTTAGCTGCCCCCAATCAAGTGTTGTGGTGTAGTGGGTGGGTCATCAGGAAAGCTATCATCAATAGGCAGTGGGTCATCAAGAACATTCTCTAGCCTAGACAAGTTGTCTGCAACGGGGTTCTCAGCTCCCTTTCTATCAACAATATGTAAATCAAATTCTTGAAGCAGAGAACCCATCTAATAAGTCTAGGTTTTGCATCCTTCTTTTCCATAAGATATTTAATAGCAGCATGATCGGTGTGAATAGTAACTTTGGAATCAACAATATAAGGTCTAAACTTATCACAAGCAAACACCACTGCTAAAAATTCCTTTTCGGTAGTAGCATAATTTCTTTGAGTATTGTCTAGAGTCTTACTAGCATAATGGATAACATTCAATTTCTTATCAACTCTTTGCCCTAGAACAGCACCTACAAAGATAATCACTAGCATCACACATAATTTCAAAGGGTAAATTCCAATCAGGTGGCCAAACAATAGGTGCAGAGACTAATGCTTTCTTAAGTATTTCAAATGCTTCTACACAATCATCATCAAAGACAAACAGTACATCTTTTTCTAATAAATTAGTCAGAGGCCGAGAGATTTGTGAGAAGTCCTTAATGAACCTCCTATAAAATCCGGCGTGGCCAAGGAAACTTCTTATACCTTTGATGTCCTTTGGACATGGCATCTTTCAATAGCATCAACCTTGGCTTTATCAACTTCAATACCTCTTTCGAAACTTTGTGCCCCAAGACAATACCTTCATTAACCATAAAGTGGCACTTTTCCCAATTCAAGACAAGATTAGTTTCTTCACATCTCTGCAAAACTTCGATCAAGATTGCTCAAGCAATCATCAAAAGAGGAACCATAGACGGAAAAGTCGTCCATGAAAACCTCACAAATCTTTTCACAAAAGTCAGAGAATATAGCCATCATGCATCTTTGAAAGGTAGCAGGTGCATTACATAAACCAAAAGGCATACAACTATAAGCAAAAGTACCAAAAGGGCATGTAAAAGTAGTCTTTGATTGATCTTTAGCCTATTATGTATTTGAGAGAAACCAGAATAACCATCTAGAAAGCAATAATGCGTATGTTTGCATAGTCTTTCTAGCATTTGATCAATAAAAGGTAAAGGGTAATGATCTTTCTTAGTAGCTTTATTTAATTTGCAGAAATCAATTAACATCCTATAACCTGTGATAATTCTTTGCGGAATCAATTCATCTTTATCATTAGGGACAACAAGAATACCTCCCTTCTTAGGGACACAATGGACAGGACTTACCCATCGACTATCAAAGAACGGGATAAATTATACCTGCCTCCAGGAGCTTGAGTATTTCTTTTCTTACAACTTCTTTCATTTTAGGATTCAAACATCGTTGAGGATCACGAACTGGTTTGGCATCCGCTTCCAAATTTATTTTATGTTGACATAGAGTGGGACTAATGCCCTTAAGATCATCGAGAGTATACCCAATAGCAAAGACGGTGCTTCTTCGTAGTTTTCAATAATCTTTCTTCTTCATGCTCTCAAAGGTTAGCACTAATAATAACAGGGTATATTTTTTTCATCAAGATAAGCATATTTAAGATTATCAGGCAACGGTTTAAGCTCAAAGACGTGGTCACCCTTGGGTGGAGGAGGATCCCCTAGGATTTCAACAGGAAAATTATGTTGCAGAATAGGTTCCTGTTTAAAGAATACTTCATCTATTTCCCTTCTTTCATTCATGAACATCTCATTTTCATGGTCTAGCAAATAGTGTTCCAAAGGATCACTAGGAGGTACGGTAATAGAAGCAAGACCAATAATTTCATCCTTACTAGGCAATTCTTCCTCACGATGTTGGTTACTAAATTTAGAGAAATTAAACTCATGAACCATATCAACCAAGCCAATAGTAACAACATTCTTTTTACAGTCTATCGTAGCATTAACAGTATTCAAGAAAGGTCTACCAAAAATAATGGGACAAAAGCTATCTTGTGGAGAACCAAGAACAAGGAAATCAGCGGGATATTTGGTTTTTCCACACAAAACTTCAACATCTCTAACAATTCCCATTGCAGATATAGTATCTCTATTGGCAAGTTTAATTGTAACATCAATATCTTCTAACTCAAAGAAGTGCGATATCATGCATAGTTTGTTTATATAAGTCAATGGGTATAACACTAGCACTAGCACCCATATCACACAAGCCATGATAACAATGATCTCCTATTTTAACAGAAATAACAGGCACGCCTACCACAGGTCTATGTTTATCTTTAACACAAGGTTTAGCAATTCTAGCAGTTTCACCCTGGAATTCAATAACATGCCCATCGATATTATCAGACAAGAGATCTTTAACAATGGCAATATTAGGTTCTACTTTGACTTGTTCAGGAGGTGTATAAGTCCTAATATTGCTTTTACGAACAACATTTGAAGCTTTAGCATGATCCTTCATTCTAACAGGAAAAGGGGGTTTCTCAACATAAGAAGTAGGGACAATAGGATCATTATAAGTGACAGTCTTTTCTTCAACTTTAATAGGTGCAGCTACTTTTACTTCTATGGGAGGATGATATTTAAACCGCTTCTCCTTGGGGAGATCAACATAAGTAGCAAAAGATTCATAGAAAGAAGCTACTATATCAGAGTCAAGTCCATATTTAGTGCTAAACTTACGGAAAATATCAGTATCCATAAAAGATTTAACATACCAAACTTAGGTGTCATACCTGACTCCTTACCTTCGTCGAGGTCCCAATCTTCAGAGTTATGCTTAATTCTATCCAATAAATTCTATCCAAATTCAATAGGCTTCATCATAAAAGAGCCAAAGACAAGAAGTATCGAGCATGGTGCGATTGTTATCAGAAAGCCGAGCATAAAAATTCTGGAGAATTGTCAATTTTGAGAGCTCCTGATTGGGGCATGAATATAACATTGATTTAAGCCACCCCCAAGCTTGAGCGATGCTTTCTCCTTCACGAGGCCAAAAATTATATATATAATTGCGATCACGATGAACAAGATGCATAGGGACACTCTTTTATAGTTCCATGATCTCGTATCATCACATAGCCTATACCATGTCAATGCGTCTCCCTCCAAAGATAAAGGGAAAGCCTTCTTATTAACAACATCATCGGCTATACCTGCAAGCTTAAATAGTCCACAAATATCATCCACAAAGCGTAGATGTTCGTCAGATGCTTTGTTCCATCTCCCCGAAAGTGTTAGCTAGCAGTTTTTCCATCATACCCGAAGGAAATTCAAAAGGAGTTTCATTTTCAATAGGTTCAGTAGGTTGAGGAGCAACCCTTGGCTCAACCGGACGGGGTGAAGATACCCGAACAAGCCCCTCAAACAATTACTTTCCATAGTAACAAGTGACAGAAAATTTCAGCACACTAAATAAATTTTTCCTTACCAAATTCCACCTACCAAAGGCGCTTCACTCCTCGGCTTAGCAGGCGCCGAGAAAAGAGTCTTGATGACCCACAAGTATAGGGGATCTATCATAGTCCTTTCGATAAGTAAGAGTGTCGAACCCAACGAGGAGCGTATGAAATGATAAGCGGTTTTCAGCAAGGTATTCTCTGCAGAAGTACTTGAAATAAGTGGTAACAGAGATAGTTTTGTGATAAGGTAAATTGTAATGAGAAACAAGTAACGAAAGTAAATAAGGTGCAGCAAGGTGGCCCAATCCTTTTTGTAGCAAAGGACAAGCCTGGACAAACTCTTATAATAGGAAAAGCGCTCCCGAGGACAAAGGGGAATATCGTCAAGCTAGTTTTCATCACGCTCATATGATTCGCGTTCGGTATTTTGATAATTTGATATGTGGGTGGACCGGTGCTTGGGTACTGCCCTTACTTGGAAAAGCATCCCACTTATGATTAACCTCTATTGCAAACATCCGCAACTACAACAAAAGTATTAAGGTAAACCTAACCTCAGGAACAAACGTAACTACTCACAAAGCATATTCATGTTCATAATCAGAGGGGTAATAATGTGCATATAGGATCTGAACATATGATCTTCCACCAAATAAACCAACTAGCATCAACTACAAAGAGTAATCAACACTACTAGCAACCTACTAGCACCAATCCCGGACTTGGAGAGAAGAATTGGATACAAGAGATGAACTAGGGTTTGGAGATGAGATGGTGCTGGTGAAGATGTTGATGGAGATTGCCCTCTCCCGATGAGAGGAGCGTTGGTGATGACGATGGTGATGATTTCCCCCTCCCGGAGGGAAGTGTCCCCGGCAGAAAAGCTCACGGGAGCCCCTGATTGGTTCCGCCAAGTTCCGCCTCGTGGCGGCGGAGTCTCGTCCCGAAGGTTCTCTTCTATTTTTTTCTCATCGAAAGACTTCATATGGGAGAAGATGGACGTCGGAGAGCCACCAGGGGGCCCACGAGGTAGGGGGGCGCGCCCCCCACCCTCGTGAGCAGGGTGTGCGCCCCCTGGCCTTCATCTTTGGTGACGATTTTTCTTTATTTATTCTAAGGTATTCCATGGAGTTTCAGGACTTTTGAAGTTGTGCAGAATAGTCCTTCAGTATTTGCTCCTTTTCCAAATTGCATTCCAAATGCAAGCATTCTCCCTCTTCATGTAAACCTTGTAAAATAAGAGAGAATAGCCATAAGTATTGTGACATAACGTGAAATAACATCCCATAATGCAATAAATATTGACATAAAAGCATGATGCAAAATGGACGTATCATTCATCGCCGCCCGTTGCAGACCCTTAATATTTTTCCTTTCCAATGCTCCTTTTGATCTTTTAGACAGCTAGAACTACTGCGGTAGCTGTTCCGCATCCGTCTTGAATAGAAATAGATCTCATTTCCCTTGTTTAAAGGCCTCCTTCGAATGTATGAACTTCTCCGCACTAGTTTTTAGGTCTAGAAATTTTTCGTTTCCGAACGACTGTTTGATCCAAAATAATAGATGTAACTTATGAAACCTGTTTGTTCCACACTTAGCCAAAAAACTGCTTCTGTTAAATCTGTTTCACACTGCAGCTCAAGCAGCCGGTTTAAGAAGACAATGTTGATCGTCAGCCTCACCTGCTTCTGGCGACTTAAGAAAATTTAACTGCCTTTGATACCTGTAACGGCTTAAATATCATTGCATAGTTACCCATATGTCATTAGTCCCCTTCTTAAGCCGCCATCTTGAGTGTACTTAAAATGCTTTCCTCCGGGTGAAATTTGAACCGGAAACTCTTATTTTGTCATAGGCTTCAATTTATACAATGGCACCCAAAGCTCCCAAAGCTCCCGTGACATGCAACTGGGTCAAATCCACTGTTACGGAGAGTACCTTATCTGAATTCGTGAAGTCCGGCCATCTGCCTAAGAGGGAGGTCATGTCTTATCGTGCTCCTAACCAGTCCAAGGAGAAGCCTCAACCCAAGGAAGGGGAGGTGATCGTGTTTACTGATCACATGAACCGGGGCTTCGCTCCACCCGGTTCAAAATTCTTCAGGGATGTTTTGCATTTCTTCGATCTCAGACCTCAAGACATCGGGCCCAATTCCGTGTCAAATATTTGCAACTTCCAAGTTTTCTGCGAGGTGTACCTTGGAGAAGAACCCAGCATACTTTTATTCAGAGAATTGTTTTACTTAAACCGGCAGAACGAACGTGCCATCTCCTTATATACCTCTGGAACTTGGTGGCATCTCGATTCAGCGGCAGAGAGACTGCCTTTTTCCTTATGTTGAACTGCCAAGTCATCCAAAGGATTGGAATCAGACATTGTTTTACTGCCAGGACACTTCTCCGGCTGAAGAAAACCCTCTGCCCGGCTTCCGCGCCTGATACGTCTCCAACGTATCTATAATTTTTGATTGCTCCATGCTACTTTATCTACTGTTTTGGACTATATTGGGCTTCATTTTCCACTTTTATATTATTTTTTGGACTAACCTATTAACCGGAGGCCCAGCCAATTGCTGTTTTTTGGCTTTTTTCAAGATTTCAAGAAAGCGAGAATATCAAACAGAGTCCAAACAGAAAAATCCCGAATAAGACACAGGAGACTTGGACCCTACGCCAAGGAACGCCGGAGGCGGTCACGAGGGTAGGGGGCGCGCCCACCCCCCTGGGGCGCGCCCCCTACCTCGTGGGCCCCTCGGAGCTCCACCGACGTACTCCTTCCTCCTATATATACCTCTGTATCCCCGATCGATCAGAGCAGGAGCCAAAAACCTGATTCCACCGCCGCAACTTTCTCAGATCCACGAGATCCCATCTTGGGGCCTGTTCCGGAGCTCCGCCGGATAGGGCCGTCATCACGGAGGGCTTCTACATCATCATAGCCTCTCCGATGAAGTGTGAGTAGTTTACATCAGACCTTCGGGTCCATATTTATTAGCTAGATGGCTTCTTCTCTCTTCTTTTTGGCACTACTAGGAAAAGGGCTATAGATGGAATTGACACTAATGGCGCACCAGACATGTGGTGCGCCATTACTATATACTAATGGCGCACCATGTGTTGGTACGCCATTAGTGTCCAAATACTAATGGCGCACCACATCACGGGTGCGCCATTAGTAAAAAAAAAATTTAAATTTTTGTCAAAACTACTAATGGCGCACCGTGGGAGTGGTGCGCCATTACTAGTTGAACTAGTAATGGCGCACCATGCCACGGTGCGCCATTAGTAACTTGGCCACCACTTCCACCGAATGCACCCCCGGTGGATCGCCTTTTCAGTTTTAAAAAAAATAAAAGAAAATGATGAAAATGTCAAAAAAATAAAAGAAAATAAGTTTCCCATGTGATATGTGGTCTAGTTGTTGGGAAATTTTGCAAATATGAATTTCGACTTCATTTGCAAAATCTCGAGAATTTGTAAAAATGGGCATAACTTTTGCATACTAACTCGGATGAAAAAGTTTTTATATGAAAAAATCATCTACTCGAAAAGTTACATCCGAATTTAATCGGGGAACCCCTGCTAAACATTTTCAAAATCCTCAAAAACCTAACAGAAAAAAAAAGATACGGGGCTTTTAAGATCCGGAGAGGCAAAAAATTCAAAAATTTCAAACTCACTAATGGCGCACCTGCCCATGGTGCGCCATTAGTATCTTCCCGCCTTCAAAATTTAAAATAAGTCAAAAAAAAAAGTTACTAATGGCGCACCTGCCCATGGTGCGCCATTAGTATCTTCCCGCCTTCAAAATTCAAAATAAGTCAACAAAATAAAAAACATTACTAATGGCGCACCGGTGCGCCATTAGTATCTTCCCGCCTTCAAAATTCAAAATAAGTCAAAAAAATAAAAAAAAAGTTACTAATGGCGCACCGGCCCATGGTGCGCCATTAGTATCTTCCCGCCTTCAAAATTCAAAATAAGTCAAAAAAATAAAAAAGTTAGTAATGGCGCACCTGCCACTCAGTGCGCCATTACTATGTCGTGATATATGGCTGCGCACCTCCTCCACTCCACCTCTCCTCCACTCCATCTCCTCCTCTCCTCTCCTCCACTCCATCTCCTCCTCTCCTCTCCTCCACTCCTTCTCCTCCTCTCCATGACCTCCTTCTCCTCTCCGGCGACCTCTTCCTCCTCTCCCATGACCTCCTCCTCCTCTCCGCGACCTCCTCCTCTCCGGGAACCTCCTCCTCCCTCCTCTCCTCCCTCCCCTCCCTCACGGTTTCTCCTCCCTCCTCTCCGTGAGCTCCTCCTCCCTCCTCTCCTCCCATTCCCTCATGGTTTCTCCTTCCTCCTCTCGATGCTTCGTGAACTCCTCTCTGGCGACCTCCTCCTCCTCTCCGTGATGTAGGCGAGCGCCTCTCCGGCAACCTCCTCCTCCTCGACTCCGGCGTCCTCCTCAACGGCAAAAGAACACTCCAAAACAACATACACGACCAAAAAACAGGAACAAAATTTGAAATAATATCGAGCCAAAAAACGAGCAAAAAAAACTAGCAAAAAATGGGCAAAAAAATCACGATCCAAATCCAAATTCAAAATTCAAAAATAGCAATGGCGCACGGTGGAGGTTAGACAGTAAGCCACTACTATTTTCCCGCCTTCAAAATTCAAAAATACTAATGGCGCACCGTGGCCTATACTAATGGCGCACCAGTGGCCGCGCACCAGTGATGCGCCATTAGTAGGCAAAACTGGTGCGCCATTAGTAGGCCTTTTCCTAGTAGTGTGGATCTCAATACAATGATCTCCCCCTCTCTTGTGGAGATCTATTCGATGTAATCTTCTTTTTGCGGTGTGTTTGTTGAGATCGATGAATTATGGGTTTATGATCCAGTATTATCTATGGAAAATATTTGATTCTTCTCTGAATTCTTTTATGTATGATTGAGTTATCTTTGCAAGTCTCATCGAATTATCTTTTTGGTTTGGCCAACTAGATTGGTAGTTCTTGCAATGGGAGAAGTGCTTAGCTTTGGGTTCAATCTTGCGGTGTCCTTACTCGGATGTAAAGAGTTGCAAGGCACGTATTGTATTGTTGCCATCGAGGATAACAAGATGGGGTTTTTATCATATTGCATGAATTTATCCCTCTACATCATGTCATCTTGCTTACGGCGTTACTCGCTTTTTACTTAATACTCTAGATGCATGTTGGATAGCGGTCGATGAGTGGAGTAACAGAGTAGATGCGTAATCGCTTCGATCTACTTGTTTTGGACGTGATGCCTATATACATGATCATTGCCTAGATATACTCATAACTATGCTCAATTCTCATCAATTGCTCAACAGTAATTTGTTCACCCACCGTAGAATAATTATGCTCTTGAGAGAAGCCACTAGTGAAACCTATGGCCCCCGGGTCTATTCTCATCATATCAATCTATATCACTTTATTTACTTGCTTTGTTTTACTTTGCCTTTTACTTTTTACTTTGCATCTATCTATATCAAAATACCAAAAATATTATTATCTCTATCAGATCTCACTCTCGTAAGTGACCGCGAAGGGATTGACAACCCCTAAGCATTGGTTGCGAGTTGCTATCGTTTTGTGTAGGTACGAGGGACTTGTGCGTGGTCTCCTACTGGATTGATACCTTGGTTCTAAAAAACTGAGGGAAATACTTACGCTACTTTACTGCATCATCCCTTCCTCTTTGGGGAAAAACCAACGCAGTGCTCAAGAGGTAGCAGCGCCTTGCGCCTTGAATCCAACCACCCGCTGCCGGATAAACTGACTGCTGTTGAACGTCTGCCACTTGCTCCCACCATTAGTAAAATCAAAGCTCTTCTGGGAAACGGCTTAGACGGCACTGACCTGGTCCGGTCGGGTCGCCAGGTGGGTGATTCTGTTAAGCCGCCACGGCTTAATGTGCACCTACTCAGCGAGAAGAATGACCCATCGCGTCATAGTCCCGACGACTTACCGGACGATGTGGTGGAGGCTACGACCCAGACATTGTTGAAAGAGGGCACGGTAACTAGTAATGCCTTTGGCTTACTTCCCTTCTGCAAGAAGAACCCGGCCCCCCCAAAGGAGTCATCAACTTCAATGAATACTCTTTACTATATTACACCTTGATTTGACTCATAATCCTTTATCATTTTTCACAGGCCGATGACAACTTCTGGAAGGTCAAGTACGACCATGAGGCGGCCAAACAAGCTAGAGCGGCAAAAAGAACCGAAAGGAAAACCGCCAAGACTGGAACTTCAAGGAAAAGGAAACCAAGCGCTTCAGATTTACTTAAATTGGATGACACTTCTGACGACGAAGAAGAGGTAATCCTTAATTCTCCTAACTCTTTTATCATTAGTTTATTGGCATTCTGTCCTTTCAGGAGGATACGGGGAATTGCCAAGCGGTTGACGAAGAGGTAACTATAATCTCCTCCGACTCAGAGCCTTTGCCAAAGCCAAAAATCCGAAGGGCAACCCGGAAAGTACGATTTTCACATCCTTTGGCTTACCAAGATCCTCAATTTCTTTTGAAGCAACAGCAATTTGAAAGCCGGAGGCAGACGCGGACCAGCAAGGATATAGAGCTCTCCTCCGCTTACTCCGACGTAACCAAAGAAGCGTCGGGCTGAGGTTATCTCCGATTTACGTTACATTTATCCTTTGGCGGGTTTAATTCACAACCTCTCAATTCATCCGACTCCAATTATCAGGATACCTCTCCTTCCTCCGGCGAGTCTATGCAATCTAACATGCCGGCTTTCAAAACTGCCCCTGGGTAATGTAATTTTGTTTACCTTATGCTTTACCTTACACATGCTTTTGTAATCAACCTTTCTGCCTTCTCCACAGTGTGCAAGTGAAGCCCAGTAAGAGGGCAAGAAAGAATAAACCATCCCAAGAACCGGTAGTAACTGAGCCGGAACTCGGAACAGCCGCCCCTGACACATCCACTCATCAACCGCCACCTGAACGGCTTATGACATTCCAGCACCATCCTATGATCCGCCCACTGAAGACTCTTGGTGGCTCTGATAAACCGGAAACTCCTAGCCCGGCCAAGACAATTGATCCAGAAGTTGAGATTATCAAGACTCAGTTTGTCGAGCCAAGTCAGCCCACCGTCCTTGCCAAGTGCTCTGCCAAGGAGGAGCTTTTGGAGCGCCGAAAGACCAAATTAGACATTGCAGATTATACTCATTTGAGCATTGGAGATATAGTCTCTGGCTATATCAATCAAGTACATAGCAGCCGTGACCTGGAAATTAACATGGTGAAGCAAATACAGCAAAAATCTGAGGTATAACTTATGCTACTTTCCTTAACCATACTTACTGTATCAGCCCCCAAGTCTATTGCTTATGAATGAATATGCTGTAGACTTAGAAATCTGCCTAGCACTGCTTTGTCCGGCTTATAAAGAAGATATAACCCAGTTACAACATGAAACATTGTGCGTGCGATACACATTAGCCCCCAAGTGTCAAGTACCTTTGCTTGCAAAGTGCTTGGGACTTAATTACCATGAACCGGCAAAGTAAGTTAAAATTCTTCAGCATACATTAGCCCCCAAGTGTCAAGTATCTTTGCTTGCAAAGTGCTTGGGACTTAATGTTTTCTTATTATGATTCTGACCATAACCCGGCATCAATGCAGGCCACCACAAGTCAATTTGAGTCGAGATTGTCGACCAAGAGCCGTCTGGCAACTCAAGAGCTTGAAGTGCAAAAGGCCAACTCCAAATTTGAATTCAGCGTCTCTGAACAAGAGAAGTTGAACAAGAATTTTGATGCGGAGAAGAAAATCTGGGCTGATGAGAAGGCCTCACTGGTGACCCGGGCCGAGACAACAGAAACATCACTCCACGTATAATGTAAAATTTGTCCGGCTTAAAGCGCCAGATATCTCAAATGGTCTCAAAGAATCTTGATAAGTTACTATATATAACCTCAAATATTGCAATCCTTCCTTTGATGGCTATTTTAAGTGCTATCTCCGGCTCACCTTATGTTTATGAACGCAGCCCTGTGAGCACAAACCTCAAGCGTAACATGTTGATCAAGTCAAGGCGGTTTATACCGTGGAACAGCTATACACCGGTCACAACGTGCTTTGGCTATTGTAGCTTTATCAAATGACGCTCCCCATCTCCTGAAAGATGTGCTAAAGCGGCTTGCCGTATACCCAATGATCCAAGAGCTAAGACGGGCATCTGCCGTAACCGGGCTATAGCTGCCTTGAGCCGGGCCAAGGCGTTGCTTCCAGAGTTAGACACAGCAGACGTTGCTCTTGGATATCCCAAATTTGAAGGAAGACGACTCAGATTCGACGAACAGACTTTTACCGCCGTGTGAGAGTCAGATTTCGTGGCCACCATCATTGGGAAAGATATTGATCTTACCAAGTATCAGCCGGGCTATGATAGCGAGAACTGGAGAATTCCAACACCCCACTATGATGATGTCAGCCTGATCCCTCCAACTCGTAAGCACACCTTTGCCCCTGAAGTTCACCCAGCTAGTTTAATAGATGATGAAGCTGAGTTTGAAGCCTTAAGCGGCATTGACTGGCCTCGCTAACCTTCCAAAGGCAGGCGCCAGACGAAGAGGCAGAGAAGGATAACCCGGAATCTTCAAGCCCACCAAAGGAGTGAACCGCCAGGCGTTTATGACTTTGTGAAAACAATGCTTCATTATTCAGACTCGGGGAGTCTTGTAATAGGGTAGAAAAACCTCTTGATTTCTGTCATGCCTTCGCGCATGTTTATGACGCTAATACTTTCAGAACCGCCATCGCTATATACTTCCAGCTTATGTTAATCTTTCCTTGATGTTAAAAATTTGCTTGCCTTATCCTGCATATAAACAAGCAGACTTCCCTTGGCGACTGTGATCCGTTTGGTAGTCTTGCCGGCTTATGTGACCCAAATTATGAGGGTAAATTTAACTCCTGAAAGTTGGCACATATGATGTTCACCTGACCTTTAACAACTGAAGTGACCAATGTTAAACCGGTGGAACGAGAACCCCATAGTACTTTCGAGAAGGCCTCACGATAGTCAAACATTTTTACTTACAAAGTATGAGAAATAATAAACCAAACTAAAAAGGCCTCTGATTCGAATACGATCAGTGAACCGCTCCAAAGGGGTTAAGCTAAGATTCGGATACGATCATATAGCCCCCAGTTGCTTTGGCGATGCCAATCAAGTGGGTATCGACAGCTATGTTCTCTTTGGTTCGAATACGACCTATGTTTGAACAGGAAGCTCCCAAGTGACCATAAGAGTTGTTTAATGACGCTGATTTGAATACGATCCACGTCTGACCCAAAGGAGTTAAGCTATGATTCAAATATGATCAAGAAGCCCCCAAGTGGGTTTGGCAGTATGCCGATCAAGTGGGTATCAACAGCTATGTTCTCTCTGGTTCGAATACGACCTATGTTTGAATAGGAAGCCCCCAAATGATCATGGCTAGATTCAGATATGACCATAAGCCGGACCAAAGGGAAAGCCGGATTCAGATATGATACCCACCTGTTAGTTGTTTCCACCACCTGGCTAGATTCAGACATGTAAACCTTTGAGGGTGAAAAGAAAAGAGGTCCAGCTTTATTGCTTTATATAATATATACATTGTCAAAAAAAATATCTTGAGAGCTGGTGGCTCAAGTATAGTAAGGCCGAAGATGGGCGATATTGCACGGCCGGCGGGTCTCCTCCTCCGACTTACGTGAGTCTTTGTGCTCTCGAACAACGATAAGGTAGTATGACCCGTTGTTCAGATTCTTGCTGACCACAAAAGGTCCTTCCCAAGGAGGGGATAGCTTGTGCATATCAGATTGATCCTGGATGAGTCGGAGAACTAAGTCGCCATCCTCAAAGGTTCTGCTTCTAACCCAGCGGCTGTGATAGCAGCGCAGGTCTTGCTGGTAAATCGCCGAGCGAGCTATTGCCAAGTCTCGCTCCTCATCCAACAAGTCAAGTGCATCCTGACGAGCTTTTTCGTTATCGGCCTCAACGTAAGCCGCCACGTGGGGTGAGTCGTACCGGATGTCACTTGGCAGGACTGCCTCTGCTCCATACACCATAAAGAAAGGTGTGTAACCTGTAGATCTGTTAGGCGTAGTGTTGATGCTCCACAGTACAGAGGGTAGCTCCTCCACCCAACAACTCGGAGTCCGCTGTAAGGGGACTAAGAGCCAGGGTTTGATACCCTTCAGGATCTCTTGATTAGTCTCTCCGCTTGACCATTAGATTGAGGGTGAGCAACGGCCAAACATCAAGCCGGATATGTTCTCGTTGATGTAACTCTTCCATGGCACCCTTGGAGAGATTAGTACCATTATCGCTATGATGTTGTGTGGAAAACCAAAATGAAAGATCACCTTTTTCATGAACTGAACCGCCGTGGCTGCATCACACTTCATCGACCGGCTCTGCCTCAACCCACTTTGTGAATTTATCCACCGCCACCAAGAGGTGTGTCTTTTTATCCTTAGACATCTTGAAAGGTCCAACCATGTCAAGCCCCCAAACTGCAAACGGCCAAGTAATTGGAATCATTGTCAACTCTTGAGCCGGCACATGAGCTCGTCGTGACAATTTTTGACATCCGTCACATTTGTCGACCAGATCCTCTGCATCGCGATGAGCCGTCAGCCAATAGAAACCATGACGGAAAGCCTTGGCCACCAGAGATTTTGAGCCGCATGATGACCACAATCTCCTTCATGGATCTCACGAAGCATCTCTCGACCCTCCGCAGCGACACACAACGTTGAAACGCCCCAAAGAATAATCGCGGAGATGTAACTCGCCATGAACAATTGTCATAGATTTGGACCGCCTGATGATTTGTCTCACCAAGGTCTCATCCTCAGGCAACTCTCCCCGGGTCATATAGGCCAAATATGGGACTGTCCAATCTAGGATAGCGTGAAGAGTTGCCACCACCGTGCCACCGGTGCAGCATCGCTAGTTCTTCCTCTGTAGGCACTTTGATGTAAGGGTTATGCAAAACGTCAAGAACGGTGTTAGGCGGCGCCCGCTTAAGCTGAGGTCCCAGCCGGCTTAAAGCATCAGCCGCCTCATTCTTCCTCCGATCAATGTGCTCCACTTGATAACCTTTGAAGTGCCCAGCCACAACATCAACTTCACGACGGTAAGCCGCCATAAGGGGATCCTTGGAGTCCCACGTGCCTGACACCTGTTGAGCTACGAGATCTGAGTCGCCTAAGCACCTTACCCGGCTCAAATTCATCTCTTTGGCCATCCGGAGACCATGGAGTAAGGCCTCGTACTCAGCTGCATTGTTAGTACAAGGAAACATAAGCCGGAGCACATAACAAAATTTGTCACCTCGAGGGGAAGTTAAAACAACTCTAGCCCCCGAGCCTTCCAACTGCCTGGACCCATCAAAGTGAATAGTCCAATATGTGTTATCCGGCTTCTCCTCGTGTGCTCGCAACTCTGTCCAATCATTGATAAAATCCACCAGGGCTTGAGACTTGATAGCAGTCCGAGGCATGTATTTCAAACCATGAGGCCCAAGCTCAATGGCCCACTTGGCGACTCGTCCCGTGGCCTCTCTATTATGTATGATGTCTCCTAAGGGGGCAGAGCTTACCACAGTAATAGGATGACCTTGGAAGTACTGCTTCAGCTTCCGGCTTGTCATAAACACTCCGTAAACAAGTTTCTGCCAATGTGGATACCTTTGCTTAGACTCAATGAGAACCTCACTGATGTAGTAAACCGGCCGTTGCATCGGATGCTCCTTGCCAGCCTCCTTGCGCTCCAACACGATGGCAACATCGACGGCTCGAGGCGTTAGCAGCCACATATAACAAAGAATGGCTCTCTATCAATGGGAGCCGCAAGGACCGGTGGCTCGATAATCGCCTCTTTAAATCTTCAAAGGCAACGTTAGCGAGATCACCCGCATAAAAGTGTCCGCTTTTCTTCATCATCTGATACAGCGGTAGGGCCTTCTCACCTAACCGGCTTATGAAACAGCTTAAAGCGGCAACACGACCCACCAGTCGCTGAACATCATTGATGCACGCCGGTTTAGCCAAAGAGGTGATTGCCTTTATCTTCTCCGGGTTAGCTTCAATGCCTCTGTTTGAGACCAGAAAGCCCAGAAGCTTGCCTGCAGGTACACCAAACACACACTTGGCCGGGTTAAGCATCATCTTATAAACCCGGAGATTATCAAAGGTCTCCTTTAAATCAGATATCAAAGTTTCCTTCTCCCTGGATTTCACCACGATGTCATCCACATAAGCATGAACATTGCGCCCAATTTGACTGTGGAGACAGTTTTGTACACATCTCTGATAAGTCGCCTGGGCACTCTTGAGCCCAAATGGCATAGATACATAGCAGAAGGCTCTAAACAGAGTGATGAAAGCCGTCTTCTCCTGGTCCTTAACTGCCATTTTGATCTGATGATAGCCGGAGTAAGCATCCAAAAGCTCAATCGCCGCAACCCACCGTAGCATCGATGATTTGATCAATACGGGGAGGGCAAAGGGATCAGCCGGACAAGCCTTATTTAAGTCCGTGTAATCCACACACATCCGCCAGTGCCGTTCTTCTTGAGTACAAGCACCGGTTAGCCAACCACCTGTGAAAAACTTCAACAATGAACCCAGCCGCTAAGAGCCGGGCGACCTCTTCTCCAATAGCTTTCCGCTCTTTCCTCATTGAACCGTCAAGAAATTTCCTGACCGGCTTATACTTCGGATCAATATTAAGAGTGTGCTCAATAATTTCGCTGGACGCCCGGCATGTCAAGGTTTCCATACAAAGATGTCCCGGTTCTCACGGATGAACTCGATGAGCGCCGCTTCCTATTTAGGATCCAAGTTGGCACCGATGTCGAATCGCTTGGAAGAGTCGCCTGGAATAAAGTCAACAAGCTTTGTTTCAGCGGCCCATTTAAACTTCAACGCGGGGTCATGCTCTGTAGTTGCCTTCTTCAAAGAGGTCATATCCGTCGGGTCAACATTATTTTGATAAAACTTTAGCTCTTCTGCTGCACAAACAGACTCAGCATAAGTCAAGGCCGCCTTCTTCACACTCCAAGGCTACCTTCGACTCCCATGCACAAGTGATGGTGCCTTTGTGACCCGCATCTTGAGCTGCAGATAAACATAACACGGCCGTGCCATGAACTTGGCATAAACCGCCGCCCAAACAGAGCATGATATGGGCTCTTGATTTTGACTACCTCAAACGTTAATTTCTCAGCCTCGAATCATATTCATCTCCAAAGGCCACCTCCAATTCAATCTTACCGACCGGGTATGCCGACTTACCAGGCACCACCCCATGAAAAACGGTTTTGGACGTCCTTAAATCCTTGTCAGTCAAACCCATGCGTCGAAAGGTCTCGTAATAGAGGATGTTGATACTGCTACCTCCGTCCATGAGTACCTTGGTAAATTTATATCCACCGACCTGAGGCGTCACCACCAAGGCTAATTGACCCAGATTATCAACCCGGGGCGGGTGATCTTCCCTGCTCCATACAATAGGCTGCTCCGACCACCTCAGGTAACGGGGAACTGCCAGCTCAACAGAATTCACGGCCCTTTTACTTAACCTTCCGTCACGCTTGCATAAGCTAGTGGTGAACACATGATAACGCCCACTATTCATCCGCTTGGATGGCTTTGATAACCCGACCGCTGCTGCTTTGTTGTCCCCTTGACCAGGCTGTTGATTATAGCCGCCTTGACTTCCCCGAAGCCGGAACTTGAACCGCCGCCGGGCCATGAAAGCCGCCGACTGAGCCGCCGCCCGATCCATGATTGCCATCAAACATATTGGAATTCTCGAAAGCCTTCATGATCGCGCAATCTTTCCATAAGTGGGTGGCGGTCGTTTCCGGTGCCGTGTCTCTGCAAGGCTCATTGAGAAGCTACTCAAGAGATGGGCCTGACCCACCAGATCGAGGGGGCGGTTTTCCCTTACGTCTCTGATTGTTACCCTGTGCATTGGCATTGGCCACAAACTCCGGGTTACCCTCCGCCTTACGCTTGCTGTTTCCTTGATTTGTCGGGTTATGCTACTGACCCTTTCCATTGCCGTTCTTCTTTCCCTTCCCTATCTTTTCCTCATCAGACGCGGGATCCTTGGTACTATCAGAATCAGCGTATTTGACTAAAGCCGCCATCAGCATACCCATATCATTGCAATCACGCTTAAGGCGCCCCAGTTTCTGCCTCAGCGGCTCAAAGCGGCAATTCTTCTCCAACATGAGGATTGCAAAGCCGGCATCCATCTTATCAGAGGAATGTATTATTTCCTCGACCTGGCGCACCCAATGAGTTGTGGATTCACCCTCCTCTTGCTTACAATTTGTCAAGTCCACAATCGACATGGATTGCTTGCAAGTGTCTTTGAAGTTCTGGATGAAGCGGGCCTTTAGTTCTGCCCATGAACTAATGGAGTTGGGCGGCAAGCCCTTTAACCAAGACCGGGCCGTTCCATCTAACATCATGGTGAAGTACTTAGCCATTGCTGCATCGCTGACCTCCAACAGCTCCATGGCCATCTCATAACTTTCAATCCATGCTCCGGGCTGTAAATCGGTCGTGTAATTCGGCACCTTCCTGTTGGGGAACGTAGCAGAAATTCAAAATTTTCCTACAAGTCACCATGATCTATCTATGGAGAGACTAGCAACGAGAGAGAGGGGAGTGCATCTACATACCCTTGTAGATCGCTAAGCGGAAGCGTTCAAGAGAACGGGGTTGAAGGAGTCAGACTGCCGTGATCCAAATCACCAGAGATCCTAGTGCCGAACGGACGGCACCTCCGCTGCTCAACACACGTGACAGCCCAAGGACGCCTCCCATGCCTTGATCCAGCAAGGAGAGAGGGAGAGGTTGGGGAAGACTCCTTCCAAAGAGCAGCACAACGGCATGGTGGTGATGGAGGAGCGTGGTATTCCAGCAGGGCTTCGCCAACCACCGCGAGAGATGAGGAGAAAGAGAGGTAGGGCTGCGCCAGGGAGAGGTGGAAACTCATGTGTATGGCAGCCCCAAATCCTCAAGTATATATAGGGGAGAGGGAAGGGGGTGCGCCCCCTCTAGGGTTTTTACCCCAAGGGGTGCGGCAGCCCCAAACCCATCTAGTGTGGCGGCCAAGGGGGGGAGAGGGGAAACTTGCCCCCCAAGCAAGGTGGAGGCGCCCCCCTCCCCAAACCCTAGGCGCCTTGGGCCCTTGTGGGCGCACCAGCCCACCCGGGCTGGTCCCTCCCACACTTGGCCCATGCAGCCCTTCCTGGGCCGGTGGCCCCACTTGGTGGACCCCGGGACCTCCCGGTGGTCCCAGACATTACCGATAAAACCCAAACTTTTCCGTGACCAAAACAGGACTTCCCATATATAAATCTTTACCTCCGGACCATTCCGAGCTCCTCGTGACGTCAGGGATCTCATCCGACTCAACAACATTCAAGAACCACGTATATCTATTCCCTATAACCCTAAGCGCCATCGAACCTTATGTGTAGACCCTACGGGTTCGGGAACCATGCGCATATGACCGAGACATTCTCCGGTCAATAACCAACAATGGGATCTGGATACCCATGTTGGCTCCCACATGTTCCACGATGATCTCATCGGATGAACCACGATGTCAAGGACTCAATCAATCCCGTATACAATTCCCTTTGTCTAGCGGTATTGTACTTGCCCGAGATTCGATCGTCGGTATCCCGATACCTTGTTCAATCTCGTTACCGCAAGTCTCTTTACTCGCTCCAGAACACATCATCCCGTGATCAACCCCTTGATCACATTGTGCACATTATGATGATGTCCTACCGAGTGGGCCCAGATACCTCTCCGTCACACGGAGTGACAAATCCGCCTCGATTCGTGCAAACCCAACAGACACTTTTGGAGATACCAGAGTGCACCTTTATAGCCACCCAGTTATGTTGTGACGTTTGGTACACCCAAAGCATTCCTACGGTATCCGGGAGTTGCTCAATCTCATGGTCTGAGGAAATGATACTTGACATTTAGAAAAGCTTTAGCATACGAACTAAACGATCTTGTGCTAGGCTTAGGATTGGGTCTTGTCCATCACATCATTCTCCTAATGATGTGATCCCGTTATCAACGACATCCAATGTCCATGGTCAGGAAACCGTAACCATCTACTGATCAATGAGCTAGTCATCTAGAGGCTTACTAGGGACATGGTGTTGTCTATGTACCCACACATGTATCTGAGTTTCCTATCAATACAATTATAGCATGGATAATAAACGATTATCATGAACAAGGAAATATAATAATAATAATAACTAATTTATTATTGCCTCTAGGGCATATTTCCAACACTTCCGAGGTCCCTTGAAGTCCTTGGGTAGGCGTACATCACGCAGAGCCGACACCAAACAAGGAACACCGCCGGCTCTAGTAACTACTCCCGCCTCAACGGAAGTCGTCGGATACTCTTTATGAGCCGTCTGTTGAGCTGCTAGCTGAGCCGCCCGCTCGTCCTCCTGACGTATTCGGTCTTGCACCGGGTTATAGCTACCGGGCTAGTTACGACACTGGGCATTGCTTGACAAAGCTTCTGACTCCAGGTGCCTGCTGTAACTCGGACTCCGATTTTGACGAGGCGGTGCTAACCAAGGCGGAGGAGTTGAATGAATCCTGTCCCGGCTGTAAGAATAAGTCTCTTGCTGCGCCAGGGCCGTCTGAACAAGTTCTCTAATCCTCCGGGTCTCCACCGCTGTCGGATCATCACCGTCCACTGGGAGAGCCGCCAAACGCGCCGATGCTGCGATTAAGTTCTCCATGGGGTTGGAAAAGTGACCCGGTGGTATTGGTACATAGCAGGGTGGGGCCATACTCCCATGAGGAGGCGCCATCTCTCGAAGCTGAGCCGGAGCGGAACTGATTTGCTTCGGGCGGGTTGCTAGGGCCGGCACCGGGTGTAGCGAAAAGGTTCCGAGGGTCGTAAACCGGAGGCAAACGGGATTGAGTTTTCCGGTGCGTCCTTCTCATTACCTCATTAGATGCGTTCAGGCTCATATTAAGCCGGAAAGCCTCGACCGAGCTGTTGCGCCACAAGCATCCAAAGCCGCTGCTCAGTAGCTAACCCGGTGTCCTCAGCTTCCAAGGCCTCCTTGGCCCGAGCTATCGCTTCACGCACTGTGCCACCTCCGTTATGCTCATCTTGATTTGCAGGAATAACCGTGGCGGTTAACAGGCCGTAAGCTTATCCATGAGATCCATCAAGATCTCGAGCCGGCGCGACAGGCCTCCGCCCCGGGCCGCCTCCCGACCTCAGATGTTATTGCCGCAGCGGCCGTAGAGTTTTAGCCGGGTTGAGTCCCAGCCATGAAGACTCCTGCCCAGCTTGGCGGCTCATAGGGGTCCGGAATACTGGAGTCGTCGGAACAACCCCCAAGCACGCCATCTTGCACTTGATACAACGAATCTGTTGAACCGGCGGACGAATCACCATCCGAGAGGACGGCCGTCTCACCACCATCTTCAGATCCTTCAGAACGTTCCTCTCCGTGGACGCAGCCCACGAAGACACGCTTCATGACGGGTTGAACTCGGGCGGGTCTCGCACGCTGAGCCGTCTCGGCGAGGTCGGTGCAGTTGTCCGGCTCAGGGCCCGGCTCACCAATCCGGCCGATGAAGATGTGGATTCCGCCGAAGGGGACCCGGTACCCATACTCAATTGATCCGGCATCGGGCCCCAGCCTTCGCCGTCGATGTAGATCTTGCCGCGGCGACTCTTGGTCATCCGCCAACCACGTATCCCTTGAGCCCTTCAAGCTTCCCTTCAAGAACTCAAATCCACCATGCGCCGCCCCACAAAGGTGCCAACCGTCGTGGAATTGTCACGGCAGATGTCCTCTTGCAAGGACTTAGTCGTGAGGCCATCGCAACTAGGAAGCTTAAAGGGTTAATCGACAAAGGACACGAGAGTTATACTAGTTCGCCCCTTACGGTGAAGGTAAGGCCTACGCCTAGTTGGGTTGGTATTGCTTGATGTTTCGATAACCAGGGAGCGAGATACGCTATGCCCGGCTCTCGAGGAGTTATTTCTTGCCCTAAGCCGCCAGCGGGTCGTCCCTTTATATACACGAGTGGCTGCCCTGCGGTCTACAGAGTCCCGGCTGGCTCATAAACAGTGTCCGGCTCGGTGACTAGTTAATTCTACCTTATGATACAAGTCATGTCATCACGACGATCTATCACCATGGGCCTTAAGCCGCATACGGGCCTTAGACTCTCTGTTGAACCGCCATCTTCATGCTTGGCCTCTGGGCTTCTCTTAAGATAGTCTTCTTTGCATAACCCAGCCCCTCCTGGGCGGCTTACTCAAATAGTTATATCCCCAACAATACTGACAGCCCCTAGTCGCTACATGAGCGATTCGGGCATACAAAACATATTATTATTTGAAGGTTTAGAGTTTGGCACATGCAAATTTACTTGGAACGGTAGGTAAATACCGCATATAGGTAGGTATGATGGACACTCATGGAAGAAACTTGGTTCAAGGAATTTGGATGCACAAGCAGTATTCCCGCTTAGTACAAATATTTTGGCTAGCAAAGGATTCTAAATAGCAAGCACCACATGTTGGAGGATCTATAACAATATAACTTCTATACAAATATACCCAAGCATAACTTATTACGTTGTCTTCCTTGTCCAATTTCAACTAATTTGATCAGGTTTGAAAATAATTAATGGGGCTCACAATCATAGAAGATGTCTAAGATAGTATATTTATATGTGAAATCTCTCTTCCTTCAATATTCTTTCATGAATTATTCAAGTGACCAATACAATGTTTGCTAACCTTCAATAAATTTACCACCTCTACTTCCTAGATGTGAAGTCATTACTCCCCATGGGATAAAAAAATGAAACATATATAATTTCAGATTTATGACATTCAAATCATTCAACCATTTACTCATAGGATATAAGTGAAGCACACGAGTAACTCCATAAACTACTCCAAAAAGATATAAGTGAAGATCAATGAGTAGTTAAATAATTATGTAGCTATGTGAAGACTCTCTCTCATTTAAGAATTTCAGATCTTGGTATTTTATTCAAACAGCAAGCAAAACAAAATAAAACAAAATGACGCTCCAAGCAAAACACATACCATGTGGTGAATAAAAATATAGCTCCAAGTAAAGTTACCGATGAACGAAGATTTAAAGAGGGATGCCATCCGGGGCATCCCCAAACTTAGGCTCTTGGTTGTCCTTTAATATTACCTTGGGGTGCCTTGGTCATCCCCAAGCTTAGGCTGTTGCCACTCCTTATTCCATAGTCCATCGAATCTTTACCCAAAACTTGAAAACTTCACAACACAAAACTCAACAGAAAACTCGTAAGGTCCGTTAGTATAAGAAAATAAATCACCACTTAGGTACTATTGTGAACTCATTATAAATTCATATTTGTGTAATATCTACTATATTCGAACTTCTCTATGGCTCATACCCTCCGGTACTACTCATAGATTCATCAAAATAAGCAAACAACACATAGAAAACAGAATCTGTCAAAAACAGAACAGTCTGTAGTAATCTGTATCATTCGAATACTTCTGTAACTCCACAAATTCTGAAATAAATTGGTGGATGTGAGGAATTTGTCTACTTATCATCTGCAAAAAGAATCAACCTAAAATCACTCTCCAGTAAAAAATGGCAGCTAATCTCGTGAGCGCAAAAGTTTCTGTTTTTTACAGCAAGATCGCATAGACTTCACCCAAGTCTTCCCAAAGGTCCTACTTGGCAAAAACACTAATTGAAACATAAAACCACATCTAAACAGAGGCTATATGAATTATTTATTACTAAAAAGGAGCAAAAAGCACAGAACAAAAATAATATTGGGTTGCCTCCCAACAAGCGCTAAAGTTTAACGCCCCTAGCTAGGCATGATGATTTCAAATGATGCTCACATAAAAGATAAGAATTGAAACAGAAAGAGAGCATCATGAAGAATATGACTAGCACATTTAAGCCTAACCCACTTCCTATGCATAGGGATTTTGTGAGCAAACAACTTATGGGAACAATAATCAACTAGCATAGGAAGGCAAAACAAGCATAACTTCAAAATTTTAAGCACATAGAGAGGAAACTTGATATTATTGCAATTCCTACAAGCATATGTTCCTCCTTCATAATAATTTTCAGTAGCATCATGAATGAATTCAACAATATAAACAGCACCTAAAGCATTCTTTTCATGATCTACAAGCATAGAAAATTTACTACTCTCCACATAAGCAAAATTCTTCTTATTCGGAATAGTGGGAGTATCATAAGAGACTCGAATACTACAAATTGTTTCCATATTAAAAGAGTAATGTTCAGAAAAATTGTAATCATAATCATGACAAGTTTTATAAATATAATCATCACTACTTTTTATAGCATAAGTTTCATCACAATAATCATCATAAATAGCAACTTTGTTCTAATCATAATCGATTGAAACCTCTTCCAAGATAGTGGAATCATCACTAAATAAAGTCATGACCTCTCCAAATCCACTTTCATATTCATCACAATAAGATTCAACATCCTACAAAATAGTGGGATCATTACTTCCTAAAGTTGACACTCTTCCAAACCCACTTTCATCAATATAAGCATCATAAGTAGGAGGCATGCTATCATCATAACAACTTTGCATATCAAAACTTGGGAGGCTAAAAATATCATCTTCATCAAACCTAGCATCCCCAAGCTTGGGACAATCATTAATTGCAGCAAATATATTCTCAAACATGTCATTCTCATCAAACATAGCATCCCCAAGCTTGGGCCTTTTCATATCATAAGCATAATCACTCTCATCATTAATAGTATGGATAGCACCAATAGTATAGCAATTATCATCATCACAATGAGTAGTAGGAGCAACATCATTGCGGAGGGATACCTTTATGCCTTTGCTTCTCCGTCTTTTCTTTTTCTTGTTCACATCATGTGTGGGTTTAACCCTCTTTTTGAGCTCCTTATTAATGAGATTGGTTGAATAGAAAGCTCCTCCTAGTTACCTGATTCATCATAAGAAATAATAGGAGGATATTGGGAAGTCTCTTCCCTTTCATTAGAATTCTCTTCATCTTCTATTTGCTCTCTTTTCTTTATGTAATTGGCAATATAAGGATTTTCAATGCAATTCACTGCACAATAGGTATAAATTTCCTCTATATCAATATCAAGAAATTTCTTAAGGTTAAATTCTGGAATATGCTTAGTTAAACATTTCATTTCTTCATAACCCAAAAGCAAACTTAGTTCATTATGATGTGCAAGGGAAATCAGGTCATCACAATTTTTGGACACTATTCGATCATGAAACAATTTGCATCGGAGATTTAAATGACACTGTTAATTGCAAAGTTCACAAGTACGGTAAAGATATTTTAAATTTTCAGCACTCACATCTAGCCTTTCTTGCAACCATTTAGTTTCTAAATGCTTATGCCTCTTGCAAAATCTATCCTCTCTATTTGGTGTGTACTTGCAAACTCTATGCACTCCACAAAAATTGACATGCTTATACGAGACATTTTCATCATGACTAGTGCAATCATCATTAGTACTATGGATATTCAAAGAGTTCATACTAACAACATTACAACCACGTTCATCATTCAAAGATTTAGTGCCAAACATTTTATAGACTTCTTCTTCTAGCACTTGAGCACATTTTTCCTTTCCATCATTCTCACGAAAGATATTAAAAAGATGAAGCATATCAGGGAAACTCAATTCCATTTTTTTGATTTTCTTTTATAGACTAAACTAGTGATAAAACAAGAAACAAAAAGATTTGATTGAAAGATCTAAAAATATACCTTCAAGCACTCACCTCCCTGGCAACGGCGCTAGAAAAGAGCTTGATGTCTACGACGCAACCTTCCCCTTGTAGATGTTGTTGGGCCTCCAAATGCAGAGGTTTGTAGGACAGTAGAAAATTTCCCTCAAGTGGATGACCTAAGGTTTATCAATCCGTGGGAGGCGTAGGATGAAGATGGTCTGTCTGAAACAACCCTGCAACCAAATAACAAAGAGTCTCTTGTGTCCCCAACACGCACAATACAATGGTAAATTGTATATGTGCACTAGTTCGGCGAAGAGATGGTGATACAAGTGCAATACGGATGGTAGATATAGGCTTCTGTAATCTAAAATTATAAAAACAGCAAGGTAACTAATGATAAAAGTGAACACAAACGGTATTGCAGTGCGTTGAAACAAGGCCTAGGGTTCATACTTTCACTAGTGCAAGTTCTTTCAACAATAATAACATAATTGGATCATATAACTATCCCTCAACATGCAACAAAGAGTCACTCCAAAGTCACTAATAGCGGAGAACAAACGAATAGATTATGGTAGGGTACGAAACGACATGTTCGATGTAGCAAATGAAAAAGCTGGTTCCAGCAAAAAAAATGTGCTGGTTCCAGCAGCAAAAAATGTCGCCATCGTGTTCTCAATGTTGGTACTAGCATCCACGCCCGTGGTCACAGCCCCATGGATTCCTGGTTCCAGCACGACACAACCGCAATCGAAGCATATCTCAAATGCCGGTTCCAAAGATTCGTGCCATGTGGTCGCAGCTTCATGGATGTCCGGTTGCAGCAAAATCTTACTCAAGGCTGCAGCTCAAGTCGCCCATGCCTGTTGTAGCAATTAAGAGCATATGCTGGTGTGTCATTTGAAGCTTTTTCTCACAACGGCTGAAGCTTTTTCAATACAGGTTGAAGCTTTTTTAGTAGGTTGAAGCTTTTCACCATGTCGATTGAAGCTTTTTCCATCTACAGTCAAAGCTTGTTCCATAAATGGTTGCAACTATTTTCGTCTTGCAGTGCCTAAGGTTGAAGTTTTTTTCTTAACAGTTTGCCGGTGGCTGGTTGAATATTCCCCTGTTGATGGTTGAAGATTTTTTGATCTAGCCTTGAAGCTTTTTTGTCAATGGTTGCAACACTCGCCATCTCTGCCGCCTTTCTGTTTTCATTCATCGGTTCCAGCTTTTGATTCATCAGTTGTAGCATTCTACTCAGTCTGATGCTTCATTTTTGCAGCAGGAGTAATACTCTATGTGGGCTGGGGGTAGAAGAAAGGTAATTAAGGGAAGAAAAAAGAAGGGTCATCGCGTAGAGCCCACCACGTACGGGAGTCTTCGAGCGGGAGTAGTTTGCGTGGGCCTGCGAAGGCAGTGTGGCTTGGACCATGTGGTGCGCACTGTGCGTGTGAGAGCAACGCGTCCGGCCGAAAGTTACGCCGGCGCGCCGGTTTCAAGCGTTTACCTTCTTTTATCTTTCGTAACCATATACATATGTCATGTGACCACAGTAGTTATCATAATCTGAAATGAATAGCTATATAGATTGCTAAACTTACACTAGTCTTGCGCTCCCAACTTGGGCAAAATAAGCCACCGCATCCTGGCTCAGAGTATGTTTTCTTACTCAAAATTCAGTGGGAAAAACAATAAAACTAGTGCATACATGTAGGAGAGTGATTTTCTATTATGCATGTAATATTCCAGTCATGTATGCATCACGTCATTACTTTGAGATCTGTGCTACATTTTTTTTTTGGCAAATTTTACCATGTTTCAAAGTACTAGATAATGGTTTCATTGGATTCATTTCTTGTTTCAATCTGCACCGTCATGTTTCATGTGTAGCAGCAAATCCACTCTAAAACAAGTGCACTCATACTTGTTGGTGCACAAAGAAACGTTATGATACACTACGGAAAAAACAAAACCCAATGAAAATCGTAAATACGAAAAAACAAAAGAAACCTTGCGACAAACCCAAAAGCATGGCACAAATCTCAAAGAACTGACCGACTATTGGCAACACCGGTGGAAAAAATCGACAAAACCGAAAACAGATTATGTGAGGTGGAGAGATAGCAGGGGAAAGAAATGACGGACGACACAACCATAAGTATCATTTAGGCGCGCAAAAAAATTTGAGGTGAATTTTTTTTAAGTTGGAGAAAAAAGGGAGTTGATGGTGATGCTATATTGCCACCTCTCTTGTTATACGAGACATGTGGGATATAAGTGAAAAATGGTAGGTTTTCATTTTTCAACGTATAAATTATGATGTATGACACTATCATTTACAGATATGTGACCATATATGACACAAAAAATTAGGTGTGCCATGGTAGGGAAGTGGGTAGGTACATTCAAGATATATTGCCTTCCATCATTTGCATGTATATCCATGTATGATCACAAAGAAATTATGAGTGTCACTGTAAAAAGAGGAAATTAGTAATGAGTTATTGGCTATTTAATGATGATTAATTGCTACAATTTTCATGAATCAACTCATGGGTGGATGGTTAGGAGGACAGTGGTACACAGCCCACCAGGGTTCAAGTCCTAGACTTAGACACCGGTGCTCGCATTTTCCTGGATTAATTTCAGAACTTCCGGTGATGTGCGTTCAGTTGGAGGTGACCTTCTCATAACCTACAAAGGTGTCTGTAGTGACTTCGTCAATCTCAAGATGATGTGCCGGCTCAATCTCTCAGAGGTGCTCATAAGGGTAGGGGTGTGTGCGTGCGTTCATAGGGGTGAGTGTATGTGCATATATATGAGCGTTTACGTCTGTGTTAAACAACCAAGTTGCTAATATCTTCTCCACAAACGAGGGTTAAAAATATGACATGATTGTGAACTTGAATTAGCAGGATATGTGTGTTCTTCATTTCAACTAGTAAAGTAGGGTATAATACCTTACTAGCAAGACCCACTCCTTTGGTAATTCCATCAATAACAACCTTACCAAAAACTCTTAGTTCTGTTAACCCTCTTATACCAAGGGTAAAGACCCTAGTATAGAAAATATCTATATAACAACAATTATTGGACCAATATATATTACTTGCTAAAGGAATAGTTTTTGTTAATTTCATTTGTAAAAGAGTTTATTAAATCCAAATTATGAAAAATGAATAAGTGGGTTCTTCTCCACATGCAACTAGGGAGACTAGATTGCATCTACTCCACTCATCGTCGCCATGGTGCGCCACCGAGGAAAGTGCCGGAAGTGGCAGGGAGGCCCTTTCGAGTTGTGGTGCCCTGGTGGGGCACATGATATGGTGGGGAGGGTTGGATGCTTCTCGTGCTACCATGTGTGCATCGGCGGCTACAACGATTGGTCCGACAAATTCTCCTTCGACACAAGCAACGTAGGACTTTTCCCGAACACGAGACGGCTAAAAGACGTGAGTACAAAACAGGCATTATCAGCGGCCACCTGATGTCTACTACACAACCTTCTTCTTGTAGACGTTGTTGGCCCTCTAAGTTCAGAGGTTTGTAGGACAGTAGCAAATTTCCCTCAAGTAGATGACCTAAGGTTTATCAATCCGTGGGAGGCCTAGGATGAAGATGGTCTCTCTCAAACAACCCTGCAACGAAATAACAAAGAGTCTCTTGTGTCCCCAACACACCCAATACAATGGTAAATTGTATAGGTGCACTAGTTCGGCGAAGATGGTGATACAAGTGCAATATGAATGGTAGATATAGGTTTTTGTAATCTGAAATTATAAAAACAGCAAGGTAACTAATGATAAAAGTGAACACAAACGGTATTGCAATGCGTTGAAACAAGGCCTAGGGTTCATACTTTCACTAGTGCAAGTTCTCTAAAAAATAATAATATAATTGGATCATATAACTATCCCTCAACATGCAACAAAGAGTCACTCCAAAGTCACTAATAGCGGAGAACAAACGAAGAGATTATGGTAGGGTACGAAACCACCTCAAAGGTATCCTTTCTGATCGAGCTATTCAAGAGTCCGTAGTAAAATAACACGAAGCTATTCTTTCCGTTCAATCTATCCTAGAGTTCGTACTAGAATAACACCTTAAGACACAAATCAACCAAAACCCTAATGTCACCTAGATACTCCAATATCACCTCAAGTATCCGTGGGTATGATTGTACGATATGCATCACACAATCTCAGATTCATCTATTCAACCAACACAAAGTACTTCAAAGAGTCCCCCAAAGTTTCTACGGAGAGTCAAGTCAAAAACATGTGCCAACCCCTATGCATAAGTTCATTGAACACGCAAGTTATTCACCAAAACATACATCAAGTAGATCATGTGAATATCCCATTGTCACCACAGATAAGCACGGCAAGACATACATCAAGTGTTCTCAAATCCTTAAAGACTCAATCCGATAAGATAGCTTCAAAGGGAAAACTCAATCCATTACAAGAGAGTAGAGGGGGGGGAGGATAGGCTTGATACTCTATCCGATAAGATAACTTCAAAGGGAAAACTCAATCCATCATAAGATCCAACTATAATAGAAAAGCTCGCGATACATCAAGATCGTGCCAAATCAAGAACACGAGAGAGAGAGAGAGAGAGAGAGAGAGAGAGAGATCAAACACATAGCTACTGGTACATAACCTCAGCCCCGAGGGTGAACTACTCCCTCCTCGTCATGGAGAGCGCCGGGATGAAGATGGCCACCGATGAGGATCCCCTCCGCAGGTGCCGAACGGGCTCCCGAGAGGTTTTTGGTGGCTACGGAGGCTTGCGGCGGCGAAACTCCCGATCTATTGTGCTCCTCGATGTTTTAGGGTATATGGACATATATAGGCGAAAGAAGTCGGTCAGGGGAGCCACGAGGGGCCCACTAGGGTGGGGGCGCGCCCAGGGGGTAGGGCGCGCCTCCCTGCCTTTTGGCTTCCTCGTTGCTTCCCTTACGTACACTCCAAGTCTCCTGGATTGCTTCCGTTCCAAAAATAACTCTCCCGAAGGTTTCATTCCGTTTGGACTCCGTTTGATATTCCTTTTCTTCGAAACAGTGAAATAGGCAAGAAAACAACAATTTGGGCTGGGCCTCCGGTTAATAGGTTAGTCCCAAAAATAATATAAAAGTGCTTAGTAAAGCCCATAAACATCCAAAACAGATAATATAATAGCATGAATGCTTAATAAAATATAGATACGTTGGAGACGTATCACCACCGGAGGCGGTAGTAACCAAGTTTATGAAAGCCGCTTGTAATATATAGAGGCGCAGGCGGTTTACATTACTATAGATAGCTTTCCAGGCAGCTAGAACAACACAACTGCCAGGAAGAAACATTAGTGTCGGTTGCTAATTTGTAACCGCACTTTACGCTTAATGCCACCACCTGCATCTGTTTTATTAAATCCGGGGAGGATAGGCTTGCTACTCTATTTTCTCTACCATTTTCCCTTGCCCTCCCCATTCCATGGGCAAATCCTTCCACCCATCCCTCGTGGCACTCCGCCCTTCCGCGGCGGCACGATGGTCATCCATCGTAGGCGGCATGGTGGGTGGACGATCTGCCCGTCCATGGCAACCATGTGGCCGATCCGCTCATTCATGGCGATGTGGCTGATCAGACCATCTCAGGCAGCGCGGTGGCACATCCACCAATCCACGGTGGCACAATGGATGATCTGCCCATCCGAGGCGGCGCAATGGAAGCTCCACCCATGCGCGGTGTCACGGTGGCAGATCTGCCTTTTGGCGCCTGCCCGATGGTGCAGTGGCAGATCTGCCCGTTGGCAGCTTCCCGGCGACGCGGTGGCTCTCTGGGGATTGGATTGTCACTGCTGCTGACCTCCATAGAGGTCTTCGAATCTCCGGCATGGTGAGTTCACAAATGTTTCACCATAGATTATATAATTATGTGTGTTTAGTTGCTGCTTCTAGGGTTTGCGAATGTATGCTTATATCTTTTTGTAGGATTAGTTGCTGCTTACATAAATATGTTTCGCCATGGATTATATATTTTTGTATGTTTAGTTGCTACTTCTAGGGTTGGCGATTGTATGCTTATATCCTTTTGTATGATTAGTTGCTAGTTATATAATTATGTTTCATCATGGTTTATATATTTCTATGTGTTTAGTTGCTGCTTCTAGAGTTGCCAACTGTATACTTATGTTTATCTCAATGTTTCCTTTAAATTTCATTCGCGTGACTGGTTAAGAAATGAAATGACAACCCCCATGGAATTGTATGAGAAGTGTTGAATAGTAGTTCTATGTGAATTTTGGTATCATGACTGATTACAAAATGGAATGGCTGCTCATGAAGATCTTGGAGGTCGTTAGAAATACAAATTGGTTTCTAGCCGTCCACGCATTAGAGACGGTTTACCAAAACAAACCGCTTACACGCCCGTGCTGTTTCAAGTATTAGTGACACGGGCTTTGAGGTGTAACCTAAAACCGCCTCCGGCCCATCTACAAAAAACGTCTGCGATGCTCGTGTTTCTACAAGTGAGATGCTCTGGCTGGACATGCTTGTAAAGAGGGTGGTGGACTACATGTAAGATTCGGTTGAAGCAACATCACCGCTTTGTATGTCGTTAACTTGGTGATGGTGTTGACTCGATGTTTCACTTCGGGGGTGATAGCATCCCATGTTTACTGGTTGAACCTGACAACATCAATTATTTGTTAGGTATTATGCTGCTCTGTTGGCAGATTGTGGTCCACAGTGATAAGATTTTTGTGCGACTAAGAATGTGTTGTTGTGCGAATGGTCCAAAGCTGACATCACATTTTTCTTCTGATATTGACATGTAGCATTATTTTTAATTGTATAGTTGTGTGCACGGGACAGTGGAATCATAAGTCCAAAACCGCGTAATAAATCTCATGTCGTAGTGAAAGCTCACTTCTATGAGTGCTAGTGGCATGGGTGTGCGCGTACCTGGTGTACGTCCCTACTGTGTCCTAAACAATAGAGCAAAAGTGCAGTCTTATCTGCTACACCGGTGTAGTGTGGATGTCCGTGGTGTGTGTCCCCACTGTATCCAAAAGAGCAAAAGTGTGCACTTTGTTTCCATGGCTATGGAAGGATCTGCCATGACATCCTTCATAGCATCATGACTGGAGCTGACCTAGACTGCTCTTTACACATTCCTTGATATCTTGTAATCCCTGTGGGGAGTTTATTATCGTACTTAAGTGCTTAAGATGACGGTGCACGCGCTAAAGAAGCTAGTGGTCAATAGTTTATTATTAGTAGTACTGGTGGCTGTTCTCTCTATTTTGTTTATGTGATCTTTCTTGGTATATCTTGTACTCGAGGTTTTGGATGCAAGTGCATATTGAGGTATCATAGATTGATGTGATCAACTGCATCACTCCCAGGCGCTGCTTTAGCCGTGAGATTCGTAGGATGCTAAGATGTTTGTACACGATCCACAACAGAGAGAATTCTTTAGGTTATCCACCCCTTGAATTTGCACTTGTACCTCAGTTGCACACTGCTGCTGCTAAGCAGCTAAATTATTGCATTGCATGTATAGATAGAGCGGGTATAGGGAGTGCACTCACCAAGATAACGGATGACGAAGATATGGATAAGCCTATCTGGTAGTAAAAGTTCACGTGTGCATGTGTATTACGTTGTATGGGTCCCTACTGCCCAATAAAAAAGGCTGAAACCATAATTGAATATTTATTAGCAATGCCTAATTGAGATGAAAGTGCTACCTTGGAATGAGCTACTTAACCGGTTGAATAACGTTCATCTCATGGAGGCCAGGACGAGTTTTGCAGTAACCTTCTCATAACGGCACATTCTTGGTTAGATCATAACTTGGAGTTATGTACATCTATATGCTCATTTTTATAAAAATAAATGATCTGCGATGATAGGTTTGTGGTGCGATTGAGGATAAAATGACACCAGATTTTTCTTTACCAATATTGATGCTTAGCATTATTGTCAATAATGTCATAGTTGTTTGTATGGTATGTCAGATCACTGCACCGAAGTCCATGAAACCCTCTGTCCTAGTAAAAGCTCACGTATCATAGTTGTGAGCGCTAGTGGTATGACGTACGTGATGTCTGACCTTACCATGTCGTAGACAATGGAGCAAAAGCGCGATGTTATCTACTACTGCAACAGAGGTTGGTGGGTTTACGTGGTGCACGTCCCCATTGTATCCAAAGGGAAAAGAGCAAAATGGCGAGCTTTGTTTCCTTGGCTATGAAATGATCTACCATAGCAATCGTGACTGATGCTAATGTGGATTGCTTTTTCCTACATATTTATTGAGTGCTTAAGATGACAAGTAGTCAAGTCGGCAGTACTAAATCACACGGTGATTGAGTAGTTAGTAGAGGTAGTGCCATGTTTTGTTTATTTGCAGTTTCGTGGTATCTTGTAGACAAGGTTGGTTGTAAGATGATTGGCTGAGAGAACGTGTTTTCTAAACGATCCAGAATAGAGTGAGTTGTTTAGTTTATCCTTCATGTAAAGTTGCATCAAGCATTTAGGCATCTCCAACGCTGACTAGTAAATGGACAACGCAAATGTCTGTTTTTATGTCCAGAGATGATCCACGGGCGTGGTGTGTGACTTTACCATGTCATCTACTACTGCAATAGAAGAGGCTGGGCTTATGTGGTGCATGTCCCCACTGTATCCAAAGGGATAAGAGCAAAAGTGTGAGCTTCCTTTCCTTGGCTACGAAATGATCTGCCATGGCATCATGGCTGGCGCTAATGTGGATTGCTTTTCTTACATATTTCTTGAGTGCTTAAGATGACAAGTAGTCAAGTGGGCGGTACTAAATCACATGGTTATTGGTAGTAGTTAGTAGCAGTAGTGTCGTATTTTGTTTATTTGCAGTTTCGGGTATCTTGTATATAAGGTTGTAAGATGATTGGCCACGAGATTGGGAGGATACTAATTAACGAGTTTTCCAGATGACCCAGAACAGAGTGAGTTGTTTAGTTTATCCATCCTATAAAGTTGGGTCAAGCAGTTTGGGCATCTCCAACACTAACCCGTAAATGCACATCGCGAATGTCCGTTTCTATGTCCGGAGGTGATCCACGGACATGGTGTGTGACCTTACCATGTCATAAATAATGGAGCAAAAGCGTGATGTTATCTACTACTGCAACAGATAAGGGTGGGTTTATATGGTGCATGTCCCCACTGTATCCGAAGGGAAAAGAGCAAAAGCATGAGGTTTGTTTCCTTGGCTACGGAATGGTCTGCCACGGCATCGTTGGTGACGCTGATGTGGATTGCTTTTCTTTCATACTTCTTGAGTGCTTAAGATGACAAGTAGTCAAGTGGGTGGTACTAAATCACACGGTGATTGATAGTAGTTAGTAGCAGTAGTGCTCTATTTTTTTATTTGCAGTTTCGTGGTATCTTGCAGACAAGGTTGATCGTAAGCTGATTGGCCGAGAGATTGCAAGGATACTAACGAGTTTTCTAAATGATCCAAAACAGACTAAGTTTTTTTAGTTTATCTATCCTCTAAAGTTGCGCCAAGCAATTAGACCTGAGACTCAGAAAGTGCACCAAAGTAAATACTATGTTGGTCGGAGCGTACCTCTCAATAGGGATTTAGAACAAAGTTACTTGGGTACTGGCTAATATCTTTCTTATTATCATAAATATAAACACTAGTCAATGTCGTGTTTTGCAAACATCATGCTTTAAACATAATGTTCTTTTTACATGATTCAGAGTAGAGTTAATATATTCCCCTGCGGCCTCCACACATGCGTTGATATTCAGAGCAGTGGCCTTCACACATGCGTTGATAGGCCCGAGGAAAGAAGGGCAAGTATCTTATTTTAGCACACACTATATACGAAAATCCATTGGCGTGGACAAGCTCGCGCGCTCACGTTATCACGAGGCGTTCGTTCGCATATAGATACGGGACGTGTGATGGTACACCTGCGTACAAGGTGAAATTTAATGCGCGTACGCGACGGCAAGAGACGCCGTGAGAATCGATGGAGGTTGCAGACGTTTAAGCGGTGACGACGGTGTTTCCTGCGGGCCGTTGTTCACTGTTTTGGCACCAATATGTACCGGAGTATGGAAACGGGCCCAGCCCGTAGGCATGCATAGACTATTCTACGGTCCGGGTGATCAGTGGAACATCAGAGTTTAAGAAAACGTTTTGGGACCCACCAACGGCATGCCTAATGCTGGGCTTAATGTGCTCCCGGTGTGAGAACATCATTTTTACTTTTTATTTTATACTCGTACGAGGGGCAGTTTGAGGGAGTGTTTGGTTGAAATTCAAATAGTATATCAACTACTGCCAGCGTATTAGTGGCCATGTTTTTAATTTAGTCAGGAAGATTGTTTTTAGCAGATACAGTATGTCAACACGGGTAAAAAGAGATTACAAGGCGGCCGTAAGTGTTTCTGTAAGAACGTGACAACGCGGCTGCACAGACCCAGCAAATCCCTTGCTTTTGCTTATGGCGTTTTGGCTCACATGTTAATTGTTAAAAAAATGGTCTAAATGGTTTCAATAAATTCCGACTTATTTTTATAGATTTCCACATTAGTGGTGCAAGCATCCATGAATTTTTTCATGCAAAGTGGAGCAGCCGTGTTTCGTGGTGAAGAAAACAAATTGAGAAAAGTATACTTTTCGTCCCTCAATTCTTGGCGGAGTCTAGACTTGGTCCCTCAACTCTAAAATCGGACAACTTGCACCATTAACTTCTGAAACCGGACAAGATTCATCCCTGGTCACGGTGTTGACCGGTTTTCGTGTTGTCCCACCCCGGTTTTGACCGTTCCGACTCAAATTTGCCGACCTTTTCCAAGTCAACGTAATGTTTTCAAATTCGGTTACTTTTTTCAAATACGTGAACCTTTTTAAAATTTGTGTACTTTTTTTAAATCTGCGTACTTTTTACAAGTTCATGTACCTTTTCAAATATGCGTATTTTTTGAAAGTTCATTTAGTTTTTTAAGTTCATTTAATCTTACAAAATTGATGTACCTTTTCATATCCGTTTACACTTTTTTGAAAGAGTTCATGAATTTGAAAATTTTATACGGACTTGAAAAAAGTACGCGGATATGGACTTCTTTTACGCAAAAATACGTGGATTTCAAAAATTATTTCAACTTGAAACAAGTACGTGAATTTCAAAAAATTTAATGGATCATAAAAGGAACACGGATTTGAAAAAAATGCGGACTTTGAAAACATGTGGATTTGAAATAAGTATGCGGATTTCAAAAACAGTTCATGGCTTTGAAAAATACTTGGATTTGATAAAATTACACAAACTTGGGAAAAATACGGGGATTTAGAAAAAAAAAGTACGTAAATGTTAAAAAATCATGGATTTGAAAAAGTACATGAATTTCAGAATAGTTCGCTGATTTGAAAAAAGTATGATTATTTTTGTAAAAAAATACGCGTCCTTGAATGAACTACGCGGAGTTGAAAAGTGTATGTGAATTTCAAAGGGTTCACGGGTATAAAAGAAATTACAGGAATATGAGTGAGCACGGGTAAAAACCGGGGTGAGTCAAGACCAAAACCGGTCAAAACCGAGTCCGGGGACGAACCTTGTCCAGTTTCGGTAGTTGGGGGTGCAAGTTGTCCGGTTTTGAAGTTGAGGGACCAAATTTAGACTTCACCAAGAGTTGAGGGACGAAAACTATATTTTTCTCAAACAAATTTAGTGTGACATTTTGTGGTAACAGTTGGCATTCTTTTTTTTTTCCACAAAAAATGTTTTGTCCTTTTCCCTACAAATTGGCAGATAGCATTTGCATGAGACGGAGAACATATAGATATTTTTTTGAATTATTTGGTTGTTTGGAAAAAATCTCCTTGTACCAAATGAATTAAACAAGCGGTTCAAAATCAAAGCAAAGATCATTGGAGCAAGCCAAGCAAAGGGAAATCTTTTTACCACCTGGACCTTTGATCGAGAGCGTGATATGATGGAAAAATTGCCCACTTCACATAAGTGGGAAGTTTTATTTTCTGGATGAGCTGGTTTATGGGACTTGACAGAATAATAGAAACAAACACAAGGTTGACCAGTCATCCAGGTGAACAACTAGAGAGCTGTGGCATAATCTAATCAACAGTGGCGCAGCTGACGGACACTGTTCTATACCGTCCGAACAAACCAGTGCCAATGGAACAGCATAATCGTCAGTCGTTAGTTGCACGTTATTTTACACGCCTCGCTGAGAACTCCACCGTTTTCACGGGCGTACTCGACCTGTTTTCATATCCTCGCATTGAATACAGCCTGCAACGCGTCGTTCAATCGTTCGGCCAGCTATCAGGAGCGCGCGAGCCCGTCCATACCATCGCCACTCTCACATTATATAGTTATTTCGTTTTTAAAGGGTTTACAAAGAGTTATTTGACTTGCCTTTCCTATAAAGATACACCTAACAAATATCGTACTTCTAACGAAATATTCCCAATGACTAATGGCATGCATTTGGTACCTTAAATGAACAGAGCTGAGGATATGTCCATGGATGGTTGTGCATCGGTTGTTAATATTTCGAATATAACTTGGCGATGTTGAATATTAAGGACTTTAGCACATACTAGAAGTGTTGTCCGCGCTTCGGCGCGCTGGTTTTTCCTCTGCACATGTCCTGCCACACGTGGACCATGATGGAGCAGGTCGGACCTAGGCCGTGATGTGATAGACATAGCCTCCTTACTCCATCCACGAGTGCTTATCTCGCGATACAGCACATCATATGATATGTTGATCCTGTACTTTTCGAGCGTTGGATCTGTACTGGAGGGACATGACAGAGCTGCCTCCCATTCCACTGCATAATATGCATAATGCACCCTAGACTATCTTGTAATTGAGCAACAAGTCTTGTTCCCTTCGTCCCGTTCGCCGGTCATGCTCGTTCCAGCCGCCGCCGCCGCTGGGCACATGGGGGTGGTTTCACCCTATTCATTTCATCCCCGCTTGCCGAGTCTGTTGCTCAGATCTGATTTGAACTCTCTAAAGTACCGAGGAAGCCGAGATAACCTCTCTCCACCGCCACTAGAGCCGGAGAATGTACACAACAAGGATCAGGCAGGAGGCAGCGCAATCTTGTTTGTTGCATTCTGGGCCATTTTTCAGTTGTCCGATTTCTTGATTTTACTTTGGTTTTAGCACTGCATGTCGGCGCTGGGGGAGTCGGTGTCGTTTGGGTGATTCCTCTCGGAGCCGCTGGAGTGGGGTACCATGGCGCAAGTCCAAGCTGTGCCGCTGGCTACCATGGGACATGTCCAATCATCACCATAGGCTAAGAAGAATCTATCGGTACAAGGCAAGTTATATGCGTCGGTTGCAGCGGGGAGCTCGATCTGCATCCTCCAAATGTGTTTGATATGTGCATTGGCGGTTCTCGACCAGCCCAGAGTTGTACTCCATGCTTGTCGGCGGTCCATTCCTCGGTAAGTGCAACACATATCGAAGGTGTCGAGATCTATCTGGTTAGTTCATCCTCTAATCTCATAGTGTTTGACCAACAATTAAATTCCAAGATATATTTTCGATAAAGGGAATATATTAATATCAAGAAGATACCAATTACACCCAGCCTCTACAACAACAAAATGTACACCTAGACATTGAGGATGCACACAGAAAAAAGGAGAAAAAAAGAAAAAGAAAAAAGCCTTGACACAGTGACCAGTCACTCACAATAGCACCACACTAAGGGCATCTCCAGCCGGCCCCCAAGAAGCCTCCCCAAGCCATTTTTTGGGCGCCGGCGGCAAAAAATCCTCCCACTCACGCCCCCAAAGCGTCATTTTTCGCCGGATTTATAGAAAAATAGCGCCGGTAGTACCACCCCGAACCCAGCTCCCCGGGGGGCAGCTGGGCGTGCCGGCGCCACTTTTTTGCCTCCTGTGGCCCACCTGCAGCCACTCCCCGTCGCTTTCTCCACTTTCTCCTCGCAGAGCCCCCACCTTCCCTCTCTCTCCGTCTGCTTTCTCTCTCGCCATGCCCGGTGCCTTCCCGCACCCCCGCCACTGTCGCCACAAGGCGCCTGCCAGTGCCTTCCTCGCAGCTCAGCCAGCCAGCGTCGCCCGCCACATGCCCGCCAAGCCATCTGCGGCCGCGTCCGCTGGTCGCGCCCCTCCCGCCACCGACCTCCACCCCTCAGGCCGCGCCACCCGTCTGCCAGCGCGCCTGCCTCCCCAACCAGCCAGCTGCCGCCCGCTACCCCTCGCACGGGCGAGGGAGGTGCATGACGGTGAGGGCAGGACGACGAGGGAGGCGCAGGACGGCGAGGGAGGTCGAGGGAGGTGCAGGACGGCGAGGGCAGGACGGCGAGGGCAAGGCGCGAGCAGGCCACGGAGGGCGCGCGTGTGCAGGTCCCTTCCTCCTCCTCCCTCCTCTCCGTCCTCGTCGGCGCCGGCCACGGAGATGCCATGTAGCCGGGCTGGCGCTGCCAGCGCCTCTTCCTCCTCCTTCCTCCTCCCTCTCCTCGCTCGTTGACCTCATGGGCGTGTGGCTGCACATGCCGTGCCAAGGAGGGATGGTGGTACGCGGCGGCGAGGCCCGTGCCAAGGAGTGTGCGGCGGACGGTGGCAGGCGTCCTCGATGGTGCTGGAGACGGTGTCGAGCTGCGGTGCCGCCACGCGTCCTCGAAATGCGTCTTGGGTGGGGGGACGGCTGGGAAAAATTTCGTCCCAGGGTCAAAATCTTCGCCGGCAGCCCCCCAGGCGGCGAAAAAAACGCCTCCTGGGGAGGCCAACGGCTGGAGATGCCCTAACCACCAAGGACATCACCCGGCAAAAGAGTTCCTCCAAAGGTGATGCCTCCAAGAAGGGAATAGAGCACAAGCACCGTCATCACACGATCAATGATCTTAGATTTTCACCCTGGTGCGACAAGTAATTCCGAACGGAGGGAGTACATGTGATAGGTAGGGCGTTCACAAAATGTGGTCTTGATGAACATGATGACTTGAATCGACAAGCACGCTTAATTTTTTTCTTTTTTACGGAAAAACTTTCAATCTATTCATCTTCAATCATGGCAGTACAACAAACACCCGAAATAAAAATTACATTCAAATCCGTAGACCACCTAGCGACAACTACAAGCACTGAAACGAGCCGAAGGCACGCTACCATCATCGCCCCTCCATCGCCGGAGTCAGGCATAATTTATTATAGTAGACAGTCGGGAAGTCGTCGTGCTAAGGCCTCATAGGACCAGCACCCCAGAACAACAACCGCCGCCAATGAAGAATAACATAGACCAAAAGGATCCAAACCGAAGACACACGAACGTAGACGAAGAATGACGAGACCCGAGCAAATCCACCAAAGATAGATCTGCCGGAGACACACCTTCACACGCCCACCAACGATGCTAGACGCACCGTCAGAACAGGGGCTGGGCGAGGAGACCCTTATTCCATCTTCAGGGAGCCAACGCCGTTTCACCTTCCTGAGCAGGACACAAGCCCTAAAAGGATTGAAAAATATGACTAACAACAGAGTCCTCCCGCCGACCCTTGCCAGGATCCACCGCGCCTCCACAGCCCTAGGGCCACCGGAGATTAGGCGGACCTGCGTCGGCGCCGGCGAGAGGCACGAACCCTAACTTTCTTTCTTGAGGAGGAGGAGGAGGCAAATATGTGATCCTTGGGATTTTTTTTATCTGACTTAAACATGCTTAATTTGGTATTGTGATTATTTCTTTTCATTGGGTTTTTTATATTTGACATCCGCACCTCAAGCAGCATGGCTCATAATCTAAAAGCCCCGACTCCCAGCCGCATCTCTGGGAGGTAATTGCACCAGTGGTGCTTGAAATTGTCATATATATTTATTTTAGTGCCTGAACTTGAAAAATACATCTAATTGGTTCTAAAACTTGGCACAGACATGCAAATACGGTGAAAGTTCCATTCATAGATGTATAATGCGCCGACGTGACACCGCATATGGCTGACATGGCATGGGGCCCATTTATAGTGACGAAGAGAATTTACTTGAATGCTATATATGTCTATGACTTGTGGGTCCCCTCCTGTCATACAGAAGAAAAATTAACATAACAATATGCAGAACAACGGATTCGAACAAGAGAACCGCCGCTCAGGAGAGAGCTGTGCTGCCCACTACACAAACTAGGATTTGATGCAAAGTGAGGCCTCTCGCCCTCAATGTATCCTATACAGAAAATGCATGAGTCCCTTATATGGACTGCAGCCAGTGGCCCCATTTTGAACTCGTCATTTAAAAAAAATGTAAAACATCTGTAAATCGTAATCATAATAATAAAAGTTACATTCGAATATTCGTGTGCTATTAATAAAATAATTTCAGACGATACAAGGTTTTGATACACGCATGGCTTATATTTCAATTATACTCGTACAAAAATATGGATAACAACATTTACTAAGTACTTATGAAGGCACCTTGGTGTACACTTTCACTCAATACTTATAAGCATATCTTTTATATAATGTAAATATAATCCACAAGTGAATGTTCATATAAACATTTTATATTTGAAATTACGACTATTTTTTAATTATACAAACATTTTATTGAACAAACATACTTATAAATTAAAAAATGTGTGTATAATTACTCAATTGTTTGAATAATTAAAATATTATTTACGAACTGTAATGTTAAAAATAATTTTATTGTTTCATATTATACAAACATTGTTTTAATTTATATATATTATTTCATTTATAGAATGTTTTGTAAATAATACGTTAGTACTTTTCAAGTTACACGAACATTTCTCAAAAGCTAGTTATTGTCGTTTTATGTATAATATGAATAACACATGAATAGGTAACCTTTATTTGTATTACTGTGAATATAATTTATAGACATTTTACATTTCTTTTAAATAATGTGTCCAGCATGGGCCACTGGCTGCAGCCATTGTACATCAACTAATCACTTAGCTCAAACAAAGTGTAGCCCATGCAAGTGACTATTGATACTAAGTAATACCTTTTCTCTTTCAGATGTTCCGTGATCTCTCCTGACGTATTCTCGCTCGGGGAGTTCCCAGTTTGGGGATCCATCCAACGAATTAAGGAGGATATTCATCTTGGGATTTCCTTCACTACAGGAAATGGGGAAGGAACCCAAATTTGGCTGGACCCTTGGATGGGTAGCGAGCCACTCCGAGTGAGTTAGCCTATAGTCTTTTCTCTATATATGCGGATGCTCTGGGTTTCCGCGGCCTCGTAATATGGGCAATGGAACAGCTTGTTCCGTCACACATTTGGGCAAGAGGAAACTATTGGGTACGCTAGATTGCCGGCAGCCCTTCCGTCGGTGCTGCTGGAATATCCGGACACTGTTTCTTTGAGCCTCACACCTTTGGCCGAGTTCTCAGTGAGCTTGGCATATCAGACAGTATGCCGTTCGCTCACCATTCCCTGGTTTTCTCCTCTGTGGAAGGCCCAATTGCCCTTGACGATTAAGTTTTTTGTGTGGCAACTATTACGTGACCGCCTACGTACCCTCAGGGACCGAGTTGCTTAAATGGCAGGGCCCAGGTAATGGCATTTGCCCCCTCTGTGTGGTCCTTGAAACCGGGACCCACATCCTATTCTCGTGCACGGCGGCACGGGCCCTCTGGATTTTCGTACACGAGGCACTAGGGCCTGACTTGGAGGCCCTGGACGCTGTGGAGTTCGTTGAGACCAGAGCTACCCAGCTCGAACGACATCATCGCTTATTCTGGCTAATATTTGCGGCGATGTCGTGAACGTTATGGACGACACGTAATAAAATGGTGATTGAGAGGGTCTTTCAGCGGTAGGCCTATGACTCCTTCATATTCCTTGCTTTCCTGCAGCATTGGCACCCGCTTTCTAGGCAATGCGACCGCGATCGGCTCGGGCTCATGTTGGATGTGCATTTGGCTACCGCGCATCGTTTATCTCTTCATAGAGCCGCATGTCGGGCGCCACTCGGTGGCTTTTTTCTTATTTCTTTTATGCTTTCTTTGGGCGGGATTTTGCTGTTGCTCCAGCCGTCGTATTTGCTATGACTTGTGGATGTTGGTTGTGTGGATGGTTACTTTATTTGTAAAGCAGGACGAAAACTTATTTCGAGGAATGTTTTCTTGAGTAAGTGCTGCTGCTATGCAGCTGATTCTTTGACCTTGCTTACGAAGGGTCCAGGCCATAGCGGTTTCTGCTCCCAGACCTCTCACTAATGCAGGACAACAATACTAGGAGAAAAGCGTTGCATTGGTGGCAGCCATGTGAGAACCAGGGCAGGGGCTCCGGACTACGTGAACGCCGTCGCTCCATGACACAGTTCTGAGCAACCTTGCTTTTCATTGTAATTCTTGGTGAAGGCCTTGAGCTGCTTCAGCGTCAGGTTCTGCGTGCCAAGAACTCCAGGTAGTCGTTCTGGGCTTCTGGCCAGTATTGTAGAGCAGCCCAGGGCAAAGAGCTCGCACCAGGTGTATGTGGCCGGCTCCGTGCTGGAACGGCATGGACGCCTCGCCAGTCGTCGCGTCCGGTATTGTCGTGGACGATCAGCGCTGGGCTTTGAGCAGCGCCGCCACGCCGGCCACGTTTGGGCTCCCGTCACTGAGCAGATGCTCAGGCTGGCTCAGGAATGCTCCCTAACGTGACCCAAACTCCTGGTCTGGCTACACCGTTGAGTCACCAATCTTTTCATAATGGGTTGTATTCTTTATTTTCCCAACCATATTAGTGAGGATACGACTTGTAATACGCGTAAAGCCTCGAATCCCTATGTGAATTTGCGGCTGTGATATGGGGAGCATCTGAGCCTGGGCTCAGAAACTGATTTTTGTTGATTAAATAAAAGGAAAACGAATCAAGGAGGAGCGCGGCCACGCTGGAGAAGGACGTCGGGGCATGGCCGCCGGACTCGCAGCGCACGGATCTTACCGGCCAGAGCATGGTGTCGCCGCTAGCCATGATGACGATGAACAGCCTCCGACGCGCGTCGGTCAGACCGGTCAAAGACCAGACCGAACCGAATAAATTTTGAACCGAAATTCTGTAACCGGGCCGGACAATTTCTCCAGGACTGTACGGACCGGTCCTGAACGGACATCGAGCGGGCCGAAAAGCCCACTCGCTCCATCCAGCCTGAGTACCATGTCACAAAGGGAGTGTTCGGAGTCCCTCCGCTCCCAGACTCGCTCGCGGAGTCGGCGGAGTTGTAGGCTAAAATACTGGAGCTGGAAAGTAGATGCTCCACAACTCCACGGATCTGGTGGATATCCGAACATGGCCAAGAATATCACAACGTACAATAGCATTGTGCTATCTTAGCCAAACTGCAGAGGTCATAATTAATCTGAAAATCCGTTTCGAAAAAAATAATTAATCTGAAAACAAGCTGGGGCCATCTTTGGTTCTCATTTGTCGATCTTTTGTCTTCGCTAGTTTCTTTTGATAAGAGCCTAGGCTTCTACCTCCTCACCACCAAAAGCAGTAGCCGTAACGATACCAAAAAATGCCAACTTGGCAGCTCCATTGAGCACACAATCAACGGCACGTCCGATGACCATCACGCGCCTGCAGGCAGAGAGAGGTAGGTCAAACAAACAAATAGGAAAATAAGGAAGAAATAGGTCAAGTTTGATCCTCTGATATTGTACGTACAACGTAAACTCATCTGGCCGTGCCTTCTCCAACTTATCTAACGTTGCACCCAGCTTCGCCCTCGCCTGCTCCAACTTAGATTCAACCTCAGACGGCTCTAGTTCTTTCGGGATCTTACCAGCATGCTGGATTGATACACATAGATGATGGTCACTGTATTACTTTTCGATCATCAATCATTAAGTAAAGCACTGATTACAGTTGGTAAATAAGTAAGAAGGTACTGTCTGCTGTTAATTATGTGAGGTTCCATATACAGAGGCGGACCACGAAAAATAAATAAGGTGGGGCGAAGTCTCACTAGAATTTTTTTATGCGAATCAAAGGAGTCAATACACACTAACAATGCTCACTACTAACCAATAACCAAATACAATGAAAATGTAGACATATTTCAATAGGAAAATAACCTAAAACATACCGACAATGAAGTTTTTAATGGCGTCTAGAAGACCCAGGCAATGGCAGTGCCCTACCCTCCTTCTGAAAATCTTCCTTGATTTTACCAAGATCAATACTTTTAAAGATCACTCGCTCAATGTAACACACTATCAAGTCGTTAAGCCAGTCATCAGACATCTTGTTGCGTAACTCAGTCTTGATGATTTTCATTGATGAGAAGGCTCTTTCAATCGGTTGCCGTCGCTACGGTAGTAGCAATGCAAACTCAATGAGGCGATAAACAACGGGAAAGATAACATGCCTTTCAAGTTCAACCATCTTTTTAGCTAGGCTTGCAATATCATGACAAGCTTTAAAGTCTTCAATTCTTCCCATATGGATAATGAATAGCTCTAGGTTATCAACTATATGGCCACGTTCATAATCTGAGAAATCCTCATGATAAATCTCTGTGAGTCTAGCAAACTTATTCACATTGAATTTAAGGCTTCAAGCTGCTGTTAAATTTTGCTACAAATCTGCTTTAAGCTACTGTTAAAATATCATCCATTCGGTCACTACAAATCTACAATCTGCTTCAAGCTACAACTACTGTTAAATTTGCTATAAAAATTCAGAAAAGTTCAGAAATTACCTCCTCACCTTTCCTTTATTCCCTTCCCTTTCTTTTCCGTCATCTTGCAATCTGGCTGGAAATGCACCAGAGTAAGAAGTGGCGGACTACGGATCACGATGCCGCCTGGCCAGCGCTTAGGCCTCGGCTTGCGCCACGCCCACTTGCCGCCGCCAAGCCTCCGCCTCTGGGCTCGTGGGCGACTGCCGCCGCCGCTCGCTAGGGTTGCCGCGTAGCGTCGTGTCGAGAGGTCGAGTAGTGGTCGGGAGGAGAGAAAAGCCTATGCTCGAACCTGGCCAGGCCAGCCGTGACTCGTTGTTTCGTTGTGGGTGGGTGGCTGTCCAAGCCCATCAGGCCATTGGCTGTGTTGGCCCATAAGAACGAGTGAACGACGACGCAGCCTTTTCTATTAGCGATCGATGGACAGCGCAGCCTCTGTATCGATGCATACGTATAAAAGAATTTGCTCAAAATTAAGGTATGGCAGGCGCCATACCCTGCCCACCGGGGAGGTCCGCCAGTGTCCATATATACGAAATGCATCAAGCAAAAGATGGAGTATCTAACAAAAAACTACCACAAATGACAAAAAACTAGCACTTCACAAAATTTTGCCAAAATTACTACTCTACTACTTTTTTTTACAAAAAACTCCCACTTTGTTTTAAATGCAGTTTCGAGCATTTTAGACGTGGTTATGACAGTACTGGGCCCACCTTTGGGACTGAAAAAGCCAGCACCGCTAATATGTGGGGCTCACATATCAGTTGTATCCCCTACCTCTGAAATTCCACATGAGGATCTAGATCAGGGTCCCTGTCCCCTGCGAGCTCATGTGAGCGGTCCCCCTCGGCGGTCCGCAGTCCCAGCAGTGTCTACATTGCAACCTTACGCGTTCGTGCGCAGCTGCAGCCGCGCACAACAGCTGTCCGTCAGATTCAGGCTGCCCCGTGGCAGTAGACTCCGATGCCGCGATTCCAGTCTCGACGGACATCGGTGGCCACGATGCCCCTCATCGCCAGGGTGTGCTCCACTCCTTACCGCTCACTGCACCCCCGCACGCGCCAAGCAGCGTCCACGTCGTGGCCACCCTCCTTTGTGCGCGTCGGCGGCTACGCAACGACCGTGTTGCCCCTTGCCACCAGGGCTCGACCGCACCCAGCCAAACCCCGCATCTCTAGAGGCAAGCCGCCGCCACACTGCCCGTGGTCCCCGCGATATGGAGAAATCCCCACCGCCGTCGACACCAAATGGGCGGGAGCGCGAACACATGGTGGGCTTTGCATCAGAGTTCGCGAGGTTCGTCGACCTCACCGTCGTGCTAGAGCACCACTGCAGGATTAGGGACCAGCTCGGGCTTAGCTCCACGTCTCCCTCGCTAGGAACGCGGTCGAGCACCCGGTGAGCAGGAACTAGAAGTCGGCGCTCGCCTTGCCCCCTCCTTCTGCTGTGCCCTTCCTGCGCCGTTGCATCCGCTGCCGTCCTTGAGGCTGAACAACATACGTGGACCGAGCCACTGCATCACTGTTCTCCATGAGGATTTTCAGAGGAAGGAGGTAGAACTGACATGTGGGCCCCGCATTTTTTTGAACTCTGAAGACACTAGGAGAAAGACACTAGGAGACGCTCTGGGGCCCACATGTTAACGTTCCAAATAACGGTGTTGACTTTTTCAGTCCTGATGAGTGGGGGCTAGCCTAATTGTGTTCAATAGTGAAATTGTCAGACTTGATAGTTTTTTGCACACAAAAAAATATAGTTGTAGAGTGGTAGTTTTCATGAAAATTTAGTGAAGTTGTAGTTTTTCATCATGCTCGGTCGAATTGTGGTAGCTTTTTTGTTTCTTTAAGGGGAATATGTTAATATCGCAAAGATACCAATTACACCCATCCTCTGCACCTACAAGATGTCGCAAAGACATCCAGGATGCTCACAACCAAAGGGGAAAATAAAAAGAAAGGAAAAAGAAAAGGTCCCGCCATAGCGATCGACTCCTCTCAACAGTAACACAGATACCACCACCTAACACAACACCCCGAAAACATAAAAGGTCTCCAACGGCAATGCCTCCAAGAAGGGAACTGTGCACAAGCACAGTCATCGCCCGATCCAAGATCTTAGGTTTTCACCCCGGAGAAAGTCTGCACTCTCAAAACAATTCCTTCGGCGTGGCAATCGCGACACACAACCAATGAAAGTCAGATCTTAGGTTTTCACCTTGAAAGTCATGACTCGACACCCGAGGAGTACCACCAAAATTGAAATCCGCCAGTGTTGCTGCCCCCACTCACTTCTGCTTCTGAGAACTCACTGCTACTTCTGAGAGTTATCAGACACCTGGCTAACTCCATGGCCACCAAGGCTCCGTCCGACTAACGGATCCTCTGATCTCGGCCACCATGACCTTCTCCATCGTTGTCTCTACCATGAAAATCAAGAAGCCGACATGTCCCAAGGTGTCATCAACCAATAGAGCTTCGTGCCATGCCCTGAAAACCTCGTAGGCCGATATGGACGTGCGCGACCGGAATCTAACCGGTCCAGTATCCTAAGCAAGTTCCCCGTCGTCCGTTCCGGAACACGTCGATGGCCAAATCGAGGAGGACCGATGATGCAGGCAGAAGCCATGATGCGAGAAGAGCACGAGGACTGCCACCTTAATCATCATAGCAGCAGGCCCCCATGCCGCCCCGATCCAGCCTGCCACCGCCAGGCCGGGTGCCGGCACCACCATGGTGCCTAGCAGTCGGCGTCGTCAGGCACCACCGAGCTCCCACCCTGACGTTGACCAACCTGGGAGGAGTAGAGCCCGCACCAGGGACAGCCACCGCGGTCGGTGACGAGCCCCGGGACAACAACAGGGACAAAAGGCCAGGCCACCCACCAGCCAACCGAGCAATGCCAGAGGATGCCGCTCGGGCGCCTGCTCCTCGGAGAACTCCCGTCTGCCAGATCTGAGACAAACTTCTCCATCCTTGCCCGCCCCGCACAACCAGGCTTCACAGCCACCGACGTGAATGATCGCCGTAACCGCCGGCTCACAGCCACCGCGACCCAGTCGCACCACTGCGCCACCGGCACTGCCGCACGCTATGCCGCCGTCAAACCCCGCGTTACGGCCTGACGCCCCTCCTGGCAACCACAGCCCGCGCAGCAACCCACCTGGAGAGGGGAGGGGAGATCCCCGCCCCCGCCGACACCGGCCGGGCTTTGCCCAGTGGCGCCCCAAGGCGGCGGCGAGGGGCGAGGATGCGAGTTTGGGCGAGGAAGACGGCGGCTAGGTATTCGCCCGGCCTCTCGCGGGAGTGGCGCGGGACGAATCATCAAATAGGATATATGCTTTTTTTTTGTTAAATACTTCAGAAGATGAGATGGTTAAAGATATCAAAACCGCAGCAACATCCATCTTTATGTGTGGCAACTAATTTGTTTCTAAGGGTTGAGTGAAAAGCCATGCTCAGATCAACCAGGAAAGGAAGTTACTTATGATATGATTTGCATGCAGTCCCGCTGCTATTAAGTCAGGATCGATGTTAAGTAAGCAATTTTTTCTCTTGTTACTAGTAGCTGCTGTTTCAATTGATTGATTATCGCAGGCTACATCGACACAGTGATGCCGTGAGATACATAAATCATGAGAAAAAAGATGTCAATTTTTGTTCAGATACCTTGCTAGAGAGCTGGCGGGAGCGCATGAACCTGCCCGGCACGGGCCGGCGTCCCTCCTCCGTGTTCTATTATATGTTTTCGTGTATAAGAGGCAGCAACCAGATTCGATCGCTTCATCAAAGCAAGCCATCGAGCAATCCATCAGACCCAGACCAACAATCAACCGAGCGCTGCGCAGGTGCTAGCCAAGAAACCCCAAATCGATCCAAGAGCTAGCGAAGCAAGCTAAACTAGCATGCGGTGCAGCATGAGCCGTTTCTTCAAGGCCACGGTCACCCTGGTTATCATCGTCCTTCTCTTCATGCCCGGCTCCATAGCCGCAGCTGCCACCAGCTTCGACGCCTCCCGAAGCCAACACCTGCCGCTGCCAGGCCAACTCCTCCGCGGGCCGGAGAGCGTCGCCTTTGACACCCAGGGCCACGGCCCCTAGCCCCCTACAGGGGCGTCTCCGATGGCCGCATCCTCAAGTGGAACGGCCACCAACTGGACTGAACGACTTATGCAGTCCTGGCTACGATAGTGAGGCGTGCACGGCGTCCAAGTTCCGCCCGGAGACTAAAATTGAGACCCACTGCGGCGGCCCGCTCGGCCTGTGGTTCAACCAGAAATCGGGCAACCTCTACGTGGCCGACGCGACAAAGGGCTCATGCGGGTAGTGCCGGGCGGCGGGGAGGCGACCGTGCTGGTCAACCAGGTTGATGGTTTTCATCTCCGGTTCACCAACGAGGTTGACCTCGACCAAAGTACAGGCCAAGTCTACTTTACCGACAGCTCGATGAACTTCGCGAGGTCGCAACATGGGCTGGTCACCAAGACTGGGGACTCGACGGGCCGCCTCATGATGTACGAGCCACGAACATTGGATGTCACCGTGCTCCAAGCTAGGATGACGTCTCCAAATGGCGTCGACGGACCGGACACACCTCGTGGCCGCGTCTACCGGCCTGTGCAAGCTGCTAAGGCACAGGACCAGAGGGGTCAACGTAGGCACATCCGAGCCTTTCGCCGACCTGCTTGGCTACCCGGATAACATGAGGCCGGACAAGAAGGGAGGTTATTGGGTGGCAGTGGCGGATTCAGGCTGCAGGCCGGGGGGGCTGGGCCTGGGCCGTGCACAATACTTTCTTCGGTCAGTGTAGCATTTTGGGCCCTGTAGACATACTGTAGCTTACTATTGCAGGCCTAGGGCCCGGCCTGGCCCAGTCCTAGCTCTGCCCCTGTTGGGTGGGGTTGCACTGTGAGAAGAATGAGCTGCCCTTTGGTCGTGATAGTCATCTTCTCGTACCGAGGGCCGGTGCCGATGGAAAGATAATCGAGGAGATGAGAGGTCCAAAGAAAGTAAGGCTGACTGAGATCATGGAGAGAGATAATGGCAAACTCTACATGGGTTCAATGGAGCTTGGTCACGTAGACGTTGTTAAACGCAAGTAGAGAAGAGCAGATATAACATGGATTTTGGTTTTCCTGTTCCTTTTTTATCGGACTAGTTATTGTTATCCACCTTTAAAACCTTTTCGTGGTACGGAGCTTTCCAAATTGGGACAGCGTATTCATACTAGCATCAAAACATCGTGATGTCAAAAAAAAGCATCAAAACATTGTGAAGGAGTGCCTTTTAAATGAGTCACACAAAATAAATATACAGATTTTAATAAAAACTCAGTTATGTTCAAAACGCCAAGAAAAACTGTCCAAATCGGGACAGTGTATTCATACTATCATCATAATATTGTGAAGGATTGCCTTGTAAATTAGTCACACAAAGTAAATAAACATATTTAAATAACAACTCAGTTATCTTCAAAAGGACAAGAAAAAAGGAAGCCAAGCGTCCAAAGTTCTAAATTCTAAGTCACACGTAAGTTCACGCGAGCGTAAACACTATTATGGAGTGCCCCAACTGTTTCGACACTAGGGGTCTCGGCGCCGAGTATGCCGTATTGGAGACTGATTTGCTTCTACTTCACACTTTCGTAGGGCTTCAAATGGATGACAGTATACATATTTTATGTATTTTTCCACATCGTATGCATGTATTAAGGGTTTTGCTTGACAAATGTAAATTTGTTCTTTCTTCCTTTTTTTTACGGTTTTGCCAGGCCCGACCTGCTAAAGATCCTTAAGGTCGGCATGATCAGGGGAGTACCACCACTGCCTACCTCAATACCAGAAAGGGTTTCTCTTTCAAGACAACGATCCATAACGAAAAAGGGCGAACCTCTTTTGATTGTACTAATTGGAGGGCATTGCCAAAGCTTACAAATTTCAGGAAGGGATGACAATCCATTCTGATTTTAGCAAATTTTCTGATTCTCATCATGACATCTTGGTGGATTTGGACAACATTTCAATCCTTCATCTGTGTAAGTTTCTTAAACATACTTTTTTGGACAGCCTACTTCCTAGCGCCAAAAACAACTCGGAAGAGAGTTGACAACACTCATTATACTGTTGGCACCGCTCTTACTTGGGAGGATAAGAATCATCTCATCTCCTTTGTTGATGGTATTGAGTGTCTTATGGACACTTACAATTCCATACAAAATGATGGACCATATGTGCCACTAATGCACGTCTTTAACAAGACCAACATTCAAAACAATACCTGGTAAGAATTGTATTCAGTTTCACCTTTTTCATGTACTCTTCATAAATTAAATACAATGCTTACTATATGTTACTATTGTGTTCTTGCAATAGAAGCTCCCAAGATGTGTTGTGCCTGAGGTGATGTATGGCCATGGTGAGATGACACTTATCTTCCATGACAAGAACAATTTCAGAGATACATACTTGACTGCAGCCCTACCAGATGGATGCATCCTAGTTAATGGGTGGAGGTGAATACTGAGGGAATGCAACCGGGAAATTGGAGCTAGGTTGATCTATGTGCTTCACCATGGACATGAAGGGATTTTACACATCCAAAGAGAGGACTAGTTAGTAGTTATCAATCACTTTTTGAGACATAGTCCCTTTTGACTATCGCACATCCTCTTGGCTAAACCTAGTATGTATTGTTCAATGGCTAAATTATGTGATGCTTAGTCATGATACTAACTAGTGGATAAGGTAGCAAAATGCATGCACGTAAGGACGAGTATTAATATAATATTGCAGCATATTGCGATTTCCAATGGGCATCAATGTAGTATGCATGTATTGTGTGCAAAACGTTGCAATGACAACAAAATCTTCCACTACTGCATTATATTTTAATTTACGTGGGAGATGCTACCAGTGGCATGTGAAAATATGCCCACCACTGGTAAGGAATTTTCCAGTGGCGGGCGTGTATTATTGCCCGTCACTGGTATAAGCATTACCAGTGGCGGGGCTAGCAGTGGCGGGAGGTCAGTGGCGGACACCCTCCACAACAAAGCTCGTCATTAATAGGCTTTTTGGACCTGCCACTAGTATCCCGTTCTGCAGTAGTGTATGAAAACTGCCGCACAAAAGGTGTTTATAAAAATTCCCCTATGCATTTTTCATCTTTCACAAATAAAATGTCTCAAATAAACTATTAAATTTTTCCATGTTTAGGTGAAGTGGTCGTGGAAGAATATCTTCGACAATTCCTGGTTGTATGAGGAAGACAACAATGATTTTGAGTTTGCGAGTGCCATCGTTGCCACTGACGAAGATTTTAGGAGGCCATTATGTGTTTCTCAGATAGGTCGATGATTGTTTCCTCAAGACCAATTCATGGGTCATGATGGTCTTGTCAGGGATTCCTTTACGTCGAATGCAGTTTATCCCCCATACTCTTTTCGGCGTCGATAAAGGATGCATCGGTCTTGATTTACCACCATTGCAAAGGCTATGGAGAGACATGTTGCTTGGTTTGCACCGAGAAGGAACGCAGCGAGAGTAGAAAGTGAAAGTCCATTTTTGAATATAATAGCAGTTGTGTGAGTTCTTGCTTTTGGATGCCTAGTAGTTGCCATTGATGGCTATGTTCACATTGGTGAAGATCTCTCAGAGTGTGTGAGATGATTCCGCACAACTATTATCAAGACCTATGGACCAAAGTACTTGAGGGCCCCCAATGAAGAAGATACCCAGAGGATCATGGCAGAAAATGAAGAGAGATGTTGGCCTAGTACCCTTGGGTCCATTGATTGCACACAATGGACTTGGAAGAATTGCCATGTTGCATGGCAAGGCCAGTATCGAAAGAATCGCCTTGATCGAACCATCATCCTTGAGGCAGTTGTATCACATGATCATTGGACCTGGCACACATAGTTCGGTATGACTGGCTCTTACAATGCTCTCAATGTCATCCACCGATCAGTTATTTTTGCAAGGCTTATTGCAGGTGAAAGTCCAGCTTGCAGCTATGTTATCAATGGCAAAGAGTGCAACATGGGGTACTACCTTTATGATGACATCTATTTGATATTTTCAAAGACCTGATTATAAACAGGCGACTCGTACACCCCAGAATTTTCTACTTACTTACAAGTGTGATAGATAGCTGTACAAGCTCTAAAAACTTATCAATATATTTGTTAGATGAAAAGATATTACATCTCTTACTTGGGATATTTAAGGATACTAAAAGAATGTACTTTATCAGATACATGTACACCGTGATTTCCTTGAGTGGCAAAATATAATTTCTGTGTGCATGCAATTGTTTATCATCCCAAATATATGGCTAGGGTTAGAAGATCAATTTTTAAGAGATAGCATTTGAAAGTAATACAAAATCTTTTGTAGGATAATGTTTGATTTCAGTACAAGCGTTTTTGCAATGATTGACATCAGAATTGTATAGCAATTATTTATGTGGCTAATATTTATGTGAAACTAGATTGTGATTATTTTTTCGATTTTTTAATATTAAATATCTTGCTACAATGTAAAAATGTTTAGCATAAACAATGATAACCCCTCGTTTTAATTTATCTATAACTACAAACTGTCTTAACTACTATACACGCTCATGTTTTTCTCATGGGCCGCTCACCCTTATGGAGTATGGATTTAAGGTGATGTACGTCAGTCGTACTATCGGACAGACTTGTGAGTTAAACATCAGATTATCTCAATCATTGTGCAGTCGGTCTTCCAGAAAAGCTCGCACAGCTTCTTGATTTGTTCTATAAACGATTTCTTGTCTGCTTTCTTTAGGGATAAAACATGAACAACTTTAGCTGCATCATCATCGATGATTCCCTTGGACAAGTCAACAGGAAGCTGGTAATACAAAGAATTGAATTTAAATGCATAAGAAAATTATCAGATCAAGAAAGGTATGCACTGATCCAAAATCAAGTGGAAGAAATAGATGACCTTAACTATCACTTTTGGATTAATTTCTGCCAGATATGCAATGTTTGCTCCGCCTTTGCGGCAAACTAAAATAACCTAAAAAATAAATATGAACATTAGCAATCAGCATTAGAAAAAAATCTCACAGCATGAATCTTTACAATTGAAACAGGGGAGAATGTACATTAAGTAGCTAAATGTTTGACTGTGATACATTATAGGGTTTACAAAAAGTAAAGCGGCCAAAACATCTAACAACGCTCAAGGACTAAGTCGCATCACCCCAAATGTAGAAAGGAAATTTCGATGCGTGGCCTAGAAAATCTGTACAACAAATTTGTCTAATGATGCATACAAAATTTGCGCAACTTAATACAGTGAGATACTAATGTGAAAGCCCGTTATGTGACGACTAAAGATCTTCAAACTGAATAATAATAATACATTGATCATTTCAATTAAATAATTGGGAAACTTGCTATATAGGGGCAAAGAGAAACACTACTATGATCCTTGTTTTCATGTATGCATATTCATGCACACAATCTTATAAATTATCATGGATCGACATCCTAAACAAGTCTGGAATAAAAACAATCAACAGCACTAACAGCTGTTTCCTTCGGCACTTATACATGAGAAAGGTTTGTAATACCATTAAATCTTATAAAAACAATATAGACCACACTGATTTATTCACAGAGTGGAACATATGCTGGAAGTGGAAAATGACAAAATGAACAAGCTGGCCAGTGATCAATGATTTTTTCTTTTTTCTGTTTCTTTTCAGCTCAATTCATTTGAATATCAACAGGATATATAAGAAGCAGCATATATAAGAAGCAGCATCACGTAACAGTAAGGAGCAGCATAGCACAACAATATATGCATAAGCATCATCACAATCATAAGCATAAGCACAATCATAAGGCATAAGCATATAGAGAAGCACACAAGTCATCTAAAGGATCATCACCACACACAAGTCATCTAAAAAAACATAAGCATAAGCACACAAGTCCCGAATGGCTTAAGCGCCCGGAGACGTCGAAAGGCACCATGAGGTCGTCACCGCCAAGAGCGCCCGAAGCCCAGTCGTCGATTGCTTCCGCCCGGCCTACCGCCAAGACCGCCTCCACCTCCGCCTCCACCTCCGTGGATCGGAGTGGTCGAACTCCGTGTCTCCGAGTGCTTTGAAGACCACCGCCAACGGTAGATCCACCTGTTCCACTGGATGTTGAAAAGACATATTAATGGGATATATGATCGTGTTGAAAGGCATGACATGCTTTGGGTGAATAGATTGGGGATGAACTAACCGGCGAGGGCCAGCGTTTTGTGCCACAAACTCCTCAAGGTCAGGCACTTTGGTTGTCTTTGGAGGGCATGGTCTGGCTACAGCGAGGACACACCTGCCGCTGCCATTTCTGAAAAGCCTGCTCCGGTGGCGATCCCTCTACACTTGGTGTTCATGAAGCCTCGATGCCACGCCATGGTCTCTGGCGTGTGTACTCTGTAGGCCCTACGGTATGACATGATGGAACTCATAAAACTACTAGATGCGGAAAATAAAGTGAGCAATGAAGATAAGAGGGAAAATACTTACAGATTGTTGCTCTGAAAGAGGGACTGTGGACCTTTGGGCTGGCTCATGCGCTGGCTCGAGCTCGGGTCGATCCGACGAAGCTGTGTGTAGGAGATAGTCGGAGGACCACAACATCGAGAACCGCCTCCCGACCGTGCTCCTTGGGCCCCATGCTCACCACCGCCTGTCGTCCAGATCCGCGCAATGGGGTCAGTGTGTCGGATGTAACTTCAGATACGCTATGGAGTAGGCCTCCTTCCTCCACGCGGTCTTCTTGCCGTAGTACTTGGGCTCGCCGGGCTTGGGGTCCTTCAGCGTATGGGCGATCTCCCACGCTTTGCATGTCCGAGAGCGGCCGCTTGATCTCCTCCTGCACCACCAAACAGATGTTAGTCATACATAAGAAAGTGATGGTAAATAGAAGAAGAATGTTTAATGGGGTTAGTCATACATTAACTGCCTTGTGGAGATAGTGGTTTCGGTTTCCACGAGCATGTACTCCTCATTCCCTCGGTTAGCCTTATTTTTGATTCTCATAGCCGCCCAGCTCCAGCCCCATCACACCAAAGATCCACCAATGCCGCCCGGGACTGCGTCTTTTCCATAACACCAATTTGGACGCACCTACATAATAAAAGCATAATGGCATGTCAACATGAAAGCGGTGAAATGTACCACATGGTAATGAAAGCATAATGAAAGCATAATATATGAAAGCATAATGAAAAATCTTTTATACTTACCGCCAAGTACTCGTGCCTCTCCAAGGTAATGCCCATCCTCCGCGCTTCTTCCTTGGTCATCTTCACACCAAGAACATCGTGGTAGTATGTCGAGATGGCCACATAGCGCACCTCGTCTTTACATCTGGCGGGCCTTCTTCTTGCATTACGCAAAGACGATCTGGTCCGCTCTATTACATGCTCCTGAAGAACTCGATTGAATTTATACAATCATTCATGAATCAAGAATGGAAGAAGCCATTAGTTAAATCATTCATGAAACTAGAATGGACTTGTGCTTCAAGAGAACTCACCCGAGAAAGTAGTGGTTACGGCCTTGGCATGGGTCTCATGGTCCGTGGAGGGCCGCTTCGATGGTCCCAGCTCGTGGCCAAAACCCGACGGTCCGGCCTGCTGATCCGGACAAGACAACCCGGCGATATAACTTCAAGAAGACGGTGATGAGGCCGTTGGGAATCTGGACCTTTAGAATATATCCAGTTGCTGCAAAAGAATGAACTATTAGCATGTGACAAGCAAAATAAATAACAACGGAATATGCATGTGAAAAGCAAAATAAGGAACCGCTTACTCTTTTCCCGTGGGCTCAATGAGCCACTGCTCCTCGATGGCAGGAACCTGCTTTGGTAGCTTTGCGTTGCCATGCAGCCATCCCTTGTTGTCAACCCCCTTCCCGTCACCACCATCATCCCTGCCACCACCACCCTCCTCGCCTGCCTCCCCCTCCCCCACCTCCTCCTCCTCCTCCTCCTCCTCCTCCTCGCGTGCCTCCTCCTCCACCTCCTCCTCCTCCTCCACCTCCTCCTCCTCCTCCTCCACCTCCTCCTCCACCCGAGAGTGTACCTCACGAGAGGGGGGTACCGCACGAGAGGAGGGCCGCCAAGAAAACACCCCAAAGTCGGTGAGGTGCGCTCTTTCCGCCGCGACCCCACAAGTGGCTCTCCCCCGGCACCTCATCCTCTAGAGGCTCTCCCCCCGCCCCCTCCTCCTCTAGGGGCACCTCTCCCTCGACCTCCCTGTGAGGAGTCATCGTCAAGTAGCCGAGGGGGAGGATTACGTGCTCGACCACTCCGACTAGGCAGGCCGACGACCTTGCGTAGGAAACCCACGCTGTCGGACTTCCCTTGCCCATGTTCCCACGAACCTGCATTGAAAAGAGAAAAAGCAATTAGTAAATTAATGAAATGAAGAAAAAGGCATGATAATAAACACATTAATAAAAATGCATAAAAGGCATATTCCTAAACTTGAAGCGTACATCTGCTAGAACCCATATGAATCATCAACATTTGTAACCTCTTTCTCGGTCCGTCTCATCATCACTATCAATCATATCATCTTCGTTGTCCGGACGGAGGTGGAGGCTCTTCCTCCTCGTCGCCGTCTTCGCTTAACTTTTCTAGCATAAGTATGTCATTTTCATTGACAATGGTCTCACCATCATTCCGTGCATCGTCGACGTTTGGGTCCACATCATCATCACCCAATGGTCTAAGCGTCATCGTTTCTAACCACATCATCATCATCATCATCAGGTTGCTCTTGATAGAACACTCCCTCGTATGTCATGGGGTTAATGTTGTAATGTCGTCTTCATTCGGTCTGGTAGCTTACCATGTGGCGACACCTTGAACACAACTTCCCAACCCTTTAGATACACTTTACGGCATGGGTAAGGCGGACAATATACTTGTGTAGCTTGGGTAGCCGCAATGAAGAGATCGGCTCCGGCATAGACGGTTGATGGTTTAACTTCGACCAAACCAATGGAAGGCGTATGTTTTACCCCCTCCGCTGGATCGAACCATCGGCATTTGAACACAGCGGACTTAGGGTCTCACGCCCTGGCGGAATTTAACCTCAGATATATTTTGTACCCTTCCGTAGTAGTCTCATCTTGAATTTTGACCGGGGTGTACACTCCGGTATTTATAGTTTTCGGATCGGGCGGCTGTTTTGGTGCTCCTCTGTATGGAAGCGATACCCATTCACATCATACTTTGTACATGTCATGACGGCAGAGGTCAAAACCCATGGAAACCCATCTCAATTCATCATCCATAGATATGTTCGGATCTTTTCCTACAAGTATAATGGAAATTGTTAGGTGCATTAGTTAGGTTAACTAATAAATGTTGAAGTAGGTATTTAATAGGGGAGTGTGGAAATTTACTTTCTCCATGAACCAAGCAACAAAATTTTACGTCCAGGGTTTCCATGACGGAGAAGAGTAAGTGCCTCCGCCTCAGTAGGAGGATTCACTCCCGTCCATTCCTCTTGAATGAAATCACTAAAAAAAGATAAGCGGTGTTAGACCGGGACTAAGTGAACATGAAACATGATGATGTGGAAGACATAAAGGAATGGTGTAGTGGTATTACCTCATCCACACTTCCTCAACTTCCTTGATGTTGTGCAAGATATAGAACATGAGGTCCTCCCACTCTTGTCGTGGCATGTTATAAGATTTGAGGCCCCAGCCTCCCACCTTCGCGTTTAATAGATCGAGCCTGGGTTGATACTTGGGCTCTTCTATATTGTATCGAGGCACCTTGTTATGAAGATGGGGAACGTGGTGCAGATAGTATGATGTCACGAGGTCCGACACCTCCTCTAGGATAAGCGCCTCGGCTATGGAAGCTTCAATCTTAGCTTTGTTTCCACATTTCATCCGGAGATGCTTGTTACGCCTCTCGTGGCCGTCTTGCCACCGATTTTGCATGTGGCCCCAACAATACCTCATTCGCGAGGTGCAGAATGAGATGTGTCATCGGAGTAAAGAAGCCTGGCGGAAAGGTCTTCTCTAGCTTGACTATCAACTCCGGTGCCTTCTTATGCAATTTTTCAATCACCTCTTTACTTACTTCTTTAGCATAGAGCGTGCGGAAGAAATGGCTAAGCTCGGCAAGCACTCGCCAGACATGCTCGGGGACATAGCCTCGAACCATCACCGGCATTATCCGCTCAATCCATACATGGTAGTCATGACTCTTCAGGCCGGTCACTTTGCCCGTTGAAAGATTGACTCACTTACTTATATTCGATGCATAACCATCGGTGAACTTCAAATTTTGTTTCAGCCAGATAAGTACTTTTTTTTTTCTGGCGGTTTAAGGACAAAGTCGACATCGGCTTGAACCAGTTTTTTCGACCGCTTGTGGGAGGCTTCATGTTCAGGCGTGGTCTATCACAAATTCTCTGTTGATCGGCTCTAGCTTTTACGTTATCCTTCGTCTTATCAGGAATGTTGAGGATCATGTGGAAAAGGGACTCTGCCACATTATCAAGGCAAAAAAAAGCATTATCATCTATCATCAACATCATCATCTATCATCATCAACATCATAATCTATCATCATCAACATCATCATGTATCATCTAATTTTTTTTGCATTTCTCACATTTCTAACTATCATCATACATAATGCATGCATCTGTCCATCTAACCATCTATCATCATACATAATGCATCCATCCATAAATCATCTAACTAAATTAAAAAAATTGCTTCAAAGAGGGAGGAAGGAGCTCACTGTGGGAGGGCCGGCTCGGGCGCTGGGGCAGGCACGGAGGGAGGTGGAGGGGAGCCTGCCTGGGCTAGGCCCGACGAGCAGCGGCAGAGGAGGGCTTGCACACTAGCCGCCCGGCGGGACCCAAGCGGCGGTGAGAGGAGGAGTGGGCTCGGGAGGTCCGGCCGGACCGAGCTTGATTTAGGCGCGCCGAGGTGGCCGGGAGGAGTCCACGCGCCCACCATGCTGCAGAAATGAGGCGGCGCCATGAGCCGAGATGACGAGGCTGCATGGAGCATGGGTAGGCGGCTGCGCGAGTGGCGAGCAGCGAAGGCGGCGGGCGCCAGCGCGGTGGGGCGGCGACGAAGCGCGAGGAAGGGTGGCGCGACCAAGCGGAAGGGCGGCGCTAAGCGGATCGCAGGATCCGGTGGCGGCGGGGGTGTGGGTCGGGGGGAAGGAGAGATGGGGAATGGGTGGTGGGGGGCGAACCGCATCGGATAAGGCAATCATATGCCGACGGCCAGGCCGTCGGCATAGGCCTGGCCATTTCCCACGTCATCGATCCGTGGCCGTGTGCTCAGCTATGCCGACGGCCTTGCCGTCAGCATATCTCAATTTTTTAATTTTTTTAATTTTTTTAATTTTTTTGTTTATATTATTTATTATTTTTTGTTTTTTCACAACATAGATGTGCCTTATCTAAACAAAAAACATACCCCGATGATATATCGATTGCCCCATCCACGGCCGTTTCTTTGCGTAAATGGTAGCAATGCCACCGGCGTCTCTGAGCCCTCATACATGCCGTCTGGTTTTGGCGGATGTTGCTCCCGGTGTCCCTATGGGCCGAACCGGCACAACCGGTGGAGAGGTCCACTTTGGTCAAAGCCCGATAGTGCAAAGTCAAAGGGCTAGATCGGCGTGGTCAAACGCTTCTGAGGTTAAGCGGGGCCAGGAGCACCGGGGGTAGCAATGCCGCCGGCCCGTCGTCACAACCCTCATACATCTTGAGGGTGGTGTGGTGGCATGTCTGAAAGAGGCCGCAGCGTGTCCGGTGTGCCTCCGCAGACGGCGCCCGCCCTTCCGGCACTGGAGAAAGCAGACGCGTCGGGTCATACGGAGGGGATCTTCTTATGGGTCTGGCCGGATGTTGCTCCAAAGAAGTGTTCCTATGGGCTGACCCTAACACAACCGTGGAGAGGCCTTTGGTCAAATCCCGTCCGTGCAAAGTCAAAGGGCTAGATCCGGTGGTCAAACGCTACTGAGGTTAGGCGGGGCCAGGGGCCACAGGGGTAGCAATGCCACCGGGCGTCGCATCGGGCCCCTCATACATGCGGGGTGGTGTGGTGGCATGTCCGAAGAGGCGTACGCAGCGTCTCCGGTGTGGCCCCCCCTCACGGACGGCGATGACACGGTAGTAGGCGTTCTGCGGAAGCGATGCGGCGTGAATATTATTAAATACTCGGGCGCGATAAAATCATGAGTTTTTTACATGGCGTGGGCACATGTGCTATAGGACCGATGGTAATTTTTCATAATTTTTCGTGATGGAGAAGTATCTGAACACTTCCCTCTGCGGATTGCTCTTGGCGTCTACGGCTGTGGTCGTGACCTCCGGGGGCTAGCATACCGTCAAATCTTGCGTAGGCGGCCTCTCACAAGTCTGGAAGTGTTGTGGCGGTTGCAAATGCCCGGCACGCGTCTCCGGGGTGTGCCCCCCCTCACGGACGGCGCCGCCGCCGGCACCTGGATGGGGGAAACGGACGCGTCGGGTATACACGGAGTGGCTATAGCTGTGGGTTTGGCCCGGATGTTGCTCCGGGGTGTCCCTATGGGCGGCCCGACACAACCTGGTGGAGAGGTCCATGGTCAAAGCCCGTCCGTGCAAAGTCAAAGGGCTAGATCGCGTGGTCAAACGCTACAGAGTTAGGCGGAACGGGGGCACTGGGGTAGCAATGCCGCCGTCGTCTGCGGCCCTCATACATCTTGCGGGTGGTGTGGTGGCATGTCACGAAGAAGGCGGCACGCAGCGATGTCAGTGTGCCCCCTCCTGCAGACGGCGCCCAGCCCGGCTTTGGAGAAGCAGACGCGTCGGGTCTACGGAGGATCTTGTGGAGTCCGCCCGGATGTTGCTCCAAAGTGTTCCTATGGGCTGACCCTAACACAACCGGGTGGAGAGGCCCACGTCAAATCCCGTCCCGTGCAAAGTCAAAGGGCTAGATCCGGTGGTCAAACGCCTACGGGGTTAGGCGGGGACGGGGCCTGGGGTAGCAATGCCACCGAGGCGTCGCATCGGGCCCTCATACATGCGGGGTGGTGTGGTGGCATGTCAGAAAGAGGCGGCACGCGTCGGGGTGTGTGGCCCCCTCACGACGGCGATGACACACGGTAGTAGACGTTCTGCGGAAACGATGGCGTGAATATTATTAAATACTGGGTAGCGATAAAATCATGAGTTTTTTACATGACGTGGGCACATGTGCTATAGGACCGATGGTAATTTTCATAATTTTTACGTGATGGAGAAGTATCTGAACACTTCCTCTACGCCGGATTGCTCTTCGCGTCTCTGTTGTGGTGGCTGACCTCCGAGGCTAACATACCGTCAAATCTTGCGTGGCGGCCTCTCCACAAGTCTGGAAGTGTTGTGGCGGTTGCAAATGCCCGCAACGTCTCCGGTGTGCCCCCCCCTCACAGACGGCGCCGCCCGGCACCGGAGAAGCAGACCTTGTCGGGTCTACACGGAGTGGATGTAGGCTGTGGGTTTGGCCCGGATGTTGCTCCCGGGTGTCCCTATGGGCGGCCCGACACAACCTGGTGGAGAGGTCCATCGTCAAAGCCCGTCTGTGCAAAGTCAAAGGGCTAGATCGCGTGGTCAAAGCTACTGAGGTTAAGCGGGGAGACGGGGCAGGGGGGTAGCAATGCCGCTTGGACGTCGTCACCGGGCCCTCATACATGCTTGAGGTGGTGTGGTGGCATGTCGAAGAAAGGCGCAGCGTGTCGGTGTGCCCTCCAGACAGCCGCCGCCCCGGCACTGGAGGGGGAAGCAGACGGCGTCGGGTCTACGGAGGGGATCTTCTTTGTGGGTCCGCCCGGATTTTGCTCCAATGTGTTCCTATCGGCTAACCTAACACAACCGGGTGGAGAGGCCCACTGGTCAAATCCCGTCGTGCAAAGTCAAAGGGCTAGATCCGGTGGTCAAACGCCTTCTGAGGTTAGGCGGGGACGGGGGCCCTGGGTAGCAATGCCACCGGGCGTCGCATCGGGCCCCTCATACATGCGGGGGTGGTGTGGTGGCATGTCCGAAGAGGCGGCACGCTGTGTCCCGGTGTGCCCCACTCACGGACGGCCCGCCACAACGGCAGACCAACGACAAAGATCCCCTCCGTTTAGACCCGACGTCCGTTTCTCCCCCCTCCAGCGTGCCTTGCGGCCGTCAGGTGAGGGGGCACCGGAGCCCAAGACGGGCGTCTGCGCATGCATGAACACTTTCACATATGCATCGGGACCCGTGCCGATGTTTGATGACATAGCTACACCGAATCCCCACCAACCAGTAATTCCTTCCCGTGTCGACCGTGTCCCCCCTCCGTGACACGGCGATAGCGACGTTCATAACGGGGGGCAATCGATATACCATCGGGTATGTTTTTTTTAGATAAGGCATAATTATCTTATACAAAAACAAAAACTAAAATAAAGTAAAATTAACAAAAGCGAGTAAAAATAAAAAAAATAAAGTAAAATACGCATGTCTGACGGCCAGGCCGCATATCATATCTGTCACACACGGAGGTTGTCCCACGGATCGCTGGCGTGGCGTGGCACACGGATCGGCCCGGCGTGGCGGAGGGGCCTATGCCGCGGCTTGGCCGTAGGGCATACCTTCGCCATCGATATGCCGACGGCCGTTACATCGCCTGGAATCAAATGGTCGGGCCACGACCGGCAGGGGTGTGGGCCGCGATATGCCGACGTCCTGCCCTATGCCGACGGGCCCCAGAGGGCGCATTCTCGGGCGGTGTCCCGACGCCTTGTCTATGCCGACGGCCCGTCGGCATAGATGGATGTATGCCGACGGTGTTTCTACGCCTACGGCCTTTCCGTGGCCGTCGGCATAGGTCCATAGATGCCGACGGGGCCGTCGGCATAGATTTGGCCGTCGGCAACCCCAGTTTTTCTGGTAGTGTTGTGCCTAGGTCAAGTGCCGTGGTCCGAGGGCTAATAAATCTGGATGGAGGGAGTATTTGCCTAGCGCATGTGTCTATTGGCCACCGCACCATGCTGCTACTTGCGGTCAAGTTGCGTCGTAATAATGCTTGTGTTGTTTCAGATCGATATATGCACTGTTGATGGTCATTAATTTTTTTGTAATTCATGATAATGCCTAACAAATATTGTAATTCGTTGTAATGTTTTGTCTCCCAATATTTTTTGCTGCCATTAAATTGAAATTTCTTGCATAGAGAAACTATTAAAATCATCCCTACTTATTCCCATGTGGCATGGAGTGTGCTACTCGTCGACTGGCTGACGTATGTACCAGATTGGCCGCCCCGAGAGCCATTGGATCACATGCGCGACTACCTAATGATCTTGGCCACGTCAACTGTTGAGCTGCGACCCACAGTATGCAACATGACCACTGTCACGCTTGCCCATTCAGATGCGCCCCACCATTTGCAACATGACCCATGTTGCATAGCAGGTTTGCAACACGATCCATGTTGCGCTCTCTCGTCCAGCTGCGACCCTCCGTTTGTAACATGACCTTTGTTATGTTCATGGGTTTGCAACATGCCCCATGTTCTGTTCTTGTTGCAAACACTCTTCGGTTGTTCAAGTGTATTCTGACCATTGCAACATGCTCTATCTTTTTACTACAAAGAAAACCTTCGCTATCGCCCCGTCTCGATAGAGGTGCGCCAAGCGCGTCGTCACCGATGCCGCAAAATTCGCTACCGCCTTTCATCCGAAAAGCGCTCCTCCCTCTACTCTTGCCCTCTGCAACACGTCACACATATGACTTGCAGAAGCGTGTTCGATAGATGCTGCATGGGAAAGGCTTGCACTTAACTGGCTGATAACTAGACGTGCGCCAACCGCCTCCACAACCATCTGATCAGCCTTTGATCCTCCGGCGCTCGACAACCCCCACCTCACACATGCACTTTGCAACATGAGACATGTTGCAAGACAGTCGAGTACAACACATGATGTGTCTTGGACCGGCCAGGTTGAGGGAAAGCGGCGTAAGCTAGATCCCGGAATGATGACAAGGCTGGTCACTGCTACTGCATGCTAGATGCATGGTGCTGAGAGATTAATCGCCGATGCTACAAGTGGGATCGTGCGGGACACTGCAAAGCCTACCACCAACAACATATAGGCCTCCGCAGGTGTAACATTGGTTATTGTTGTATTTTTATGCTGCAAGCCGGACGCCGGACGCTGCACCTCAATAGTCTATGTTGTTGCAGGCCACACACATGATGCGACAAGATCAGCTGCTGGGCTGAGAAATTAGGGTAACAATAATTGCAGAAGAGACAAAGCAAATATGATATCACCAGCAAAAAAAGAAGTGAAGACCCCCTAAAAAAAGCAAAAAAAAGTAACTATTATGTGAATGGGCTTAACTCGCGCGTGAAAGGGATGTTCTCTCCTCGTTGCTCGATCACCACCACAGATCCAGCGGTCAGAGTTCGATTGATCCAACGGTTACCAAGACGACCGATTCCCTAAAAAAAAGTTACCGGCTGATGCGTACCCTATTTTTCTCGATAATATTTACTAGGTCCTTTGAGTGTCTTTTTAAGAAACAATATTTTCTGCGAAGGAAAAACGGTTAAAAGACGAAGAAATCTACGCATCGTTGTTGTCGGCGGCGGTGGAAGGAAGACGAACAAGGAACCCTAGCGGCCTGAGGTAGGAACGCCCACATCCGCAAGGTACTCTCACCAAAATCTAGCGAAATCTCCACAGAGTGCAACCTGATCCATGGTTGTGGACGGCCGGCGGTGGTGATTCGTGAGGGACTTTTCGTCCTAATACCTACCCAATTGTTCACAGGCCGGCGGTGGTGGCGTCCGTTCGGTGCGCGGCGAGGAGGCTCGGTGGCTCCCTGCGAAAACATATAATAGAACACCTGCACCCAGGCCCTTCCTATCTAGCCGGGTGCGTGAGATTCGTACGGTTTAACAACTAGCAGAATAAACCATCCTGGTCGTGGTCGCTGAGTTCATCAACCATCGATCGTTGATAGGCGGTGGGCGGCAGCAGCCTGACCGGTCTGGCGATCATGGCAGATGACCACTACGACGGCGGCCGCACCGACGATCGTCCGTAAGCCTTCTGCTCTGCAGTTTTTCTGTACTCAATCGGTTAGACCTCTCCTCACGCGCCGCCACGCGGTCCCAACCATGGTTTTCACTTTTGGTGAGATTTCAGTGAAATTCACTGAATTTTAGTAGACCCTAAAATATTGCGTTTCAGTCAAAATATTTCAGCAATTTCAATACAGCACATGAATTCAAATAATTTTCAAATTTTCAATTGATCTGAAGTGAATATTTCGGTCATTTGCTGAAAGGGAAACTGAAATCACTGAAATTCGCTGATTTGGTTGGTGCTGAAATTTTCTGAAACTGAAATTGAAAATCATGGTCCCAACATACCCTGCCGTGGAAAACATGGCGGGTGCGCCACAACCAATTCCTGCTAAGTAGGTTAAATTAAAAAGCCATGCTTCGCACACTTCTCCACAAACCGTATAAGGGTAGTATCGTCATTTGACCATAACGTATACACACCTTCGTATGTGATGCGTATGAGCTGTGCGTGAGACGTACATAGCAGATCCGCCGGCCCATCAGACAAACTGGCGCACGTCCCCCTTCCATCCTGGGCCTGGCCCATTTATTATTTTATTATTTTTTTAAGCTTCAAAAAATAGGTGGGTGAGGCAGTATCAAACACCCAACCTCTTGGTTTATCTCTACCTGCACTAACCAACTAGGACAGCGCATCTCTTGTGCCTGGCTTCTTCTTTTATTCAATTTATCTCTTGTGTCTGGCTTCTTCTTTTATACTTCTTGTTGTGCATCTTATCAGTCTGTTTTTCTTTTTGCCTTTTTTTTCTTCGCTTTATTTTCTTTATTTCTTCTTATTTTTCTATTTTCTTTTTTCATTTTCTTAAATTCGTGAACTTTTTTTTTAATCCGTGAACTTAACTTTTTCATATGAATGAATATTTTTCAACGCAAACTTTTATCAATTTCATGATTTTTTAAATTTTTTTTACAAATTCTTTAACCTTTTTTCAAATCGATGGACTTTTTTGAATTTCACAAACTGTTATCAAATTTGTGAACTTTGTTTTGTCAAAATTGAGAACTTTTTTTATTTTAACTTTTTGTTCAGATTTGTGAACTTTTATCAAATTCTTAACAGTTTTCAAACTGATGAACTTTTTTCCAATTCCACAAACTTTTGTCACACCAGTAAGCTTGCCTTTGCACGTCTCAAGCTAACACATGTAATCATATGTAGGATACCCTTCCCTAAAAATAATAGATTAACCTTTTGAAAATTTGAAATTTCACACGAAGTGTATAGTACCTACTCCCTCCGTTTTAAAATAGATGACCAACTTTGTACTAACTTTGTACGTACTAAAATTAGTACAAAATTGAGTCATCTATTTTGGAACGGATGGAGTATTTCTTGGCATACATAATTTGAAATATCATTCTTCATAAATCAATATTCCTTTCACGTACATTTCTTGAATACCTTCTTTACTCAAGAAAACAATATGAATACTCTTTTTATTGCATGTGCCAAATTTAGAGTGCATGGTTTCTAATATGCCATCTATTTAGGAATAGACATAGTAGTTCATAACCAGGCTGATAGCAAGTCCATCACCCAATCTCCTCTGCTGAAGCAAGGTTACTTGCAAATTGCAATGCAGCACATAGTTGTACGTGAATGGTTGGATGAACTCGCATGACCTGACTCCAAGCAGAAACAGGGAAAAAAGAATCAGAGATTCATTTGAAAGTCCTAAGACGACAATAGCACCGCAAAGATGGAAAAGCAATCAACATGTCGTAGATATAATATTTAATTAAATGGATGTGATTGGGTGGTGTTGATTTATCGCTGTACATTTGTTTGAGTGTACATAGGAAAGAAAATTGTCTACTTTTCTGAAATTGATAAACCTTTTTCAACCTGTTGACTTTGTGGCAGAAATTTTCCAACACCAACACAAAAACCAAAAATCTAGTTTTTTCGTTTTCGGTATCGTTTAGGTCTTTGATTTGTCGATTTTAAGCCCACACCTAGCTCAAAGGACAACAGAAGTTCATAAAACTGAAAACGCTCACAGATTTGAAAACAAAGTACATGATATTAAAATAATATTTCCGAATTTGAAAAGTTCATGAATTTAAGAAAAGGTTCACGATTTAAAAACAGTTCATGATTTTTTTAAAGAGAATTGAGATCAAAATAAAATTGAAAAATAAAAAAGAAAATGGGACAAACAACCCCCCCCCCCCTCCCCCCAAAGAAAACCACAAATTTAAAAAAAAATTCATGTTTCGAAAGATGTTCGGAAATTGTTTGTGTTTTGAAATCTTGTTCACTTTCAAAAAAAATGCTCAAATTTCGTTCTCAAATTCCAAAACTATTCGGCATTTTAAAATTGATCGCATTTTTTAATAAAAGTTTCACATTTTTTCAGAAAATATTTCATATATATGTACGCTACTGTGTATTCTTATATATTTCTCGCTAGGACATAACACAAGCCGTTGTTGGTTGAAGTGGCTATCGGCATGTGTTGTTTAGTTGGGAGGTCTTGAGTTCAAATCCGCATAACCTCTCCCTTTTCCATGTATTTATTTTTAGGTTGAGCTTATATTGAACGTGGTAGCTTAATGGGCCGGCCCAGCACCTGTGGAATATGTATACGAGACGTAGACGTGCTTTAAAAAAAGACCAACTGCTAAAAAAAGATGTTAAGAAAAGACCATCCTGCCCTTTGTTATGAAGGGGTATGGGATAATCTGAGCCCTCGATGTGTTTAGGGGGTTGTCTTGAGCGGAAGTGTAAATTCGATTAGTTTCGCCGAGCTTGCTTACAAAAGGTCTTATGCTAAGAGACATTGGTTCAAATAAATAAACAAACATTTTAAAAAAACACGCTTAGAAGTGATACGCCACTAAGAGGCTTAGCACGCTATTTAAAACTATGGAATAAACCCATGTTCTGTTCTGGGTCAGTAAACGATGTGTCAAATGCTCAAAAAAAAAAAAGTAAACGATGTGTCAAGCCAAACTAGTCAAACAACCACTTAGACTCTCCTCTTTTAATTTGTTGGCAAACTAGTCAGGCGAGTAGACAGTTCTACTCGACTCGGTGTACTTTTACTGTATTTCTACTTAAATCATACGTTCTCTACTTCTGGTTCAGGTGCAAGGATAATTTGCATCATCATTCTCAGTTTGCAGGGGACGCGGGGGGGGTATGAAAGGTAACTAAAACACCACTACTGTGCATCCTCATTTGCCATTCTGAACTGTCATTGCGGATCGACAACTCAAATCCTCTTGCTTCCAGCATTTGCTAATCTAAGGTCTTAACATCTTCAGTTTTTATCTGGGTTGTTCTGTGTTAAAAATGTTTTAAATAGCGGGCTATGCCAAATAGCGGTCGCCCTCCAAATCTGCTATAGCCGATTATTTCGTATGTTTAGCGGGCTCTGCTATTCAGTGGCACCTGCTCAAACTGCTATAGCCCAGCTATAGCTGACTATTTAAAACTACTCCCTCCGGTCTATTTTGCTTTGCATATAAGAATTGTTCGAAGTTAAACTTCGCAAAGTTTGACCATATTTATATGAGAAAATATCAACATCTACAATACTAAAGTTATACGATATGAAAACTAAAGTCATGACGCATCTAATGATGTCGATTTCACATTGTGAATGTTGATATCTTTTTCTATAAGGTCAAAAATTATGAGGCTTGACTTCAGACAAATCTTATATGCGAACTAAAAAGGACCGGAGGGAGTATAACTCTAACACCACTGTGCATGTTCATTTGACATTCTTAAATGTGATTGTCAAATCTATAACTTAAATGCTATGGTTCCTAGTGTTAAGCTGTTTGTTTATATTCCAAACTATATTTTTTCTGGAAAATTAATGGGTACCGTAATTGATTCCATTCTCAAATGGTTAACCGAATTTTGTTCTTAAAAAAATCAAACTGCATGGTTCTTCAGTGATAGGCTAAGAATTGTACTGAAAAGCACACACTAGTAGAAAACAGGGCTTTCATTCAGGCCAGTTTAGCCCATTAGTCCCGGTTCAATCCAGAACCGGGACCAATGGAGATAATTGCCCTTGCTCAGGAGCCTGTAGGGGTCGGCCGGGCCACGTGGGCCATTGGTCCTGGTTCGTCTCGGACCTTTTGGTCCCGGTTGGTGGGACGAACGGGACCAATGGTCTACTCTGACCCCGCCCACCTCTTTTGGTCCCGGTTGGTGGCGTGAAGCAGACCAAAGGCTTCCCTTTAGTCCCGGCTCATGCCACCAATCGGGCTAATGGTGCTGCCTTATATATAGCTCCCCTCGCGCAAGAAGCGAGCACACCGCTTCGCTTTTTTACGGCCGAGGGGAGAGGGCTTGGTGGTGCTCTAGCTGACCTCCTATGCACACAAGGTGTTCGATGGAATGCCCGAGCCACACTACTTAAGGGTTCTCCTCTCCAAGCTCGACCGCCAAGCTCCATTTTCCTCACTCTTTATCTAGGTATAGCGGTCCGTCACGCCTGGCCCGTCTTCATCGGGCCACGATCACTCAAGGCCGATCTCATCGCCAGACCACCGTGCAGGAGCCTCTTGTTTTTATCTTCTTTATGAAAGGAAAAATATTATTACTTGTTTGTTTAGATAGATACTTGTATTATTTTCTTACTTTTATTATTGCATCTTATATAGTGCGATGGTTTTGGTATCCGCCCGGTCGGCCTCGTCCTGTCTATGATTCGGATGTGGTATATATATTATCTTTTCATAACTATTGATTCATTTATTGTTTATGAAAATTATGCCGACCAACGTGACATAGATTTTATTTATCTAGGAGGTTGTTGAACCGGAAATTCCAACCGACCCTATTGTCGAGAGGTTAAATTTAGTTGAAGAAGAAAACAATTTCTTGAAGGAAAAAAATAAAAAAACTTGAGGAGGAGAAGATGATATTGGAGTTGCATGTTGCGGATGTCGTCGGTGATCACAAGATCAAGATGGATGCAATGCGCTTGAAGATGAGAAAGATTAGAAAATATGTCATTCATACCGAGGCTTGGTATCATTATGCCGTTGGATCAGTTGTTACCTTGGTTGCGTTTATGATCAGATTTGTTTTCGCATTGAAATGTTTTACATAGTTTCAATGTATGGTTTAATTAATTTAGATGCTCTGCAGAGCTTTATGTTGTTAGATGAGAACTATGTATGTACTTTGGTTTTTATGTGATGATGAACTTCTATTAATTTGGTCACTTAATTATCTATTCATGATGTTCTGTAATGATTTTTGACACACTTAATTATATATAATGCACGGAGATGAACCCGCAATGGATGTATGGTGACAGACACACCTCCGAGTACATTAAGGGCGTGCATGATTTTCTCGAAGTGGCTGAGGCAAACAAGCAGAATGGTTTTATGTGTTGTCCATGCCCTATATGTGGGAATACGAAGTCTTACTCGACCGGAAAATCCTTCACACCCACCCGCTTTACAAGGGTTTCATGCCACACTATAATGTTTGGACGAGGCACGGAGAAATAGGGGTTATGATGGAAGACGGCGAGGAAGAAGAGTACGATGACAACTATGTGCCCCTGAATACGGTGATGCTATCGAACATCAAGATGCACTGACGATGTGCACGATGGTGCTAGAACGACGAAGTGGCCTGAAGATCAAGAGGAACCAGACGATGTGCCCGATGATGATGATCTCCGCGGGTCATTGTCGATGCAAGGACACAATGTGAAAGTCAAAAAGGAGAAGCTGAAGTTCGATTGCATGTTAGAGGATCACAAAAAGGGTTGTACCCCAATTGCGAAGATGGCAACACAAAGCTCGATTGCCGTACTCAAATTGCTGCGATTGGAAGGCGGAGAATGTCACGTACTCGATAAAGGATTTGAGAAGCTACTGAAATAATGAAGAAGAAGCTTCCAAAGGATAACGAATTGCCCGATGACAAGACATACGCAACAAAGAAGGTCAGATGCCCTCTAGGATTGGAGGTGGAGAAGATACATGCATGCCCTAATGATCGTGCATCCTCTCACTGTGGTGCCTACAAGGATCTGAACGCATGCCCGGTATGCGGTGCATTGTGAGTATAAGATCGCACGAGATGACCCTGGTGATGTTGACGGCGAGCCTCCCACGAAGAGGGTTCCTGCGAAGGTGATGTGGTATGCTCCTATAATACCACGGTTGAAACGTATGTTCAGAAACGGAGAGCATGCCAAGTTGATGTGATGGCACAGTGAGGACCGTAAGAAAGTCAGGAAGTTGAGAGCACCACGACGGGTCGCAGTGGAGAAAAATCGAGAGAAAGTACCGGGATGAGTTTGCAAAGGACCCAAGGAACGTATGGTTTGCTTTAAGCGCGGATGGCATTAATCCTTTCGGAGCAGAGCAGCAATCACAAAGCACTGGCCCGTGACTCTATATATGTATAACCTTCCTCCTTGGATGTGCATGAAGCGGAAGTTCATTATGATGCCAGTTCTCATCCAAGGCCCTAAGCAACCCGCAACGACATTGATGTGTACCTAAGGCCATTAGTTGAAGAACTTTTTACAGCTGTGGAATGGAAACGGTGTACGACGTGGGATGAGCACAAAAAGGAGGAATTTGACCTAAGGGCGTTGCGTTGTTCGTGACCATCAACGATTGGCCCGCTCTCATTAACCTTCGGGACAGACAAACAAGGGATACCACGCATGCACGACTGTTTACTTGACACCGATAGTATATACATGGGAAGCTGCAGAAGAATGTGTACCCTAGGTTATCGTCGATTTCTTCCGACCAACCATCAATGTCGAAAGAAAGGCAAGCATTTCAAAGGCGCAGGCAGATCACCGAAGAAGCCCGCCATGCGCATCGGTGATCACGTGCATTTGCTATGGTCAATGATTTACACGTAATCTTTGGAAAGGGTCCCATGACTAGCTGTTCAATGACGCCGAGAATCACGCACTCCATGTGGAAGAAGAAATCTATATTTTGGGACCTACCCTCACTGGAAAGACCTAGAGGTCCGCTCTTCGATCGACGTGATGCACGTGATTTAAGAACCTTTGTGTGAACCTGCTAGGCTTCTTGGGCGTGTATGGGAAGACAAAAGATACACACGAGGCACGAGAGGACTTGCAACGCCAGCTTACGCGAAAAGAGGGATGCCTCAAGCAGTATGAAGGTCCCGCCACCACGCTCTTACGAAAGAAGAGAAAGAAATATTCTTTCAATGCCCGCTCAAGATGAAGGTCCCGACCGGGCTTCTCGTCAATATAAAGGGAATAATAAATATGCGTAGAAAAAGTTCCGTAACCTAAAGTCTCATGATCGCCACGTGATTATGACGCAACCGCTTCCGGTTGCATTGATGGGGCTTCTACCGAAAACGTCCGATTAGCCATTGTGAAGCTATGTGCATTCCTCAATGCAATATCTCGAAGGTGATCGATCCGTAAATCGTACCAACGCTAAGGAGTGATGTGGCGCAATGTCTTGTCGGGCTTCGAGTTGGTGTTCCCACCATCCTTCTTCAATATCATGACGCACGCCCTAGTTCATCTAGTCGACGAGATTGTCATTCTGGGGCCAGATTTCTACACAATATGTAAACCCCTTTGAGAGGTTCATGGGAGTCCTAAAGAAATATGTTCAGAATCGCTAGGCCGTAAGGAAGCATCTCCATGGGCCATCAAACAGAGGATGTCATCGGGTTTTGTGTTGACTTCATTCCTGGCCTTAAGAAGATAGGTCTCCTAAATCGCGGTATGAGGGGAGACTGACCGAAAAGGCACGCTTGGAAGAGACTCAATAATATGCAGGGACAGATATTCTTGGTCTCAAGCACACTACGCTTCTACGTAACTCTACCTTGGTGACCCCAGATGTCGATGAACACAAGAATGATCTGCGCCCAAACACCCTTGAGTAAAGGCGACGACCTGGATTACATGTGAACACATCAGACTTTCAGCAGTTGGTTGGAAACACGTCTCGAAGGTGACAGCACTGCTTGTGATGAGAGTCAGTACTTGTTGTCCAGGGACCATCTTCGATCAGAATGATTTGGAAAGGATACGAGATAAATGGGAATACATTTTACCACGTATCGACCAAGATGAAAAGAGCACCAACTAAAACAGCGGTGTCCGCTTTGATGCAAGAACCGACAAGGGAAATGACACATATTATGGTTACATAGTAGACATATGGGAACTTGACTACGGAGTAGATTTTTAAGGTCCCTTTGTTTAAGTGCAAGTGGGTCAATCTGTCGGGGAGGCGTATGTGCAGGTAGACCCACAAAGACGGAATGACAACAAAGGATCTGAAAAATCTTGGGTACAGCTGACGAACCGTTCGTCCTAGCCAATGATGTGGTACAGGTTATCTATGTGAAGGACATGTCTACTGCATCGAGGAAAAGAAAAGATAAGGAAGCGAATACATCATACAATGAGCCAAAGCGCCACATAGTTCTTTCGGGGAAAAGGGACATCCCGGGAGTGGAGGGCAAGACGAGACATATGTCCAAGAGTATGAAAAGTTTCATGAAATTCCCCTTCAAAGTCAAGGCTGACCCAAGCATCCCGATAAACGATGAAGATTATCCATGGTTACTGGTAGCAATAAGCAATCGACACAAGCTTAAGAAAAAGTGAAGACTTTCTCCGCAACTATTATGATGATACCATGCCAACTTTGTAATGCAGAGCAGTATGATACCATTGTCCGCTTTGTACATGCACATGCTATGCCAACTTTTTCAGAGTTCATTTGAAAACTATGAATTTGAAAACCTCGCCAACCGAAGGGCGCTCACACCGGTTTATAAGCCCGCCCCTCTACACACCGCTTTTGTTGTAAGCGTAAACAAAATAAAATAAATAAAGCAACAAAGAAAATACAAAAAAGTGTTTTCAAATTTGAAAACTAATGGCACTAACAGAAAGTTTATAATTTTTCTAAAACTAAAAGCAAAAAAGAATTAAAAAATAAAGAAAAAACAACAAAAATAAATAATGCAGAAAACAGAACAAAAAACTGAAAATAAATAAAAATAGCAACAATAAGTATTTTTGTTGTAAGTAGAAACAAAATAAAATAAATAAAGCAACAAAGAAAACAAAAAGAGTTTTCAAATTTGAAAACTAATGGCACTAACAGAAAGTTTATAATTTTTCTAAAACTAAAAGCAAAAAAGAATTAAAAAATAAAGCAAAAAACAACAAAAACTAAATAATGCGTAAAATGTAACAAAAAACTGAAAAAAAATAAAAATAGCAACAATAAGTATTTTGTTGTAAGTAGAAACAAAATAAAATAAATAAACCAACAAAAGAAAACAAAAAAGAGTTTTCAAATTTGAAAACTAATGGCACTAACAGAAAGTTTATAATTTTTCTAAAACTAAAAGCAAGAAGAATTAAAAAATAAAGCAAAAAACAACAAAAAATAAATAATAATGCAAAAAACAAAACAAAAAAACTGGAAAAAATAGTGCCATCGGGCCCCCATTTACGGCCCGAATACGACTAGAAACCCTACATGGGCTGTGATTCAGGCCCGAGGAGGCCAAGTAGGCCTGAGCACATAGCTAGTGATGATTAGGCGGAAGCTGCGGAGTTGAGAGGAGCTCAAGAGGGTGGCAGCAGGCCATAAACCACTCTCGAGCCTCTCCTCAACTAGCAGTGGGACTAAACTTGTGGGCGCGGGGCAGCACAAGGCCTTTGGTCCCGGTTGGTGGCACCAACCGGGACTAAAGGGGGGTTTAGTCCCGGTTGGTGCCACGACCCGGGAGTAATTCCCCCCTGTAGTCCCGGTTGGTACCACCAACCCGGACCAAAGGCCGCTTCCGCCTCTTTGGCTGCTGAAAATTGGCCTTTGGTCACGGTTGGTGGCACCAACCGACTAAAGCGGGCATTAGTCCCGGTCGTGGCACCAACCGGGACCAAAGCCTTTTCTATATAAGCAAAGACTTGGCGTTTTTCAGATTTCATCGCCAGCCTCGCTTCCGACGACGCCGCCAGTTGCCAAGGTCGGGCTGCGACGTGCTCGCCGTCGTCGTCGTACGCCTCACTTGCTGCTACGTCGCCGTCGCTGCCCGTCATGCCCGCCTCGTCTCCGCCACCGCCCGTCGCCTCGAGCTCACGCCGAAGCCTCACATGGCTCGCTCGCCGCCCGCTCCTCACGCCCGTCGCCCTTCTGCCCCTGCCCGCCAAGGCCGGGCGCCTCGCTGCCTCACAGGCTGAGCGCCTGCTCTTTTAATGTTTAAGCTCTTTTATTTTATTTTTATGCTCTGTTTTTATGTTTTAATTTTTTTGTTCATATGTGATGTATATGTGTATGTGGCTATAATGTATATGTGTATGTGAACAATGCAAAAGATAGTTTTTAGAAAAATTAGGATTTTTTCTGTTCATAGATTTTTGGTGATATTAATTATTGTAAATATGCAAATGTTTGTATATTCATATGAACAATGAATTAGGCAATACTACTTCATGTATTTTTAAGAAGGAAGAAGATGAAAAGAATGAGAGGAAAAAGGAAATAAGAAGAGGAAGAAAGGAGAAAGAGAAGAGGGGAGAGGAAGAAGAGGAGAAATAAATAAGAAGAAGAAAAGAAGAAGAAGAGGAGAAGAAGAAAAGGAAGAGGAGAAGAAGAAAAAATAGAAAACAATTCTATTTTTTCTTCTTTCCCTCATTCTTCTTCTTCTTCTTTTTTTCTTCTTCTTTCTTCTTCCTTCCTTTCCTCTTCCTTCTTCCTTTTTCCTTATTTTCCTTTCTCGAGGATAAGAAGAAAAGAAGAGGAGAAGAAGAAAGAAAGGAATAGAGGAGAAAGAAGAAACATTGACACGAGGGGGTATCGATACCCCTCCCTGCAACATTATTTTCCCATGTATATGTATGTTGCGTCGTTGTCGATATAACGAGGGTGTCGAGGATCACGAGGGTCGAGGTCGGGAACTAGGGTAGAGGGTCGAGGGTCATTAAGGGGTCAAGGGTCGAAGTTTTCGAGTCGAGGTGTTAAGGGGTCAAGGGTCGAAGGTTTGTGGTCGAGGGTTCCTATAGTGTCAAAGTATTGAAGAAATCCATGGTTTCATCATTAGTAAGGAAGTAACCATGGCATGATGGTTCGAAGTCCTCAAAGTTGTTACGGAATGGAGTCCGGGATAGGATAATTTGCCTTTTTATGCGAATCTCAGCAAAGGCCTTCAAATAACGATATTGGAAGGTTCTTGCTGAACTTTGTACCAAAAGTGAATTATCCTATCCGGGACTCCGCTCCAAAATAACTTTGAGAGCTTCGCATCATCATGCACCTGCATTACCAATGATGAAGACATGGTTTTGTTGAATCCTTTGACACCACGTAACCTCCCGACCTCGGCGATCCTCGACCCCTTGACCCTCGATCACTCGGCGATCCACGACCCTCTACCTCATCATGGGCTGAACACGTTACTTGTGGGACATAGATGTAGTGTTCAACGCCGACCCCCTCCCGATAGCTTCAACACGTGGGGGTCGATATTACCCCTCCCTCAGCTTGAAGCGTTCTCGAGGCCAACCCCTAACCCTTGAAGCATTGTCGAGGCCACCCCAAACCCTAGAGAAGCGTCGAGGCCACTAATATGATTCCTTATTGTGATTAGCTAGCTAGTTCTACGCTTGCCACTAATATATCCATATCTGTCATGTTTGAATAATAATTGCCATGTTGTAAATATTTGTAGAAACTATGGACACCCCGAGGGCTAAGCACAAGAAGCGTTGTTGAGGGACATAATCGCACAAGGAAGTGATGTCGTCTGTCGTTGATGTTTCTCAACTACAACAATGGTCCTGGAAGGAGAGGGTGAAGAAGCAGCTGGCTATGATTTACATGGCTCGATGACCCAATGCCGGGTGCAAGAAGGAGAGGGTGAAGAAGTAGACCGTGAGGACGGCTCGGTGATCACCAAACCGAGTCCGGCCAGGTATATATATTAGTTAAGGTTCGTGTTGACTAGCTCTCGCCTTTGTTTTGGTATGTACACATATTAATTAACTCGTCTTTGTTCTTTTTCTAGCCCTCCCGGATCGAGCACAAGCACAACCGGTAAAGAGACGAGGCCGAAGAAAAAGTTGAGCTCGGATGAAAAGTTTGAGATCATACAAATCGGCTGACAGCGACTAACCGATTGAATCCCTACCGGACAAAGAAGGCATTTGTTGCTCAAGGCGGGGTTCGTTGAGGACAAGATCCCGATCAGCATCCACCAATGGTATAAGCATAAGAACGAAGACCCCGAGGTGTCTTACATCAATGATATGCGTGAAAAAATGATCTTTGGACCGAGCTGAAGTCAAATTTTACCCTACCGCTAGAGGATGATCCGGAGAAGCCATGTAATAGAGCCATTAATCAAGTCTTTTGCTCTTAAGAAGATGGCAGAACTATTCAGGAATTGGAAGAAAGAACTCAATACGTATGTCGAAAAAATGAGACACCAGAATTCAAGGGCAAATATGAGAAGATCGTAGATGGCCCGGCCCGCATTTGTGGCCTACAAGACATCGGAAAAGAGTAAAAAGATGTCGGCAACAAACAAGAGAAATGTTGTGAAGAAGAAGCTTCACCATCGCACGGGGTCAGTGGCTACCTCGTAGCCGGCCTAAGTGGGCCAAGGCTGAGAATGATCTCGCTTGATAAAGGGATCGAACGTAGACAATGAATCGCTGGCGGACCGTTGTTTGGGACTTGGTTCTTGGGGCGGCGGATCCTTGGACCCTATAACGAGGAAGTGCATTTGGGCAGGCGAACAATTGGACATACCCGGTCAAGAGGCTTTAATATATCGAAGCGGCCTTGACAAGGGAAGTTCGTTTCAGCGACGAGGAGAAGGACGAGCTCACAATGGCCCTCGAATCCACGAGCACCACAGGCGGACACGAGACACGCACGCCAGCTCCGTTTCGTGGAAGGCTGGATTTCGGACGCAAGGGTTACAAAACCCATGAGAGGAGGAAGAAACCGGAAGCAGAGCCAAATGTGGTAGGTTTGCCACGAAAGGGTAATGGGGCTAGAGGAACGAGAAGAGGAATGAGAAGCGCAGATCGCAAGAAATGACTTCACCTGCGAAGCTTCCCCGAAGCTACCCCGCCATCTGAGGAGAAGCGCTGTGGCTTCCACCGAGCTGCTTTCACCAGAGCAAGATGCCCTGATTTTGGCCTCACCGCCGGCTATCCCTGTGGATGCTATCACGGATGCTGAAAAATTGCCACCTTATGGCGCAATGGAGCAATTTGAAGGTCAAAGGCGGTACATTGGCTCGCTTATCCTACTAAACCCGACTCAACTTTTCACCGCCGGCCCGATTCCGAAGGATATGCTAAGGTGATGGTCGATGAAATAACGGAGGGATTTGAGGACCTCCGGCTTGACCACCCCATCGGTGAAGGGAGTATCGGCTGGGTTACGCTTCAAGACTCCATGCCTATGGCGGAAGGATCTCATCAACCTTCCGAATCGACGCCTCCGCCTCCTCCTCCTCCTCCCGTGAGTCGGGGCACTCGGCGGCTCCTTCTCCGGGTATGCGGCATTCCGCCTCCTTCTCCGCTTTGCACCGCGCGCCGAGCAGCCAAGCCTCCTTCTCCGCCTCGTCGCCAGAAGCGGGAAGAGATCCGCCGCCGCCTCGGCTGCTCCGGCGCTTGTCGTAGTCCTTCTCCCCTCTGCCTCGTAAGCAAGGAAAGAAGACATCCGCTCATTTTTGCTACACGGCGTCAGCAAGATGTCAGCCAAAGGCGGGAGGAGATCTGAGTCGGTCCTTCTCTGAAGACTCCGGAGAGAGTTACCCGTCTGACGAGAGAAGCGAGGAGGAAACGCGAAAGATCATGCAGAGGCATCAAGTGGATGACTGGTTTCTAGGGTTGAAAGCAAAAGAGACATCCACCTCCTGAGGAGAAGGTAGATCCGGTGAAAGCGGTTATCGCTCGCTGCCTCGACAAAACCACCCAAGTCTCCGCCGAAGGCAACTATGAGCGCATTATTGAAAGGCATTTGCCGAAGCGGAGAGGTCGGGAAGTACTGTCGATCAAAGGATGAAAGAACGACGAGCTGGGAAACAAATTGCCCAAATTTCGGTGAATAAGCAAGCGCAATCGTGCCCCGCTACAAGGTGCTGCTAGCGACATCGTCGATCCGAGGATGGTGCCGGTTATGGCAATCCTGCAGGACATTACCTGCCCGACGATGTACATTATGATTTCTTGGAGGTGCAGATACAAAGATACTGAGTCTGGGAAGCCTCTCGTCAAAGATGAAAGTTCTCTATCAACGATGATGCTAAGATTGCATGATTGGTACATGAAAACCTGCAAAGAGTCCGAGGGGAGGAGTACTTTGTATGTGAGAGTTAAAGGAGCATGACCTCCTTGGAATTGAACTGTTACCCTATTCCATTTGAGGAGTTCTATTAGTTTTTCAATCAATTGGCCCTCGATAAAGCAACGGTCACAATTCTGTTATCGTTCGTAAGTAGTACTATACGTCATTAAGTCTCTCTATATAACTTCAGCCCTTTCATTGCATGTATTTATTATTATCCTCACTATATTATGCAGATTGAAGATCGCTTGAATTGAAGAAAAGACAAATTGGGTGATATTGGGTTCTATTAACACATATCTCATAGATGCAACTGAGGTTAAATTTACGTGTCAAGATACCGAGGCCAACTTGCTACAATCGTTGGTAATAAATGAACACAAAGATATAATACTCTTTCCTTACAACTTCAAGTGAGTGTTATTCTTGTCTTGTGGCATATTCGGTTTCCTTATTAGTCCAGGTTATAGTAATGTAATATTGATGAGTTATGCAAAAAGTGCGCAGCTACCACTATATTCTCCTAGAGATTAAGCTTGAGAAGGGAGTAGTAACTGTCTTAGACTCCAAGCGAAAAGATCCCAAAAGAGTATGAGGACATGATTGAAATGCTCGAGAAGTAAGTTAAATCGACATTATCCACCATATCAAGAACTTTGTTCATTTCTCGATATCAAGTAATTGTTTTCTTTGTATGGCAGGACTTGGAGAAAATTCACCAAAAAAGCTCCGGACTACCAAAGAAGCTGCAATTTAGACACGCAAAGTAAGTACTATATAGTAGCATATTCCACAGCGAATCTCCTAGTGATTCAAGCGCTAGTTTCATCAATACCATTGCATGCTTGCTAATTATCAGTTTGATTGACCTCTGCTTTTTGTAAAGTGGTTATTATGGCGGGAAGAAGGGAATGATTTCTGTGGATACTACGCTTATGCAGTCCATCCGCCACCACGACACAGTGAGAGGGCGTATCTTACTCCGTGACAAACAATATGAAGTGCGTAAATAAAAATATTCACAATTTTACTTTTATTACCATCATTTGTGTTGAGTTTCATTCATTCATTCATATATATATATATATATATATATATATATATATATATATATATATATATATATATATATATATATATATATATATATATATATATATATATATATATATATATATATGTATGTATGTATTGACCCCTTTCTAAAATTAGATGTTTGAGCTGGATGAACTTCCTAGCACCAGATCGCATCACGAGCAATTCAAGAGAGAATTATTTGGCATTCTTTCTTGACCACATGATCAACAAGACGGAGAATACTATGTGGATACAGCGTCATATTCCATTGTAAAAAGATAATTATTGTATATATGTGGCCGGTAGTGTCGGATAGATATCTGAGAACTTGTTGTTCAATTCAATCTCTCTGGAGAAGGAGAGGTGGTCGATATCACTTCTCCTCAGTATGCATATATGTTCATGACGATCTTCATCGCTTTGTAATTACTAGCTAGCTAAGCGTGTCTATCTAGTCCTCTCTATAATTATGTATAGTGCATTAGCGTCGACCAAGCACGGACAAAGAGAGGACACTTTTCTCTATTAATTAGCTAGCTATAGCAATATATGAAACACCCTAAATTAACCCCCCAAAACCCCTCAACTTCTCGTTCAAAAAAACAAAAACCACATCAATAGAAATGTTGTGGCGTGAACGCCTATTGGTCCCTGGGTTGGTCGCCTTTGGCCAACCGGTACCAAAGGCTTTCCCTACTGAGCTCACGGACAAGTTAACGTGGAGGGCTCATCAGTTCCGGATTGCTAACAACGGGACTAAAGGGCCAGTAGAAGTATCTGAGCCGCTTTAGTCCCGGATTCACCAACCTGCCAATAGTGCCTTTTCTACTAGCAAGTGACAACAATTCTGCTCATTTGAAAAAACATTATCTGGTTCCAAAATTCATGTCAATAAGTTGATTTGATTTTACTATATTTTGTTTAACTCATATGTATGCTTCAGGTTTAAAGAGATTTTTTTTAAAGGAGGATGAGCCACAGCCTCTGCATCTGGAGGACGCATGCATCAATTTTATTAATTATTTACAAACACCTTACAAAGTAGTACATCAGGTAGTCTTAAGCCACCATCTTAGCAACATTTGTTGCTACTCCTATCCACTTGATGAAGAGATGCCGCAGTACTGGGGCCTAATACTCAAACAAA